>OX401923.1:6377500-6720000 GCA_947859195.1 Drymonia ruficornis
CTCTATCACCGACAGAGGCCACATCACTAGGGATTTTGTTTTTCGAAGCCAGTTGCCAGTGAAATTGATATAAGGTGAGTACTATACTTGATGGCAACGCTAATATTCCCCGTATATTAGAGTCGCCGCAACTTTACTTGCGTGGGATAGGAATTGGTTGGTTTTATTGGCGTTTAGAGCTTTGGCTTTTCATGACGTGAAATCACGGACGGGAAAAAATTGTTTGTCTTTGTGGAATGTAGGACCCCCCTCCCCCAGCTACGTCCATTTCTGCGGTCATCTTATATACAAATGCAGTCGACAAGCAAGCTTATATTTAGAGTATGCACAGAGAGTCCGTTGGATCTCAAATATCATAAAGAAACAAGCCCCTTAGCGAACTCAAAGCTTTGAGGCTGAGCGCCGGCTAAAGACCCCTTTACTATATATCTGTTGGCTGGAATGCTAGGACAGACATCTTATTAGCTAACGACATTTATTTGTATATAATGAAATAATAACAAAATAAGTAAATGCCCTTAAAGGAAGAGGATGATATCAGAATTTATGCATAGAAGAATTAGTAATAAAACATGCCAACCCTATTTCTCGAAGGGATTGGCAGTGGTGTAGTGTCATAAAGAATAGTGTTTTCAACAGAGTTGTTACGAAAAAGTCACCTTGTTTTAAACACCGTGTTAAAAACATGTTTTAATCATTTAAATCAAGGTTTTAAACACGTTTTAATCAGTTTTCCATTTTAAATTTCCAGATTTTTGCAACTCTGATTTTCAATCATGATTATACTTGAAATTCCTGATGATAACTTCAAAATAAGCTCAGTTAAGATATAAATGTTCCCTGAGATGTGCAGCCGACTGTTCTAGATTACGTTTTTTTTATAGACCACGTATAGACGGTCCACTTGATGCTAAGTGGAAACCGCCGCCCAGGACATCTACAACTTAGAGGACATTAATTACGATTGGCATGGAGGGGGGGAGGGGATCGAGCCGAATCTCACGCAATCTCATGTGGGGAACAGACCCATAATGGTAGCAGACACGGTGCCAATCTTTAAGGAACCTGTAAACATGCCCTTTGAAAAACACCATGTTGTAATGAAAGAATAACTTCAGAAGAAAGATCAGTCCACAACTTGTTTAGATAACATTCAATAATTTTGATAATAATCAATGTTAAACTGGTCGTCGTTATAATATCAATTGAGATTTTGATCTCTTTGATCTTAGAAATCGGCATAATGTTGAAAATTTACATATTTTGGGAGCCATTGCGCACAAAATAAACCCTATGTCGGTGAACCGTCAAACGTGGGACCCTTTCAATTACCATCCTCATTAAATATCGGAGATTTTTATCTAATTTAATTATAACGGCTATTTGCGAGACCTTTTGAATTAATAATTTAATTTTGCTGTATTGAATAAGTTATTAAGTGAAATAATAAAATAATAATTAATTGCAAAAATATTCTTTATTGAGTGCGTCCGGAGAGGCGAGCAAACGCCCGAGCAAGCATTTTATGACATTATTTCTATGTGGTCAGACGTCAAAGCTTATTATTTGGGCGGGCTGCTCGTCACATTGCACGGAAATTTTTCGAAATTGCAAAAGATACTGCTAGAAAATTTGAAAAATGAATTGCTTTTGCCAAATTGTTATGTGGAGTTTTAGCCCCCCAGAAACTGAAATAAACTTACTATGACTTTAGGAAATTGACGACATAAGAACGACGTGGACAAGTTAAACCCGGGTTACACCACACGATTAAAGGCCCCGTTCATTAATTTTGACAGAGCCGGTCTTGGCTTGAGATACTAGTCACAATTTGCCTATTCAAAATTGACGTGATCGCTATCAACCCAGAAACGGGCCAACTTTATCAGGTTTATAAATCCCCGGTTAAAACGGATAAATTCGGAATCTTTATCAGCGCCGCCAGCTCGCATTACAAAGCGTTTTAATTTGTCCAAGTAATTTCTTTTCGCGTCATAAAACCCTGCAGTGGAGCCGAGACACCAACAAAAGGATGAATAACGACTTTATAAAACAAAGTTGTCGTTTTCGGCAAACTTCCGTCGCACTACAAGGAGCACTGTTTCTTGCGAACTGCCGCTTGCTTTCCGGTGCCTTTATACTGATTATCACCGGACTAGGTTAACAACGGTGCTATTCCATATCTCTCTATAGGTTATTTGTAAAACAACATTAATTTAACATTGCTTCGTTTCTCGACGGGTAAGGAAACCAGACGCACAAGGCGGTGTCTTCCTAAGTTTTGCTCTCTGTCTGTCTGTCAATTCGTCCGTCTATCCGACTTTTTAGCAATTCCACTAGATTTCCGTACAAACACCACGGTTCAGTGATCACGGATGTCAAACTACCATAAAATGTGTGAAAATGTTGCGGAATTGCTAAGAAAAATGAATTGCTTTTGCAGACTTCCTATGTGGCCTATTTAGTTCCGCTGTAGTAGAAAAGTTATTGCTTATTATTAGCTAATTATTAGTAGTTACTATTGACACCAAATTATGTACGTAAATCACTTATTGCCACATCGTAAAATGTAGCTTGTTTAAAACATTGTCGTACTCTAGTCAGGTATTGCCTAATATTCAGTGAAACATAGGCAAAACTAGAATAGGTACACAGGTTCGTGAATGCAGCGGTTGTATTGAATAGTGCACTTGGCTTTGACATGAATTGGTTCGTCAGAATGGCTGCCGAGTGCCGTGTCAGTTTGTGAAATTGTACGGGGATTCGGTACAAGCGTGGTATAGGAATAATACATAGTGGATGTTATCATGGACTGCTAATTCATAGAGTCGTAATCAGTGGCGGTTGATCGATGGTAGTGGATGGTAGTCGAATGGTAGTTGGAAGATGGGGAACAAACTCTTTCCCGTGGTTTAAGATCAAATTGATTTACGACCCTTTAATAAATAAATTAATATCGCCGGACTTACACACCAACTGTATGGACCATGGACCAATTACTAAGGGGACTGGCCCTAAGCAACTCGGCCGAGTGGTCGGCCTAGTACTAACATCGACATAAAACGAAGCGAGTAGTTCAACTATTTACCGGTAGATAGAACAATGAAAATGATAAAACAATGACCACGTTTTTTTTCATACATATATCTAATAAGGGCACCTCTTTCTTTAGTCTTTACTCTGTGGTATGGACCCAATATAAGCAACGCTTGTACTATGGTTACCGATCCCAGTGACACCCAGACCAGGGCAAATTACTAAAAGGCCGTTTCCGAAATTTGCCTCTGGCGGGAATCGAACCTGCCACCACCCGATGTAGTGAGCCGAGCGTCCAACGCTCAAACCACTGCGCCAAGCGGTCGTCAAAGCTTTCAGATTTATATAATTGTGTTACAATCTGCAAAAAATATATTTATGAATAAAAAATTAATTAAATTACCCAAACAATGACAGGTACACTTTGAAAACAAACTTGGAAACTCTTCTTTGGTTTTTTATAGCACAAGATTACACCGGTTGGTTAATTTATTCTCGAAATTTGTCTCATGGTGAAAAATTTGCCGTCACAATCGCTAACAAAAGAATGAGTAATGGCTTTATAAAACAAAGTTACACTGAACGCAGGGAAACTTTAAAAGCTTTCGAGGAGGTGAATTATTATCTTGGGGTTTTCTTTATGCGATTAGAGAGTTAGTGTTATTGTTAATACTGATTCAAATTAAGGTACATAGCGTTGCTGTTTGAAAATATATAAGTACAATTATTCTTTTGAAAAGAGTAACCATTGAGTTTCTTGCCGGCTCTTCTCAATGGAAGCAACATTACGAACCGGTGGTAATGCTAAAATATTGTTTATCTTGACTATTTATAAACGCTTTATTGAGCTTACATGAATAAAAAACTTTTGTTTTTTTTCAGTTTTCACGTCTGGGGGCTTACCACGACCTCTTATCGCGATTCAATTATAGGAACGTTTTAACGTTTCAGCGACTTTTTGTGCAATGACGTACCTTATTGTCATGATAATAAGAAACGTCATTGCACAAAATGTCGCTTAAACGTTAACACAATACTGCTATAAGAGGTGGTGGTAGGGCCCCTGAGCACGTAGACAAACCGTTATATTTGATTGCTCGGGCGCGACTGCTCGGCACATGTGAACGCGGTATCATGTTAGATCTTGTTTATTCCTTATGCTAAGGATACATGATGACACTAGACACTAAAACACTCAGTGTATACATCGAGTGTCTATGTGTGTCCTCCACCGCGACACCTTGTTAAGGTAGGAGTTCGATCACGACGGCAGATGACGGACGACAGTCGATCTCATAGAAATTGAATACCGTCGTGCCGTCGCGGCACATGTCATCGCGACAATTTGTATGAAACTGACGTCGACAACTGACGTCTGCCGTCGTGCCGCCGTGATATAACTCCTACCTTTACAGTTGTAGTGGCGTTGTCGATACACTGAGATACACTTAGTGTCTAGTGTCATGGTGTATCCTTAGCATTAGAGATAACAAAAGATTGGAATGCTAACGACGAAAAATAAAGTTGCTAACGATTAAATCACTGGGGTACTTACTCGTAAAAAAATCGTATACGCACACATTTCTTATCAAAAGCGTTGCGAGTGAAAATATCGAGCCTCTATTTACAGAAATGTGAACAAATTGTGGTTCTAAGTTCAGGGATAAGCCTGTGTCAATTACGTATTGAGAAGGGTCTCACTTGCTTGCGACAAATTGAATGGCCTAAGACGCAGTCGCGCCCAACAGACTCGCAATTTTTACCACTAAGGGTCGGATTATCTGTTTCTATGATGGTATATTTTCTAACATGCGGGGTGTGCCAGACTTATTTCTATTATGTTGGTATTGATAGGCACCGATTTATTTGGATTAAGAATTTCGTTTGGCAGTGCCTCAGTGCCAGCAGTGGTAGCCGATTGGGCTTAAGGCCCTGGGTTCAAACCCTGGCACTCACGTCTGGATTTTTCGAAATCTATGTGTGTATCATAACTTTAATATGATTATCACTTGCTTACGGTGAAGGAAAACATCGTGAGGAAACCTGCATGTTTTAAGACATGTGAAATCCACCAACCCGCACTGGGCCAGCGTGGTGGATTATGGCCTGAATCTCCCTCACATTGAGGGGAGGCCCGTGCCCAGCAGTGGGACGTTGAAAGGGTTAAATTATTATTATTATTTTTAGTGCCTCGGAAAATGGGTAACTAGATATAGGTACTATTTCAATTATCACTCATCAATCAATTATCAATCCCGGAAACTAAAACAAATTGTGAGTTCAATGGTTTTTCAATTAAATTTTCTTGATAGAACTGAATTTTCTTAATTTTCCCTGGTGGTGTGGTTGTCACTGGGATCGCCCCCTAGTCCATGGTATGTATGTATATGTAGGTACATAGTAAAAGCGTTGCTTAGTTTAGTTTGGGACCAAACAGTTTGTGTTAGTCTGGCGATACTAATTTTATCTGGTCTAGCCCTCCGATGTTTCTTCATCTTTAATTTAGTATACAAAACGTAGACCACAGCGGGCCAGACGGCATTAAGTGAATATTTAGTTCTCTTGATAAATATTAACGCAGATATCTTGTGCGGCCTAATATCTTGAATTGATGTAGAGTACGCGTGAATAAGTTAGGGATTACCAGTTGAAGTAAATCACAAGATAATATATTATTAGGTACATAGCTGACGATGTTCTTATTATATTAATAATAATAGTTAATATTAATAGTTTAATATCATTGGTGTATGATTTTAGCAGATATGTTACCTCCTAACATTGCAATCACAAGATTTGTCGCGCACCGCTATATGCAGCGAAATTCATTTCCATATCCTGTGAGACAGTGGCATTACCCCGGTCGAACAAGCCTGTGAGTTGCAGTCAATTGGCTACAGATAGGTTCTACCACCGTCTACTAAAGTAATGTGTCAATATTCAAAATTCGAAGCCCGAACGAAGCGGATTATTTCTTTTTACCCGACTACGGAGGCGTTATGATTTTGACCGGTATGTATGTATGTATGTATGTATGTATGTATGTATGTGCATCTGTTGCCACCTAACTTCCAAACTACTTGTCGTAATTTGACAAATGAGATATCGTCAGAAGCGGCTTAATGGCGCGCTGGATATAGGCTATGTGACGTCACATAAAATTACATATAGCGCCCTCTAGAGGACATAAAGTCATGAACTAAAAAAAAATCATTTTTTAATTAAACCGTGTGGGGTATCAAATGAAAGAGCTTGATGAGCACATTTCAAAAATATATATATTGCTACCTATTACTCCAAAATAATTAAATAAAAAGTAAGTTTAAAAACTAAAACCCGACTACGGAAAAAACGTGCTCTAAAAAGTATGAAACAAGAAAATATTCTCATCTAGAGGATAGCCGTGGTCCGTGTTCATATGCCATTTGGCCCTAAAAGACCTACACGGACCACGGCTATCCTCTAGATGAGAATATTTTCTTGTTTCATACTTTTTAGAGCACGTTTTTTCCGTAGTCGGGTTTTAGTTTTTAAACTTACTTTTTGTTCCGTGTATTTAATAGCAGTCCAAGCACTGCTAATATGAAATTAATTAAACATACAAAATAAATAATACCAACGAATCCAGCGTTTAGAGTAGCCAAAATAGTTCCTAGTTCTAGGTGCGATCAACCCTTCGAGGCTGGCGAGCCTTTGATTAGCTCATTTTGTGTACATGTGCCTTTTGTACCCGCTTGTAATGCGTGTTTGAGCGTTAACAAGTTTTTATTGGACGTTTGGTGTTCGTTAACTGCGTCCCAGGAGGGGTTTGGGAGCATTGGACACGGAACGGGTTTGTATGTTGTGTGAAAAATAAATTCAATATTATAAGAGACTAATATTACAACAATTACCTATTGCAATGTTACAATAGGAATATGGCGTAACTAGCACTGGTAGCACAGCCAGCCGTGACAAGACATACGCGAGATAAATCGATTTTGTCTCATTCTTTCCCATGTATTACATTTTTTATTAAGAGAGGGAGTCACTCTGTGCGCTTGACAAAAGTCTTGTTTTGGCGTGTGTGCTAGTCCTTCAGTCGCTTGCCAGAAAGTCACATTAGGCTTGGAGTCTGTTTCAGAATCATCAGATAACTCGTATCCACCAAATAAATATGGCGTTTTGACAGATGTTTGAAGAACTGTCAAAATGCCATAATTGGTGGAAAAGTGTAATCTAACAATTTATGTTGTATCAGTTTTTGTTAAATTGACCCCTATTCAAAGATGATGTATGTAGGTACTATCCATATACAGGGTGAATTTGAAATCATGGGCATCCTAATAACGATGAATTTACACTTGATTTCGAATATTTTGGGGGGAAAAAAACGATTGACAAAAAATATTGCTCGAGTAAGCAAATAAGCAAACTAGTTAACTGTTCTACCTTACCTGGACAATAAACTTTTATCAATTGATTTGTTGATTAATATACCCTAAATATTCTGAATCATGTGTAGAAACACCGTTTAAAAGGATGCCCATGATTTCAAATTCACCTGTATATTGTTTATTGTGTTGTTTTATGCTGTCCTTAACCTGTTTGTGCTCAGGTAAAGAATAAAGTTAGCCAGTTTGACCTTTCTACTAAAATCACCTCGCAAAACAGCGGGATGACTAATAAGTGGATTAAACGTCTTAAAACCTTTTTACTTAGTTTAATTCGGAGTGGCTATGGATTAACCCAATTATATAGAGCTGACGGGAACCTCATAATTCAGGGTGAGGGTGCTTTTCATGAGAGATCTAAGTGCGGCGAGTGTTTGTTAAATATAAAGTTATAATTGTTGTGAAAGTGCTTGTAAGATATTAAATTAAAATATAATAGGTGAAGAAACGATCAAAATACGAACCCAACAAAGCAATTTAAAAGCGATTGTGATTTCCTTACGATCAATTAATTCCGTTAATGGAAATAAAAACAATGCCCCTCGACCAATATCGTAAGCCCATTAGGTACCTACTAAAATAAATGTTTCCATTGACTATCTGGAGAAAATCCATCGGAATGAATATTGAGATGATTTATTTATTTCATAAAACATATGGTTTACAATTGGTATCATACATAGCCCCACAAAACCGAGCAGTCGGTTTGACTGTGGGATCGAATTGCATTATTGTATACTAGTACTAAATTAAATACAATAGGTAGGTAGTTGGGTTAAATAATGTCTTAACAACTTATTTTTAAAAATCCGTTTGCCCCTACCTCCTTAAACATAATTTTAGTAGGTACTAAAAATTTAGACTGACATTTAGGGTCTGTTTTAGAATCGTCAGATAACATTTATCCACCGAATAAATATGGCGTTTTGACAGCTGTCATATTTATTTTCAGGATAAAAGTTATCCGACGATGCTAAAACAGGCCTTAAAACATGTAATTCTAAATTTGCAGTTTATGTAGTGTATAGGTAAAACTTAATAATCCCATTTCTTTAAAATAATTACTCAAGGAAGGCTAAAAATATGACTATTTGGACTTGAGTACGAAAATAAATAAGACTGATACCAAGTTCATATTTTTGTAATGACCTAGAATAAGTCTTGTAGGTTTCACAGCGAGAATACATCTGAAAATTTCACAAATTTAAGGAACGGACGAAAATAAATTGCTAGGTATAGTTTGGGACAGTGGTCCAAATGTGTCGCATTTTCTAGTTAAACTTTTATTTTATGACACTTTTAGTAGGACGTTTTTTAGTAGATAGCATGAGTGAGGTGGAAAATGTTTTGGTACGAAATAAAATATACCTTTCAACCAAATTTATCTATGGTATTCTGTAAAAAACATGCCCGTTTTCCACTAGCTGCGTCGACATCAGGCGTATGCCGCGCGAGGCTGAGCGGTCATATGCCGCGCGCGGCACGACGCGGCAGCCTTAGTCCCATGTTTTGACGAGCCAAACTACAGTCTAGAAAGAGACGGGTATAGCCGACATTATTAACATAATCGTTCTGTCTCATGACGAGGCCAAATTAGGCGAGGCAAATGATAGCGATCGGATGAGGCAGTGCGAGCATTTGGCCTGGGCGTGCCCTGTCAAACTAAGCGAGGCAAAGCTGCCTCGCTCGGCTTGAGAGACAACAACTCCCAAAGCCCCTTTTTGGTTTCTAACTTTATGGGTTTTTATTGTGTTTAATGGCCATAACACACCGGGTAGCCATGACGACGTCGCCAGCCACCGTAGCGAACTATTCATACTTATTGAAATGTGTGGGATGTCACACACCAGGCGACGGACTGGCAACGTCGCCAGTCAATATAAATTGTTTGGATACGAGGCTGGCGACGTCGCTAGCCAATACAAATTGTTTGGATACGTGGCTGACGACGTCACCATGGCAACGTCGCTAGCCACCGTAGCCAACTAATTCGTATTGAAATGATGACAGGTAACACAGCTGGCGACCGACTGCCTACGTCGCCAGGTTTGATACCTGTCATACGAATTAATTTCAATACGAATTAGAGCCGGACTCCATCTACGCGCTGCGCTGCGTCGTCGCAGGTGTCAGCGGGCGAGAGACGAAGCGGGGAGGGTGACGTGCCAGTACAAAATCTTCCGACGTGGCGCAGCGCGTAGATGGAGCTTCGCCCTTAGTCGGCTATACGGTGGCTGGCGACGTCGCCTGGCGTCACGGTGTGTTATAGCCCCAAGTCTGTAATTATTTATTATTATAATATCAATCTACAGTGACAACCAACGAAGACCCTCGACTTTCAGGAAAAAGCTAAATTATATCAGACCAGAAAGATTATCCACTTGTTATAGATAGTTACTTATTACATTTTATCCGTATCCGTCCAGCTCGTCAATATAATAAGCTTCTATAAATATTCGGTGTACCGAAACATCGCCGGCTATCCGGCCGAGTTGGGAAGTACTTTCTATAAGCCAAATGAGCATTTTTCCGCTCAGTTGCTTCGAGACGACTTGTCTCCGTATACTTATCCTTTCATTACGCCCTTACTATTGTGGCTGCAATGACAATTCGGTATAGATGGTAAATTGATTTACTCCTGCCAATATTGGTAGAAATATAATCATAGATTTATACTTATTGCATATTATTGTAGGGATTAGGATTTTTTACGGGACTGAGGTAATAATAATATTCTGGGACATTTTTGTACACACGGTTACCTGATCCCAAACTAAGCAGAGCTTGTACTATGGAAACCAGATAACTGATATTACTACATATACTACTTTTTTATTTGTAAATACATACTTAATATACATATACACCCAGACTCCGGACATACAGACATGTTCATGCACACAAATGCATGTCCCGGGTAGGAATCGAACCTACGACCTGCAGCGTGAAAGGCGCCTCCGCGCCAACCACGCTAACGGGCCCGTCTCAGACGGCGACACAGACGACGGCGGCAGACTATCGTACGGCCCGCCTGAAGTACAGCAGTTACCGTAGCCTAAATCTATAGGCTACGCCGTAGCCTTACCGTAGCCGCTACGGTAAGCATATGCTTGCAATAATTATAACAAAGGCATTGTCCGCACGTTGCCAACATGAAGGAGGGTTGAACGAAGGTAGGATAAGAGGGTTTGGCTTCCGGCTCTCTCACTTATCGTACGAAACGCAGCTGTAATAGCTACTTTAGGCCGATCTTCTGTGAGACGTTGGTACTACCCCGGTCGAGCCCGTGTATGAGCTGCAGTCAATTGGCTACAGCTTGACTCTACCACTAAAACTAGAAATATGAGCCAGGAATGGCTTTTACTACGGTTACGTTTGGGAACTAAGTTTGGTCGTTGGGAAAAGTCGTAGGTAAGGGACGACGGCACAAAATACCTAAAGGTAGATGTTCTAAATATAGACTACATCGGTAAAGGGAACAGACAAAGACATTACCAAGAAAGAGGGACACATATGATTGTCATTGTAAGCAGTTACCGCAGCCTATAGATTCTTGCAATACCAAAAGCATTGCTCGCACGTGCTGTTCATTTACTGAAATATGTATTTAAAGAAGGCGAATAATATGAAATTCTTGGAGGATATAATGATAGTACCGAACAAGGGTTTTATTTTTATCACAGCTGTTGGAGCGATGTTCTGTTGGGTCTGTAGCCCCGACATGACTAAAGACCAACGCCTTATGTAGGCCGTGGGCGTTGATCCCGGCTATCGCTTACAAATGTTGAGGCTTAAAGGCCCGACGCAAATTATAGGTATTCATGCTTGAAACGGCTGAGGATAATAATTCGATCAAGATATAAAGTGTATCCATGTCATCATCCTTGCCTTAATGTAGGTTACATAGTCTAAATTAAAAATATCTCTCGACGAGTGAGTGTGTTTAAAATCTGTTATCGTGTTACCTTGGTAGCTCCAGAATGGATGAACAGATTTCAACGCAATTTTTTGTTTGTTAACTGCTATTCTCTTAGTCAAGTTTAATGGAAATTGTTTCTGTTGATTTTATAAAAGTACAGTCATCGGAAATTTTATAAAATAAAATCAAGGTGCCATTTATGTGTGTTATTTTAGTAGATATGGCACCTCCTAACATTGAAATCACTAGACTTGTGCTCAGCGCACCACTTGCAGGGAAATTCATACATCTCTGGTATCGCACTCGCATTTCGACAATAAATTTAACGGCATTTTGTGCGTATTATTTATCAGAAGATGAGTCATATTGGAAATACCGTCATGTTTTCAACATTATTTTCCACGAACGACTGAGTCGTACTGTGTCCATTGACTCCGTTTAGTGGAGCATGTTCTTTTAGAAAGGTATATGTCTCTATCTTTAAATAACCTTGGCACCTTGTAAATAAAATCTTCCGACAAGACCACTCTACTCTAGTAATATTTTAAAATTTCTCCCTCGACTTAGTTTTATGTTTCCGCCAATATTTCGCCATAGTTCCGCCAGCAATACTGGCAGCCTGGCAACTCGCGGTACGAAAATTTAGTTCATCGATATCGGAAGTCGTGTGGATTAACTCTGGCACGAATTTCTCATAAACATTTTAGGCCATCGATAAGGACCGGGGCATCACTAATATCACCCCACTATTTGTTTTAATAAACATTTTAGGGATTTAGGTGGCCTAGTATAAATACGACCTAAATTTAGGTAGGTAAAAGGTAGACGTTGCAAACCATTTGTTATTCTGCTATCTGTTGTGTTGATTTCTAGGAGATATACATTTCAAGCGGGCTTAAGGTATGCGTTGGGTATGTAGGTTTAAAGTTCAGGGGGCTTACCACGACCTCTTATCGCGATTCAATTATAGGAACGTTTTAACGATTCAGCTACTTTTTGTGCAATGACGTACTTTATTGTCATGACAATAAGAAACGTCATTGCACAAATGGCCGCTGAAACGTTAAAACAAAACTGCTATAAGAGGTGGTGGTAAGGCCCCAGGTGTAAAGATAGGCAGGTAAGGCCGGGTTGGTTAGTCATCAATTTCAACAAAATTCAGGTATAGTAAAAGAGATTTTGATAAGCTTTGCTGTAACTAAATTAATTTTATCACTGTCTGATAAAGAGAACATGATACACACACATACCACCATAATTTGTCCAAACTATACTTTAGGGTGGCCATCTTTGTCATCAAGATAGACTGTAGGTAGATTGCGTGGCAGTTATATAATTACTAATTATCTTGGCGTTTTCTAAATAATCAGGAAACTATACCTAGATAGCTAATAGGCACCGCATAGTTGGGCATTGTTGAACAGTATATTTTTTAAATAGCCTATTATGTATATATCCCACTGCTGGGCAAAGGCGCCCCCTTTCTGTGTCCACAGGACTCTATCCTGGGCTTGTAAAGGCAATGTTTTACCCGCTTAGCTGTTCAAATCGTCGCACCATCTTCGCCACGTTCTGTCACGACTTCGGTAACAATCTTTGGGCGATTAGGTATTGATGCGATTTGCCCACCATTGCAGATCCATTCGTACGTGGCTGGCCCAATACACATACATTACGGTATATAATATAGACCCGAATAATGTTAAGCACTAATTAACACTTGTGGGCTTATAAGGACCGCAATTGAAACGCCGAGAAGGAAAAAAATACACCAAACGGATATTATTTCTCTCTACTAATTAGTACGTGATCGGGTTGGACTAATAACTCATCTACGACTTTCATAGGTAATAAGGTCGATATTCCTGTATCAGGTTTTTATGCTGACCTAAAATAATGTACTACCTACCTAAGTATGAAATATTTTTTTATCTAAATCTAGTGGGAACATTGGCTCTACATAGATACATCTTGTGTAAACGACCAAGGTGGAAACCTTTGAGAACCTGTCTACATAATTATTATTTTATCTACTTAAAGTATGCTGAATGTGTTGGCACGTAACTTATCTTGGCTAAACGAACTGTGGGCATCCTTGTCATGGTCATAATGCAAGAGCAAGACAGAAATAGTTTAAGATATGTCAAATTTAGTTAAATATAAAAAATATTAGCAGAATACAACCGCTTGGCACAGTGGTTCGAGCGTAGGCGCTCAGCTCACTGCATCGGGTGGTTGCGGGTTCGATTCCCGCTAGAGGCAAATTTCGGAAATGGCCTCTAGTCCATTTTAAGGTACCCATGGTGAGTACTTTGCTTAGTTAAGGACCATACAGTTGGTGTGTAAGTCTGGGGATATTTATTTTGTTTATTATTTGCTTATTTTTAGTCATACCTATTCTGTGAAATTGGCCGTAAGCTCCCCAAATAAAATAAAAAAAAGAAAAAAAAAAGATCGTAATTAAATTACCTACCTTTTTCAGGAAATGAAATTAACATAGTGTGGTAGATATATATTCCCTCTGTCGCATACTATCACATTATTTCAGCACATTTTACTTAATAGGTGTACTAGGTGTCAGAGTTGCAAAAAAACAGGAGATTTAACGTGCAAACTATTTAAAACGTGTTTAAATCATTGTTTAAAACATTGATTTAAATCAGAAGGAATAAATCACCGTGTTTAAATCATGTTTTAAATGTTTAAAACATGTTTAAACACGGTGTTTAAAACAAGGTGATTTTTTCGTAACAACCCTGCTAGGTGTATACATTTCAGTTTTTTACAAAAAAACGTAGTAAACTCCAACTTCATCGTCCAAAACGCGTCTGTCACTGTCTGTTTCGCAATTTTCCAACTCATTTTATAAAGGTGGCCTACAGAGCGTGAAATGTTCTTTCATTTTAAATTAGTTTGGCTCAAAAAAACGCCGGCTGAGCACCTTAATCTCATAATACGACGTAATCATCTCAATTCTGCTGTACACTTCAAACAACAAAAAATTATAATTTTAACGTGGATACTTAATTGTATTTGGACTGAGAATTAAAGGACAAGTAAATTAGTAGATACGTTGACCTTAATTACCTACTAGTTAATTACTCTATACTATGAAGTTAGAAGTCACATCCACAAGTTCAGTAGGTTACTGGTGGGGAAGCCAAGCTGTAGGTCGTATATGGGCTCGCTCGACCGGGGTAGTACCACTCTCTCACAGATGAATTGCGGAAATACGCGATTACAGCTGCGTTTCGAACGATGAGTGGGAGAGTCAGAAGCCCAACTCTCCCTTCGTCTCCCTCTGTCCCAGTCTCCTCCAGGTCAGCAACGAGTGAGCGATGCCTTTGGAATTGCAAGCATCTATAGGCTACTGTAACTGCTTTATATCCGGTGGGACATATACCTTAGAAACGTAAAAAATAGGCCTATTTTTTGAGGTCTGTAAAACTGCCAGCACTATTAATTATCGGCAATTAAAAAAAACTCGTGGTAACGTTTGCGATTTGCCCGTCAAAGCCTTCCAACAACGTTTAACGAGAAGTTTCCTACGGTCAATGCGCTAATTTGGCTCCCAGTAATTAATATGTACCTACGTAGGGAGCAGTTGAAGCCGGGCTACACTCACCTACGAAACATGCAAAGGATGTGGCAATGTGTTGATTTCTAAAATAACTCATATATTGGTTCTACATCAAATTACCGTGCCTTAAAAAAGGACGAAGCTGAAATAACAACCCTTCTATATTATCAGATTGGCGAAAAAATAATTCAAATTTATTTATTTATTTAATTTGCATTGAATCGTCTTGAAATGAAACCATTTTTATATGACTAAGGTGGAAAACAAACGCACGGCACGCCTGATGTTAAGCAGTTACTGTAGCCTATAGATGCTGGCAATATCGCTAGCACGTTGCCGACCTGAAGGAGAGTGGGTCAGAAGAACTTTCTTTCCACCTTTCTTAATTAGAATAACGCTGTTTCTAACAACTTCATTAACTTTTTCTATTCTCCATAAGCTCCACCATGGGGTACCATCTAGCTTTACGAGTAATACCTATTTCAGACGAAAAATTTCAATACCCTCCTCGAGACTCCTACTGAAGATATGGTACAGGTACTCATGGTAGTACTATAATTCCTCATCCATCCTATCGTAGTTTCATGGTCTTGAGTGCTTACCTGACGGAGGCGAGCGATATCGGCCGAGGCTCTCCGAGCTACTACGCCGAAGGTGCGAGCCGGATCGCGTCGACGCCCGCCAGCCAGTCGTCCTCGTGACACGCGATCCGGCACCCGTGTCTGCAATTCGACACTAACGCATGCTATACACGTAATCTTAAACAAACTTCGCCTATCGCGATCATCAACTTAAAAAAACGTGGGTGTGTATTATGATTCCAGTGTAAAAAAAAAGTTTAAACTAGGGTTGTAAACTCTACTGAATGTTACCAATTTAATGGTTCAGTATGAAATGAAAGTGGTTGACAGTTGTCAGCTGACCGGTAGGTACCTTTAAGTTATTTAATAGCGCATAATATTTTGTCTGTCGTTTATTTTGATCTTTGGCTATTTATAATGGGAGTTGGGAAATGGTATTTTATACGTTTGGTATTGTTTTAAATAGTTGATACTGTAAGTGGAACAATAATATCAGGATTTTTTTTATGATATTCGGAACACATTATTTTGTCAGTAATTAAGTGTAAACCCAAATTTACTTCATAAAAATAATCGACTGACTGACATCAACGCGGTAGAAGCATGGATTTTTGCACAGGAGTTCCTTAACAACATAGGTGAGCTCATAGCCAGCTGCAATCACTGATCGGTGAACGATGAGGTTAAGCAACGCCTGGCAATGTCAGTCGGAGATGGGTGATCACTTAGTGGCATTTGAACTAAGCGTCTCAGTGCATAGGAGGGCACGTAAAAAGTCGGTCCAGGTTGTTGTCATCTAGGCAGCAGTCGTTAAGCCTTGTCAGAGGCCTTCGGGCGGCTTGAACAACTCTGACATCGGGTTGGCCACTAATACGATACGAAGAAGACTAGGTGAGCATTAAGAAAGTATTTTTGAAAATGCTTCCTAAAAAGGTCTCAATACAGGATGAAACGGGCACGAACTATGTGGTTGTGGATCACTTAAAATTGTAGGGTTCCAAAGTCAAACTTAGGAACCCTTAGTTTCATCATGTCTTGTATTTCACAATTTTACTTTTACTTATAAATATACCTAAGTGACTACTCAACCCTACGCTGTGCGTGGTCTGACACACACTTGGCTGATTTTGATCGCTAAAATATAATGTTGGAATTCTTTATGTATTAAATGCTCTCTATTATTATTTCCTAGAGTTCAACGACAATATTTAAAACTATAAAATGTAACAAACTTGAATGTCGCTTTCTTTTGATAGTGAGTTGAAGGCCGTAGTTAGAGACCAAATAATTATATTTAATCTAAATTATTTAGGGCCGTAAGATCAATGGTACGTCATAGATCGTGGAGTGTTTATATGAAAGTCGAGATACTAAACTCTCTACCGTCTCTACCGTTTAAACTAGCCTTGATCTTACGGTATATACCCATAGTAGCATAAAACTTACTTGGACTTCACTAGTCTTTCATCAAACCTTTACAAATAAAGGTCTACTCATTACTTATTAACATATAAAAAGAAAAACATCGTTTGAATACATAACTTGGCCTATTATTTGTATTCTAAGTAATATTTGTAAAGCGTAATCAATAATGTCCAGAATATTTTATGTACAAGAGCTGTATAATTTATTTGGTCCCGTGAAGTGGGGCACTTCAAGTGTAGAATAAATTAGAGGGTCTCCAACGGATTATTTATTAAGAAGAAAAATAGAGGTGGGCATGAGGATTTTATTAAATTTTCTCGGTAGGCAAATTTGAAACGAGGTTATATATTTAGTCAAGGGAGGTACTTAGGTAATTTAGTTGGGTTAACAACAAACCAGGGCGTGGAGTCTGTTAACAATTAACAATTACGAAACCACTGGTCTCTAAAATTATATTCGATAATTCTTTATTATAAACTAGCTGATGCCCGCAGCTTCGCCCGCGTGGATGTCGGTTATCGCGCCCAAAACTTGACAAATTATATACTAAAACCTACCCCTTGAATCACTCTATCTATTAAAAAAAACCGCATCAAAATCCGTTGCGTAGTTTTAAAGATCTAAGCATACATAGGGACAGACAGACAGCGAGAAGCGACTTTGTTTTATACTATGTAGTGATTGTAAATTCTTAGGGGTCGACATGTTGTCGGCCGTCTATTACGGGCTATGCACACGGGCAACTTTTGCAGCAACTGGCAACTCGCTACTAGCTGTTTATATATAAAACAATTGCGGCAACTGTTGCTGCACCTGGCAATTGTTGGCTGCAACTGCTAAAAAACCATTAAAATGTTGATAGTTTCGGCAAGTAAAGTTGCTCCGTGTGCATAGCCCCTTAGCAGTTCATTGGTTGACAACATGCCGACTGCCCCATCGGCCATCAGTTCTTCGGGCTTTGTGCCCCGCCCACTGCCACTTTAGCCTACCTACTAATTCGCAGGGCTATGTCGGTGACCTTTGTTTATCTACGTATCTCCTCATTTCTGATTCAATCTTGTCGAGAAACTCCGAGCATAGCCCTCTCCATAGCTCTCTGAGTGACCTTGAGCCTTCTTATGAGGCCCATGGTTAACGAACACGTTTCAGTGCCATACGTCATCATTATCTCTTTAAAAATAGTATTTTGAGTTTCCGTTCACGCGCGGTGGAAATAAGTTATAAACATGGCGTTTAGGCAATTTCCTTCGTAAAGATCAAACAATTTCCTCGTAGGGCTATGTACGAAATCAAAGCGCCGAGTGCGACGTAAAAAGAAAATAGGAATGTTGCCGAGAGTGGGGCAAATAAAATATGGTTATAAGTGAATACATATGTTGTTAGGGTTCCGTATTTACACAAGAAGTAATCGCATACTTCTGTTCTTTGAAGAAACTTCAAATTGGCATACCATACGCAATTGTAGATGAATGTCCATATTTATTACTAAGGGTACCTGATCTATATTTTTGTTTTCTAATTTTAAAGGACAAAATAAAGACAAAGGAGTGGGACGTATAACAGCTAATAAAAAAATAAAAAAATTAAGTGGTGACTTAGCATCAAAAAGACTTGGGCGTTTATGGGTGTATCTTTTTCAGGAATTAGGAAATTTTATTTAGGTATAGGTACCAAATTGTTTTAAAAATGTATCGTTAATCCGCTTGTTTGCTAGATTTTTGTGGAGTTTGTATGGAATGGAAACAAGGCACTTTTTCATCTTATTAAAAATAAATGGTAAGGAACCGAGTTCCACGAGTTCGTCTCACACTTGATCAATTTCTTGTAAACAGTAAGAATGTAGGTCAAATAAACGATTGATTTCTTGTACTCCCGTTTTGGAACAGATTTATTGGAGTTTTGTCATTAATTTTAATGGCTACAAAGAAGTCACATTTATTAAGAAGTTTCTAAAAGAATTTTATAATGTATACATTACATGTATTTTGTCATATGCATGGGTGTACTTAGCTTACGGCCTGGGGATTAGAACTTTTGGCCTAGAGAGACGGGGGGGGGGGGGCAACCACCCCCTCCAGAAAATAATCCGAAAGTCAGCTAAAAAGGCCACTTTACACCGATCTTCTGTGAGAGGGTGGTACTACCCCGGTCGACCCAGCCCGTGTAATAGCTGCAGTCAATTGGCTACAGCTTGGCCCTACCACCTATATTACTGTGTGCTTGCGTTAGATAGGTAGGGTTTTATGCAAAACAATCACGGGCGTACCTACATAGATGTGTATACATATAGATGCGACTCCGGGTTTCGTTTCATCGTATACTCAGACTAACATGCAAAGCCTCCACATGACGCAATCCGTCCAAAACCCAATCCAACCTAGGTACCCAACGGAAATAAGTGGCATATCTAGTCCTGCCTTATCTTATGCTGTCGTCTAGGAAATAGGGGCACGTTGTCCCCTAAACTACATTAGCGCTTCAGTACTCGCTACGGGTCGTTTAGCGTCCTTTGATGACGGATTCTTCTTGAAAGCTTTTGTTAGAATTTTTCTTGGAGGAATCCCCCTTTTAACATAAACAAAAGAACGGCAGCAGCGCAGTGAAATGCGCTAGGAAATTGTTCCGACCAGGGGGCTTACCACGAACTCTTATTGCGATTCAATTACAGGAACGTCTTAACGTTTCAGCGACTTTTTGTGCAATGACGTACCTTATTGTCATGACAATAAGAAACGTCATTAAAACGTTCCTATAATTGAATCGCGACAAGAGGTCGTGGTAAGGCCCCTGTATCTTTTTCTGCTATTTTAGATAGCTGTGTAGAGGTTTTTCCGACTTTTTATTGTTTTCGCAACGTCTTTCGACTTTATAAACGGCTAATGTAAAAGAAATTGAATTGATGTAAATTAAGTCTGGGTAGACCATGGACCAATTACTAAGGGGACTGGCCCTAAGCAACTCGGCCGAGTGGTCGGCCTAGTACTAACAGCGACATAAAACGAAGCGAGTAGTTCAACTATTTACCGGTAGATAGAACAATGAAAATGAAAAAACAATGACCACGTTTTTTTTCATACATATATCTAATAAGGGCACCTCTTTCTTTAGTCTTTACTCTGTGAGGTAGACGTACCAAATAGCCAATTTGTGTAAGATACCTACATTGTAAGGAACTTTTTACAATATATGTGGCCACAAGAAAACCGTGTCAACGTCGTGCTGATTATAAATTCTCCTCCAATTTGCAAAACGACTTGTCTAAATATAGTTGTGTTTGGACATAAATGAGGGACTATGTACTTTGTTGCAGGTGGTCGTTCTGCCGCGGAGTGCGCGCCGCCGCTAAAAGACTCCTGAATTATTCATCGGGATATTTAACCGCGTCCCGGAGCCCCGCGTCCGCGTGACGACACACTACACACGACTTATAATGTCGAAAAGATTATCCAAATCGTACCAACGTAACGGTCACAAATGGCAGCATTGGAACTGAACTCAATACAATCGAAATCGAATGTATAAACTTTTAATTAGAGAAATGTACGCATTCAAGTAATTTCAATAGGTCTGAAGGTGACAATAAATTTCTGTTGGGGGAAAATGGTAATTAGGTTTTGAGGCATGTAAAAAGTAGTTTAAAATATGTTGCCAAAGTAAAAGTAGGGGTAGGATAGGGTGATGTGGGAGCAGAGTGCGAGGCTGATGAGGGTGGTGATGAGACACGTGGTGATCGCGGCGGTGTCTGCGGTGCTGGTGGGGGGAACCGGAGAGTGGAGCGAGGACGCTGAAGACTTAGGTGAGTTACTTTTAATTCTTTCCGCAATGTTGGTAGTACAAATGTTGCCTTGTTTGAGAGAGTATAAGAAAATTATGTGAACAAATTCCACATATGAAACACGGATTTGACGTTAGATTATTATGAAAAGATTTACTTCCCGATGATGGTTAGAGGTACTACTAATGATAATAAGCACTGCTAATTTATTTTATAAAAATAGTTCATGAAGTTAAAACGCATTGCAACAAATAACTTGAGGCTAACTAAAGAGCTCACCGCTATTGCATTTGTCTGATTGTTCAAATACTTGTCTAGAATTCGAAAAGCACAAATTCCAACGAGGAACACGCTGAACAAATTTACATTTTTATTTCGGAAGCTATCGTCCCGAGCAACAAAACTTTGCATTGTCGTTTTAAAACAGAGCAATCTTTGATCGATACGGCATCTCAATACCTGCGGAGGCATCAGGACCGGCTGGCGCGCCGCCAAACAATTTCTTTATTTCTTTGTCTTTGTCAAGGCCCGTCAAGTATCATTGATGCAGATATTTCTATTATTGAAGGACTTTAGCAGTTTTTCCGTTTCTTTCCGCAATTTCTTTGCCTTTTAGTTGATAGTTTATTGAGATACGTTCAACGTGGTTTCTTTGTATATATATTTTGAAGTGTCATTATGTAATTAAACTCTTAACGTAATATTTGCTCGGTATCATTTGACAAGGTGTAGGGGCAATATGTGTTCATATTACTCCTAAACCTTGGGGTGTGAAAAGTGTTCTTACGGTATAAATGAATAAATATCGCCAGATAAATACACTAACTGTATGGTCCCAAAATAAGCAACGCTTGTACTATGGCTAGCATACAATGGACTGGAGGCGATCCCAGTGACACTCAGACCAGGGCAAATTACGAAAAAGTTTTGGTAGTTCGTCTCTGGCTGGAATCGAACCCGCGATCACCCAATGTAGTAAGCCGAGCAGCTAACGCTCAAACCACTGCGCCAAGTGGTCGGATAAAAACGTCGTCATATAAAGTAAAGACAAAGCCAATCAATCCCAGTGCACATAATATAATGTGAACATTACCAATAGGAAGAAGGTTCATTTACTTTATTTAATGGCTTCCTTGATGAAGGCCGGTTTGATTGGTGGCAGCAGTCGGCTTTGGCCTTTGAAATGGAGCCTAAATTGGTTTCGCCAACAAGTGTTTGCTGTGGAGATACGAACAGTTGACAAAAGGGTACACGAAATACAAGATCAAAGAGCTTTATCGGAGGTGCAAAGCTCACTCGAGAGGCTTTTGGCGTTTTTATGACAATATAGCTAATTGGCGAGGGGAAAGAAGAATTTACTGCTTAGAAATACGATGAATTTTAAATGTGTTGTGTACCTACGAGTCGGAATTAATTTCAGGCTATTTTAGGAAAGGAAATGTTGCACGAAGTATTTACGACTTTTTTTGGTTCTTTAATAAGTTAGTACATTTCAAATAGAAAACTGCATTTTCTTATCTTAACTTCCATTTATTAATGTGACAACGTCTAAAATGAAATTTACGACACATGCACCATTTATCGCAATTTTAATTTATTGGTGTCGCGTTTACGAATAGAGTTTTTAGTGGCCATGGAAATGATGGCCGACTTTTCGGTTTGACTGTGGGTAAGAATAATAGAGATTATCACATGCTGTTTCAGAGACAGTGAATTTAACATTTTTTTTCGTTGATGTTTGCTAAAATAAATGTAGCCTAAGTTACTCCTCATAACATCAGCTATCTAAAAGTGAAATTCAGTGAAGTCAGCTAGTAAAAGTCTCTTCAAGTTGGTTCAGCCGTTTCGGAGATTAGCCAGAGGAAACAGACAGACAGAAGAACATTTTGAAAATCGATTTTCGATATAAGTACCGTATATACTTTCATATTATGAATTTAGTAAAAAGCTCCAGTTTGCCGTATGTCATTACTTCCCAGAATTCGTTCCTTATCAGCGACACTATCGAATGTGTAATAATACAGGGTATGGTTTTTTTTCAAAATCAACTAGTTCGCTTCCTGGCTACGAATATTATTTTTTCAAAAATCAAATGATGCGGTTTTAGTTTTCTTCAAAATCGAGACTCCTTTGAGTACTTTTCGCTATTCCTCATAGTTTCGGATTTGGCCATCCACGCACACTTGAAAAATTCATCCTGTATATACACCGTGTTCATGTTCATTTGCTTTAACTTTAAGGGTAAATTCCTTACGCCTTATTGAGTTAATTTCTCAAAGAAAAGAAGTGCCTAACTCGTATCGTTTTCAACTTATTTAAAATCTAAATTTAATCACTAATCTAAGTTAAACCAGTGTAAAATCTTCTTAATTCATAGCCAAATACTATTTTCGCCTCGTTCGTAAGTAAAGAGTTTTCCAAGTTCCTTATGTACGACAAGGTCAATGTTCCTTATGTACGACAAGGTTTAAAAAATGAGTTCGTTTTGATGTTGTTTTTACTTTTCTCGCATGTGTCACGTCAAATTGTGAATTTAATTTGTTATTGTTGTTACTTATTTTATTGAAAAAATAATAAAAACACAAAAAAAAAAATCGTAAAACGGTTTAAGGGATAAGTTTATGTTAATATTTCAAGCACTATGTCGAAGTTAAAGCAAATGAACATAAACACGGTGTATAATGAAAACTATGATGGACGGACTGGCTAGCAATCTCTATAAATTTGGCGGCTATACTTTAGCAAAGCGAAAATATAAAACAAAGGTAAATTAAATTCTTTCTACATCCATTTCTTAAACTGGCCCCGTTTTTCCAGGGCCACATTAAACGCCAAAGATATGTGGACACTTTACAGCCATCAGCCGAAGAAATGCTCCTGACGAGACAAAGTAATTGTTTGGCGCCGCGCCAGGCGGAGCCCACGTCTCTGGGATACACCGTCATGGAAATCTGGATGCGACACTTTAAAACTTCGGTTGGAGATTTTTTTTTACGTGATCTACATGGCATGGTAGGTACATGGCAATTGGGAAACACCTACCGTATTAATTGCACTTATTGTATAAAACATGTTCCATATAAGTACAGCGTTATTTTTTGTATAGGTACTCAAGGATCTGAACACTCAAAAAAGATTTTCTTTTCATTTGTCTAATTCTAAAGATAAAAAATAATTGTCAACAAGAAAGTTTTACCCAAGAGTAGTCTATTCTATGGAGTAGTATAGTATGCACGCAACGGCGCGGCGTCCGCTACCGCATTTTGCCCTTCCTGGAGCGGCGCGGCGCTATTAATAATCTGATATGTTCAGGACCATTATAGTAAAAAAAAGTCAATTTATTAAATAAATACTCCCTTAAGTACCTACGTATCAACACACTTTAAACATTTTCTAAAGGGTAACGTAGTACTTACTATAATCGACACGTTACATTATGTTTTAATATTGTTAAGTGCTTTTCGGGTCGTTAACAGCTTTAAAACTAAAATAGGTATCGACTTTGTATTGGAAGCCATATTTATAAAAGGCTAACCACCAAATTTATAGAGACCAGTCAGTTTACAATGGTTTTACAAAGCATTTCAGGAAACTAAAGTGATTTGTAATACCAGTGTAAGTTCCTCATAACTATAAAGATGGTTAGTATTAGGTTTCGGCGATTTGTTTTGTAAAAAGTCATACAACAAAAGTTGTTGACTAAAATGTTATTAATACAGTCCTGCAAGGTTGTTAGTGTTTTACCAATAACCCTGTATACGGTAAGGGCCACAAGTTGTTAGACAACAGGAAATGGCCGACATATTGTGCACAGTAGTTCCCAGTAGTTAAAGACTGTGAATTGGAGTCCGGGGTTTATTTAACTATATGAACGGACATTTATTACCCGAACCCTAATTAATCCTTCATAACTTTCGCTACATTGTCAGTGTGGCCCAAAATAATTATTTTGGACGGTTGCATGGAAAGTTTCGGCGCTCGTTGAAAGTTCTGTGAGTGTAGTTACAACCACATATTTGTTTGTTGTAACGGTATACAAGTAAATGTTAGCGAGCCGTTGGCGGTTTCTATTAGACATTTTACGGAAGAGATACGAGAAACGGTTACGATGGTCCTAACCCACCAAGCCAACTAGGAACCTGACAAATGTGACGTCACCCGCACATCAAGTTGGTGGCGGTGTGCGGGAGGTGTGGCGGGCGGGAAGACGGAGGCGGTGGCGGGTGTGCGGACGGTATGCGGGCGGGGAAGCCGCATTAAATTCGAGTTCCTAGTTGGCTTGGTGGAGTAGTATGATCATATACAAACATACGTCTAGCTAGATGATTATATGGTGAGCTGATCTCATATGAGCTCTGCTGGTGAGCATATGGTGCGTCACATGGTCAATGAAACGCTGCATTCGCTTCACCCTGTTCCACGCGTGCGTGTTTTAATTTAATTTAATTAAATACAGCTTTTCTGAGTTGTTATTTATTTTGGGTAGGTAGTTCTATTACGCGCTATCAAATTAGAAGACTTGGAGCCCAGGTTGTCGTCATATAACGCGTGACCAGCACTCTAGCCAAGTTCTCTAGCGTAGCGTTTCAACAAATTGCTACGCTTCATGTATGGGAATGACATAAGTCACGTGATCTACTTATCGACTTGTAATGTCTTTCCATACATTTTCATTTAAGCGTAGCGTTTTGTAGAAACGTTTGTAGACGAGAGCTACTTGGCTAGGGGGGCAGGTATGATTCATAGTTTTATACCAACATTAACTTGTTTGATCGATAGCCACGTACAACAAGTAAGCTGCAATGTCAATAGTGGAACATTAATTCAACTTCTGAATTAATGAGGTTGGATCGTAAAATTGCACGCTGATTTCGCCCTGATGGCGCCATATTTGTAGTGCGTAATTAATTTACAATGCAAAACACTCTTCTTAATTTGGTTAAACGAAGATAAATGTTGTTTTATTATATAAACGTTACCATTCCTTTGGTATTTTGCAAACTCCTTATCATTCTTCTTCTTTAATCATCTTCCAACTCCCGCTCCTTCCACTCGACACCACCAAAACGACACCACCGGTGGTGTCGTATGGAATCTCTAGTCCATACGACACCACCGACTATTAGTGAGGTTACCTACATACAAAGTTGTTGATATGAAAACTCCAATTAAGTTCAAGCAATTTCATTAATGAGGTATGTCATTTGATAAAGTTTATATTTATCTGTAAGTTTAGTTAGTTTAGTTTATATTTATTTCATAAACTCTGTTTTATTAATTATCGTTTAACTAAAGATAACTTGAAATAATAACTTTGGGGTCGGATCAATGTATGTGATGTTGTCTGATATTTATTTATTTATTTTAATGAACTGGGAGCTGTTTGTCAAAAACACGCGTTTCTGGACATCACTAGGGTGGTGTCGTGTGGACTAGAGATTCCAAACGACACCACCGATGGTGTCGTTTTGGTGGTGTCGAGTGGAAGGAACGCCAACTCCTCCTATCCTAATTGATTAAATTCGTGCGGGTTGCAAGAGATTTTAGCTTTCCCCGGGACTCGTAGATGGTTCACCCTTGGCGTCATCGTTGGTCACCATTGTCGATCCTGGCTTACAGGTAACAGTGGTGGGAGTGTGTGGTGGTCCAAGTCCAAATACAGGTACCTAGATCAACTCTATTTTAGGTACCTATTGATACTTAGTCATAGGAACTTTATTTATAATAAAAGTACATATTTACCATATCCGCTTGAAGTTACTTAACACTTTAACTTCAACCAATGTTTAAGAAAGTAGGTATAGAAGTACTGAAACTAATTTACCTTCACTTGACTTTTCAGTTTTGATGATCGCTTAGCGTAGTGGTTCGAGCGTAGGCCGCTCGGCTTACTGCATGAGATGGTTGAGGGTTCGAATCCCGTCAGAGGAAAATTTCGGAAACAGCCTTTTCGTAATTTGCCCAGGTTTGGGCGTCACTGGTATCGCCCCAGTTCATTTTGCGGTACCCATAGAACCAGCATTGCTCAGTTTGGGAACAAACAGTGGGTGTGTAAGTCTAGCGATATTTTTTTTCTTTACGGTGTTAAACGAAAATTATGAAACGTAAATAAAATTATAAATTCACAGTCCTGTTTTTATACAATTAATTGCTAGTGCAGGCCATATTTCACATTATTTTTATAGTGCAAAATATTTCAGCTAAACGTACAACTAAGTCATAAAAACACTACCGTTTTATGCTATCCTTCATAATACAGTCATACAAAAATCTTATCTTGGTGGTTGAGTGTAGCTGTAGCCAATTGACTGCAGCTCATAAACGGGCTGGCTCGACCAGGGTAGTACCACCCTCTCACAAAAGATAGGCGTAAACAAGCTATTAAAGCTGCGTTTCGTATACGATGAGTGAGAGAGCCGGAAGCCCTACAATTCCCCCTTCCCCTCCCTCTGTCTCATATTCCTTCAGGCCTGCTACTGCGTTACATGTATGGAAATGATACTAGTCACGTGATCTACTTATCGACTTATAATGTCATTTCCGTACATTTCAACGTAGCGTTTTGTAGAAACGCTTGTAGACGAAACCACTTGTTTAGGAGGGCAGATCGGTAACGTGCGAGTAATGTCTTTGGTATTGCAAAAATTTATAGGCTACTATTACTGCTTCAGACGGGCCGTGCGATTATTTGCCACCGTAGTCACATAAAAAAGAATTCGGCAAGAATTCTTGACAACGATTTCTATCTTATAACTCGCAAGAATATTGAGCATGTCCACGCTGTTATTCTCGACTTTTCTTGTATCGAGCAAGAGTGTAGTCCTTTTATAGATAAATCGAAGAAAAACTAATTTAGCTAGGGACCAATAGCAGAATGTATTGCCAATAGTGTCGATCCATTTCATATTTTATAGACCTGGCATTATTCATATTCTTTACGATACGCGATAGAAGGTAAAGCAATTTCCAGAATAGGTGTGTTTAACATAAAACCGTTTATTTGGGTAATAAACGGAGCGGTCTAGCCAGCTTTTTACAATGCTGGTAATTTTCATAAGAAACAGTTGGTACCTTTCGCGACAGGTCGAGATGACATTCGGGTTATGATCTTTTTGCAGAATAAAATCCGAATCAAAATTTGCAGTACCCGATAAACAATTAAAACCGCCCACAAAATTATTAAGGTGGGGATATCATCTGGAAAATTTGGCTGAATGGGCGGAGCTAACGCATCGCCGGGGTGTGCCCCCCGCGACCCCGCGCCAGCGGCTGGCTCCCGGCAAGAGCTTCTGACAGCCCGCGTTTATTGCGTCGCTTGTTTTTTTATATTTCAACGCAAGCCGAGCCGCAAATTATCACAACGTACCTAGTAGGACTACAAATAAGTTGATAATTTCGTCCTATAGAGCAAAGCGTAAATAGCTCAATGGAAGAGTCTAGGATATAATATTCTGATTGACGATGACATAGGTTCGAACCCGTAGTGTTTTTTTCTGAATATTTTCTTATTATTGTAGGCATGATCGTTTTTTTTTCATTTATTTTTATTAAATCAAATCATTTATTCGTTTATTCATAAACTAAAGTCTAAAATCGATCACATAGGTCGAATAACGCAGGAAAGAAAACTGACGGAGCTATCTACGATAAGATACGAGTGCGTGCGAATCCCACAGCATATGCAGAGTGGTGACGACATTACGACAGTAAATTTAAATACGGTCCCTACTTTAATCATAATTTGTGTTGCAAAAGACTCGAGTCTTTTAGGATTATTATTAGGGCTTGAGTCTCGGATAAAGCCTTTATTTTTCTTTCTAAAGAGGCTTGGAGCCCTTTTTGATTTTAACCCTTTGTGACCATTCTTGACTATACTTCAATATGCACGACTATTGGCAAAAATTGTTGACCAGTATTGACCATTCTAGACTATTTTGACTATTGTTGACTGTTTTTGGCCATTGTTGACTATTCTCTACTATTATTGACTACTATTGATCATTTTTGACTATTTTGACCATTATTGACTATTTTTGACCATAGCTGAGTGTTTTTGACCATGGTTGACTTTTTTTGCCATTGTTGACTATTTTTGACTAATTTTGACCATTTTTTACCATTCTAGACTATTTTGACTATTGTTGACTGTTTTTGGCCATTGTTGACTATTCTCTACTATTATTGACTACTATTGATCATTTTTGACTATTTTGACCATTATTGACTATTTTTGACCATTGTTGACTATTTTTTGGCATTGTTGACTAGTTTTGACTAATTTTGACAATTTTTTACCTTTCTAGACTATTTTGACTATTGTTGACAATTGTTGACCGCTATTCACCATCCTTGACTATTTTGACCATTATTTATTATTTTGACCATTATTGACTATTTTGACCATTATTGACTAAGTATTTATGACCATTCTTGACTATTGTTGACTGTATTGACCATTGTTGACTGTTTTTAACCATTGTTGACCATTGTTGACCATTTTTGACTATTTTTACCATTGATGACCATTGTTAACCATATTGACTTTTTTTGACAATTGTCGACTATTTTTAGCCATTGTTGAATATTTTGATCATTGTTGACTATTTTTGACTATTTTGACCATTGTTGACTTTTTTGACCATTGTGGACCAATTTTGATCACTGTTGACTTTTTTGACAATTGTTGACTATTTCTGACCATTGTAGACTTTTTTGACCATTGTGGACCAATTTTGACCATTGTTCACTTTTTTGACAATTGTTGTTTATTTCTGAGCATTGTTGACTTTTTTGGCCATTGTTGACTATTTGGACAATTTTTTGGTATTGTTGACCATAATTGACGATTTTTGTCCATTGTTGACTTTTTTGGCCATTGTAGACTATTTTTGGCCATCGTTGACTATTTTCGAATAATTGTTGACCATTTTTGACACATCTTGACTATTTTGACCATTATTGACTATCTTTAGTCATTGTTGACCATTGTTGACCAATTTTAAATATGAACAAATAAAGTACAGTGACGCATAAGCTCAAAGTTGCTAGTGTATCAAATAAAGAATAATAATTTTCAAAAATTGTCATCAATGGTCAAAAAGGGTCAACAATGACCAAAGATGGTCAGCAATAGTCAAAATTGTCAACAATATTCAAAAAGAGTCAAGAATGGTCAAAAATAGGTAACAATGGCCAAAAATAGTCAACAATGGACAAAAATCGACAATTATGGTCAACAATGTCAAAAATGGCCAAAAATCGTCCAAATAGTCAACAATGGGCAAAAAAGTGAACAATGGTCAGAAATAGTCAACATTTGTCAAAAATGGTCAACAATGGTCGAAATAGTCAACAATGGCTAAAACTAGTCGAAAATGGTAAAACATAGACAACAATGGCTAAAAATAGTCGACAATGGTCAAAAAAAGTCAACAATGGTTAAAAACAGTCAATATTGGTAAAAAAAGACAACAATGGTTAAAAAACGGTCAATATTGGTCAACAATGGTCAAAATAGTCTAAAATGGTAAAGAAGGGTCAAAATTAGTAAAAAATAGTCAACAATCGCAAAAAATTGTCAACAATGGTCAAAAACACTCAGCAATGGTCACAAATAGTCAAAAATGATCAATAGTGGTCAATAATTGTAGAGAATAGTCAACAATGGCCAAAAACAGTCAAATATAGTCAAAATAATCAAGAATGGTAAAAAATGGTCAAAATTAGTAAAAAATAGTCAACAATGGCAAAAAATAGTCAACAATGGACAAAAATCGTCAATTATGGTCAACAATGTCTAAAATGGCAAAAAATCGTCCAAATAGTCAACAATGGCCAAAAAAGTTAACAATGGTCAGCAATAGTCAACATTTGTCAAAAATGGTCAACAATGGTCGAAATAGTCAACAATGGCTAAAACTAGTCGAAAATGGTAAAACATAGACAACAATGGCTAAAAATAGTCGACAATGGTCAAAAAAAGTCAACAATGGTTAAAAACATTCAATTTTGGTAAAAAAAGACAACAATGGTTAAAAAACGGTAAATATTGGTCAACAATGGTCAAAATAGTCTAAAATGGTAAAGAAGGGTCAAAATTAGTAAAAAATAGTCAACAATCGCAAAAAATAGTCAACAATGGTCAAAAACACTCAGCAATGGTCACAAATAGTCTAGAAAGGTAAAAAATGGTCAAAATTAGTCAAAACCAGTCAACAATGGCAAAAAATAGTCAACAATGGCAAAAAAATAGTCAACAATGGTCAAAAACACTCAACAATGGTCAAAAATAGTCAATAATGGTCATGATCAATAGTGGTCAATAATAGTAGAGAATAGTCAACAATCGCCAAAAACAGTCAACAATAGTCAAAATAGTCTAGAATGGTCAATTCTGGTCAACAATTTTTTACAATAGTCGTGCATATTCAAGTATAGTCAAGAATGGTCACAAAGGGCTAAAATAAAAATAGGGCTCCAAGCCTCTTTAGAAAGAGCTTCAAAATAAAGGCTTTATTTCCGAGAGCCTCCTCATCGCCGCGAAGGCTCGAGCCCTAATAATAAGCCTAAAAGACTCGAGTCTTTTGCAACACAACCTCTGACCACCTGGGTGATCAAAGTGGAATAATGCCATTTTTTTTATGTTTTCGAATATGATATTTTTAACCGACTTCAAAAAAGGAGGACGTTTCAATTTGACTGTATTTTTATATTTGTTACCTCAGAACTTGCGACTGGGTGAACCGATTTCAAAGATACTTTTTTTATTTTGAAGTTAGACATCTTGATAAAACAGAAAGAATTACATACGACGTGGGTTCAAATCCAACCATATTTAGTTATTGAAATATATTGGTATTTATTTTAATTGTATTTTTGAATGGTACAGATTTTATTATCAGAATATTTACACACAACAATTATTTTATAAAAGCATATAATTTATGTATTTATTCCACATAGAACTATAGCGCAAAATGTATATCATAGGGGTAATGAATAATTTCATTCCATTACCCAATGTCTCATTAGCGTAGTGGTGAAGCATTAGCGAATATTCCGTGAGTTCGTACCTCACCTTCGGCATTTCTGTGTAAAGTTTTTTTGTAATAATATTGTTTTTATTTGTATTTTTTTTCTATTTATTACATGTTTTATTACATTTTAATCATTTTATAAATTATTTGGATTGACAAACCAATACGTCAACTGAATGGTCCCAAACTAAGCAATGCTTGTACTATGGGTACCGTAATGACCTGGAGACGATCCCCGTAATACCAGGATCAGGAAAAATTACGCATAAATCAGTTTCAAAAATTTCCATTTGGCGGGAATCGAACCCGCAACCACGCAAGTAGTGAGCCGAACAGCCTACGTCAAACCACTTTATGAAGCAGGCGTCAATAATTTGTCAATGGATGACGAAGTATATAGTTCATAATTTCGCCGTTCCAATTAACATGTAAATAGCTCAGTGAGTCAATGCGTACGCGCGACAGTATGTAGGATCGAGTCCTAGTTTTATATATTCGAATTAATTTTTTTTTCATGTTATTCTATTTTTTTATTATTTTAGGCAATTGTATTTGTAGCCAATTGTATTTTTTTTATATAATAACAAAGAATTGTAATTTATGTTCTAAATTACAACTCTTTATCACAACTACTTAGGTACAAAGGCGTATAAATGCGCACAAATATAAAATCTAACAAATGCTAGCTATCTACAAAATATTCTAAACCACTGCAATATTTTTACGTATTTATTTATAAAAAAGAGATACACGATAATTGAAGCGACTGGAGCGTAGAAAAGTGACACAACCTCCCCGTCCAACAGTCATCGCGGTACTGCCGCCCAGGGTTGCCAGACCAAAATTTCAAAATCCAGGAAATGAGATTAAAAAAAACCAGGAGACTGATCTGATAAATCAGGAGTTCAATAAAATTCTTATGCTGCGTTCCATTCGACGTAATTTTTGTTATTTTCGTTCACAAAATCTGTTAAAAACGATAATAATGATCACTTTCAGTACAAGTTGGTTCCAGTGGAACGACATTTATGAACGAAAATAGCAAAAATTTCTTCGTCTGGAACGCAGCCTTATATGTACTTTTTTTTATACAAAGGGCTCTTCATTTTTGTTGGAAAATCAAAACATCACAAACATTTTTATTTTTGGTATGTTTTTAGTTCTCAAGACTCCGGCAAAAAACAAACGACACCTGCTATTACATGCAAAATTTAAATGTATTTTAGAACATAATCAAGTATTATAGTACCGCAAAAGTTTAGTCGCGAAGCGTTGTGACTTACGTTGACGTCCCTTCTCCCTTACGCATGCGCAATAAACAACAATGTTAAAGAATCGGCGATCGATAAAGGCTTATTGCAAAAACACCCTTAATCAATTGAGTTAGAGCATGATATAGAGTGTTTATTCCATAAACTTATCACTAATAAAAATTGGTAGTTTAGTCAGAAGACTCAGATACGTTCCTTTTTACGCATACTTGTGGTATGTAGGTATGTATTTATTTCAAAACACGAATATCAGGAGATTTAATAATAAAATCAGTAGATCAGGAGAATATCAGACAAATCAGGAAATCTCCTGGAAAATCAGGAGATGTGGCAACCCTGCTGCCGCCCGTTGCCCCTCGCACCGGATCCGCCCACTTTGTTGGCGAATATTTGGAAAATCATGAATTGTGACGTGAAAAACGATTGCATCGCAAAATCAAGCTTACATTTTTTAGGTAAGTATTATCTTTCTCCATCTTTTGGTGGAAAAACTATTTAAAAATTCCCAGCCGTTTGGAAGAAGATAGAAATTTAAATTTGAAAATTTCTACATTTTGGTAATTTTTTTCACATAGTAAAAGAGCATTTTTCACATTTTTCAAACTTGTTTTTTAAAGAAGAGGGTATAATAAATACGGTGATATTTTTTTCAAAATTTTTACTCCACTCGTCTAAGAGGAGATAGCCTCCAAAAATGCCTCGTTCGCTACCTGCCCAGTCTTAAATTGAATTATTCTGTTGCGTTGCGGGTCCCGGTAATTTTGATTCGGATTTAAAGGTCAACGCTCATCTAACGCCTCCGCACCCGACCAGCACCGCCTCGCCACTCAGCGTCCACTAACTGAATCGGAAATAAGTGGACCACGCGCTGACCGCGCGGCGTTCACTCGTTGACCTCGCGCGGTCCATTGGGTGATCACGTGACGTTTATGGTGTAAAAGCAGCGTCCGCCCGCGGACCACCAGGCGACAACGAGTGGACGCCGAGCGGCGAGGCGGTGCTGGTCGGGTGCGGAGGCGTTAGGTGAGCGTTGACCTTTATTCTGCACAAAGCTCATAACCCGAATGTCATCTCAACCTGTCGCGAACTATAGGTAGGTATAGCTACAGCTTGGCAATGGGTGTTAGTCTTACATCTAAGATCTTCTGTTTAACGTATCGTTGTGGCCAACCGGGTATCAAGAGTTGTTCAAGCCGCCCGAAGGCCTCTGACAAGGCTTAAGGACTGCTGCCTAGATGGAAACAACCGGGACCGACTTTTACGTAGTCTCCGAAGTACGCAGACGCTTAGTTTAAATGCCACTCAATCACCCATCTCTGCCTGACCTTGCCGCGTGTTGCTTAGCTTCCGATCGTTTACCGATCAGTGATTGCAGCTGGCTATGAGCCCCTCAAATCAAAAATATAAGTGCAAATGGTATATTTTGGGCGTAATTAACTAATTCATACTTGGCATATGGTAGTTTTGTAAACATAATACCTTTTGAATAACGTCATCCAATTTCGCAGAGTATGTTATTCGGTGCTGAAATACGCGGTATCCGGGCCACCCGAGTATTTAATTATGTGGGGATGGCTGTATGCATTACCACTGCAGCTAATTAATGCAACATAAACAAGCGTATCAGTGACGACTTCAACACAATTCACAACCAGGGGGGCTAAAAACGTCACATAGCTATTCTGCGTTTCCACGCTGTAGCCAATTGACTGCAGCTCATATATGGGCTGGCTCGACCGTGGTAGTACCACCCTCTCACAGAAGAACGGCGTAAAATAGCTATTACAGCTGCTTTTCGTACGAGGAGTAAGCTGTCAGCCCAACTCCCTCTCTCTCTACCACTCCCCTTCAGGTTAGCAACGTGCGAGCTTTGCCTTTGGTATTACAAGCATCTATAGGCTACAGTAACAGCTTAATATCATGCGGGGCGTACGCTTGTTTGGCACATTAGTCATATAAAAACATGTTCGTATCCAATCAAAACATTCATTTTGCTGTGAAATGTGACGTAATATTTACGCGCTAGGCTTATTAGGTAGAGTATACAAATATTCAGTCGTTGTAGGGTGACATTGAAATTATACTAATGGTGAATGGGGTTGCGCGTGGGTGGTGTGTGGGCGTAAGTATAGAGGCGGTGATAATAACAAGTTTTACTACAACATTTCGTATAGAATTCCTTTTCTAATGTTAACCTGGGTTATTAAAGTCCTACATTAATATTAGATCTTGTTTCTAATCTTATCTTACTAAAGGTCGGCTTTCAGTACTCAAGATTTGGTTGAATACGGTGTACATGGACCGACAGCCATCTCAAAACTTTGTAAAATGTTTACAAAATATTTCTTGAATATACAATTTATGTTATGAATTTCTTAGCTCTATATATCTGCATTCTCAACTAAATTCGTTACGGATCCTCATTTTTTTTTTTCATAGGACTGCGGTGGCAAAAATTGTACGGCCCGCCTGATGTTAAGCAGTTACCGTAGCCTATAGATGCTTACAATACCAAAGGCATTGCTCGTACATTGCCGATCTGAAGGGGAGTGGGATGGAGGGAGGGGAGACGGTGTGGGCTTACGCTCTCTCACTCATCGAACAAAACGCAGCTGTAATTTACGGCGATCTTCTGTGAGAGAGTGGTACTACCCCGGTCAAGCCAGTCCGTTTATGAGCTGCAGTCAATTGGCTACTGCTTGGCTCTACCTCCTTGAATTAAAACAATGACTGGAAAACTTAAATGGAGACGATAATTTGGTCAACTTTCACACTCTATCAGCACTTGTATCATGTTTGAACTGCAGATTGGACATACGGACACGAGGCTCCAGAGTAATGGTCCATCCACCGTAATAATCCATCGGACACCACATTCCGCGGGTTCCGTACACATTACACTGCACAGACCCGACGTCACAGCCGCCAGTATAAATTTTATCAGGGCTATTTGCTCGCACGACCTTCGGGAATTAATTTTTATTTACCCCCAGCGTTTATGGTGTTGTATTTTACCGGGCAGCACTTTGTAAATTTTGGAAGGGATTATGATGTGGTATGCATTTTTGAGTGGGTCGTGTTTTGAGTTATTGCTTGTGCTGGTGTTTCTTTAAGCTTTATTTTTGCGTAAAATTGTACGGCGCTATGGTGCGCTGGAAATAAAATAAAAGGTTTTTTTTAAGCAAGCACTCATGTTATGACATTACGTTTATGCGGTCCGCCGTTAAAACTGAGTGCTCGGGCGCGGCATGCGCCTGATGTAAACGCAGCCATTTGATTGTTTATCAAAATCTAGTTTCTTATTTCGATTATTTATACAGTGTCAATTCCTGAGCTGCCGCGCCCGAGCCAGTCGATGTCCGACACGTATTTAGACGTCAAAATTGACAGCTCGGGCGCGCTCGCTTCTTGTAGACGCAGCGACATTATATTACAATTTCGTGAAACATTGAACAAATGCCTGCGCAATTTAACCACGAAAATTCTCCCTAATCGATTTTAGCTTACCCAACATGTTCACTTGTAACTCGCTGTAATCCCTGTGGACACGAGCGAAGAACGAGCCACGAATGTTGGATTTTCACTGTAATTAACAGTTTTGCGATGTCCTGACGAGACGCGTCGAATTCCCAGGCCGGTGATGGAACGACGTCGCCGCGGTACCGTAGGGACCGTACTGTACTGAATCGTACCGTACCGTACCATAAACTACCGTACCGATCGTACCGTACTTTGTGACATCCAAACCGATAATCAATTGGAATTAATTGAGTGTAGAATGTGGATGCCGTAAAAGCCTCTTTACCCGTTTTTGATCTCTGTCAAGTGATCGCGATGTTAGAAATGGGGGCTCACCACAAGCTCTTATTGCGATTCAATTATAGGAACGTTTTAACGACGTTTTAATTACGTTTCTTATTGTCATGACAATAAGGTACGTCATTGCACAAAAAGTCGCTGAAACGTTAATACGTTCCTGTAATTGAATCGCAATAAGAGCTTGTGGTAAGCCCCCTGTACTGTATCTGCTTAAATGATACATAAATACGAAAAAAAATTGCCATAAAGTTCAGTTGACATACAAAATTCTAAATTCAATGTCTCGAGATATCTAAATTGGGAAGCGCGCTCTGTGTGACTTCAGAACTTGGCTCATTAACTTCTCGAAACACTAATTAACAACTCTTTGAAGTATTCATCGGACGATTTCGTCGCTCCCGACGTCTGCGTCTCAATTATGCAATACAATTTCAGCTTGATATCTGAAAAGATATTGCACTGAGCTTGGCTATAAATATGACATATCAAGACCGAGAACTTGATCAACTACACTGGGGGCTTACCACAAGCTCTTATTGCGATTCAATTATAGGAACGTTTTAACGACGTTTTAATGACGTTTCTTATTGTCATGACAATAAGGTATGTCATTGCACAAAAAGTCGCTCAAACGTTAATACGTTCCTGTAAATGAATCGCAATAAGAGCTTGTGGTAAGCCCCCTGGACCGCAAAGAAAAAGGGTCGGTTAGAATATCTTCAATAATATTTTCAATTCATGTTTTAGGGTTTCTTACCCAAAGGGTGCCAATGGGACCCTATTACTAAGCCTATGCTGTCCATCTGTCCGTTCGTCCGTCCGTCTGTCAGCGGGCTGTATCTCACGACCCGTAATAGGTAGAGAGTTAAAATTTTCACAGAATGTGTATTTCTGTTGCCGCTACAACAACAAATAGTAAAAATAAAATAAAATAAATTTATAAATAAAGATTTTATATTTTGACGTTTTTATTCTACGGTGGTACGGAACCCTTTATGTGCGAGTCCGACACGCACTTGGCTGGTTTCTTTATTTTCATTTGAGCACATTAAAATATTCTTTAATTTATTCTTTATTTCATAAACCTAGGTCAGGTACTTTTGAAGATATTGAAGATTTTCTAACCGACCCGTTTTGTCTTGCGGTCCAGTGTATATTTGTTTCAGTCGGTCATTAACTTAAGTTACGCTTCATGTGGATATTACACAACCCATTGATGTAGGTATTATGTATGTGTGTGTGTAGCCCAAGCCCGCCCTTTCCCTCCCCCTGTTCCACTCCCCTTCAGGTCGGCAACGTGTGAGCAATGCAATGTAGTTACATAGTTACATAGCAATGTATTGCTATGTAACTTTGTAACTGCTTGTTTGTCACCTCAGTGACATAATTTATTTTTTTAGCAGAGTTGGTACCTTCCACAGAGTAAAGACTAAAGAAAGAGGTGCCCTTATTAGATATTTGTATGAAACAAAACGTGGTCATTGTTTTTTCATTTTACTATTTACCGGTAAATAGTTGAACTACTCGCTTCGTTTTATGTCGATGTTAGTACTAGGCCGACCACTAGGCCGACTTGCTTAGGGCCAGTCCCCTTAGTAACTGGTCCATGGTACCTTCTAACATTGCAATCACTAAACTGGTGCTCAGCGCACCACTACATGTGTTATGTTGTTTATTAATGAAAAAAAAAAACCTTGTGTTTAACACTATGTCACCGCTTAGTGTCGCCATTATAGCACCACACTGTGAGGACATTACTAATTTTAAATACACTGTCATCAGCAGAGATATGGATTTTAATGGGAATATCTTCAAAGAGCGTTATATCAGTAATCAAAGTTATATACAAATTCTTAGCGTACCTATCGTAACTCTGTGGAAACCAATCAGAAGATTAATTGAGGCGGCTCAGCTACTTTACGTTTGTCGAAGCTAAGTAGTCTATTATGAAGGTACCTGCCTAATATAACGTGTCGACCTTTCAGATCCTTGACAAGCTGATTTATATATTATAAGGTCTTAATTTAATAGTGAAGGGTTAATAATGAAGGATAACCTTCCAGTATCCCTCATACGTAAACTCGTCGACATGTGCATTCTGCCCGTTCTAACCTACGGTGCTCAAACATGGTCACTTACTGAGCTTCAGAAATCAAAACTCAAGGTTTACCAACGAGCAATGGAGCGCACCATACTAGGTGTAAAACGAACGGACCGCGTCAGAAACACCACCCTGCGCTCCATTACTCGGATCACTGACGTGGGCGAGAAACCGCAAAGCTGAAGTGGGATTGGGCCGGCCACGTGTCACGAATGGATCCGCAAAGGTGGGCAAATCGCATCAATACCTGGACGCCCAATGATGGTCACCGACGTCGTGGCAGACCGCGGCGAAGATGGTGTGACGATTTGAACACCTTTGCGGGTAAAACGTGGCCATTACAAGCCCAGGATAGGGACCTGTGGGGACAGAAAGAGGAGGCCTTTGCCCAGCAGTGGGACATATAATAGGCTAATTAAAAAAAAAAACTGCACGATATCTCGAATGGCGCCAGTCTTTTTTGCTTTCGTCAAGGGAAATAACTGATAACATGAAAATTATCCGTCAGTTCCTGTATACACGGCGACAAGGTTCACCACCTGTCACGTTGGGTTCTAACTATCAGGTGAAACGTGGGCTTGAGTTGATTAATACCTCCACAATGTGGTGGTGTATGGCCACACAAGCCTCTGACTACCCCCGAATGGGGATAAAAGTCGTGACGTTACATATGAATATTATGTAACTGAAAGTATGTACTTTTAATGAGATTATCAAAGGTCAGCTGGAAAGAAACTATTGCAATTTTTCCTCGCACTCATAAACATAAACACAATAACAGTCCATGGATGGACACAGTATGACTCAGTCGTCCGCGGAAAATAATGTTGAAAACATGTGTGTACAGCCAACACGGCTCTTCTTCCGGTGAATAACATGCATCAAAATGGTTTCAAGTGGTTTGTCGAATTGTGAGTGCGATAGCAGCCCCCCCTAGACAAGTGGCATGAACGCTAATCGAATAGAATAGACTTCACAATGTATGGAAATGACATTAGAAGTCGCTATGTAGATCACGTGACTTATGTCATTTCCATACATGAAGAGTAGCGATTTGAAGGAACGCTTGTAGACGTCAGCTACTTATCTAGAGGGGCAGATGTGTAAATTTAGCTGCTTTTAGTAGTACGCTCAGGACAAGTCTAGTAATTGCAATGTTTGGAAGTACCATATCTGCTAAAATACATCAATGCGTGCACTATTAAATTAAGACTTTATTTATACATATGTAGCGGTGGTCTATTTTAGCATTAAAAAGGCATCATGGAAATTTCATCTGTTTTATTTGCACGCAATCGTAAAAGTACAGGTGTGTAGAATGGGCGTATTTCTTTTATAACTTAATCGATGCCGGTTGATGTCCCGGGGTGAAGTAGCCCCTCCACCTTTATGACGCATTGGAAACTTAACCTCCGATATATGGATGAAACGCGCACTGAATATCTACAATAGATATTTAAGGCTCTAACCAAATAGTGCGTTAAACACGCGCGTATTTTTTTTATCAGCGGCAAACAAGCATACGGCCGTGTGACGGCCACCGTAGCCTGTAATACCAAAGCTAAAGTTAAAACAAACTAGCGTCAATGTGGTGAGTGGCGCGCCCGAGCAATCAGTTTTGACATCTGACCACGTAGACACGCACCGCTCGCATCTTTTGGACGCACCCCAGACTCAAACGATGTTCTTGCGTATATCTTAAAAAAATATGCCCAATACAGGATGGAATAAAGTTTTAACATTAGTAATATAATAGACGTCTATTATTCCAAAGCCTTTATTCTTAAAGCGCTTACATAAATGACACAATGAAGGCGAATAAACACCTATGTAGGCGACGATCGTGGTGCTTTGTTCGCTCATTCACAAAGTGATCACAAATAGCGATGGGCCAATTCATTCCAACATTCTTAAGCAGGTATTAAACTTATGAAATTATCAGGTACTTATAGACCATAGATTGTATAAGAACAGCTGTCTAAGGGCAACCCCCATTATCTAGTGGCGGTTTACGCTTACGTCCAACTGAGAGAAATTGTTATCTCAAATTTCTCAAGGTCTAATAACTATGAAGTTGTTAAAGTAAGTTTTCGACTAACGAGCACCGGTTCCTGATACGGGCCAAGCTAGGCAGGCCAAGTTTGTGGCCAGTTCGCCAATCCAGCGAAGATAGCCGGGGAAGCGTTGATAAACCGGCTTTTGTGCCCTTTGTGAGTGTAATACAAGGGTACAATGGACCACGTCGCTGCTGGTATACGGGCCCGTTCTTTCGGCAAACTTACGAACAATATACTTGAAAGAAAATGTGTGCTTACTTTAACAAGTGCTTTGATATTCATGAATATTATAATGTGGGTAAATAAATTTAACTCAATCTTCTCCCAAAAATGAAAACTTCATAAATACGAATTTTTTTTCTAAATATTTTAAGTGATCTTAGCTAAACGCAAAAGGGACTTATTAAATCATTCGTACATATTTTTACACTTACGAGGTTTTCACTACCGAGCGATGATATTTTTTTCACAACAACAAAGGCGGCATATAATCATACGCCAGAGGTGCTAGCCAAGTGGCATGAACGCTAATCGAATAGAATAGAATAGACTTCACAATGTATGGAAATGTCAAACGTCGCTATGTAGATCAACAACAAGTTGCTATGTAGATCACGTGACTTATGTCATTTCCATACATGAAGCGTAGCGATTTGAACGAACGCTCGTAGACGTCAGCCACTTGTCTAGCTGCACTGATGTTAAGCAGTCACCTCAGCCTATACCGCTTGCAATACCAAAGGCATCACTCGCACGTTGCTGATCTGAAGGAGATAAAGGAAGGAGCAGGGGAAGGAAAGGAGTTTTGGGTTTCCAACTCTCTCACTCAACGTACGAAACGCAGCTATAACAGCTACTTTACGCCGATCTTTTATGAGTGAGTGGTACTACCTCGCTCGAGCCAGTCCGTAATATGAGCTGCAGTCAATTGGCTACAGCTTAGCGCTACCACCTTTCCATTTACCATTTTCCTAGATAGAGTCATATCTTTTTAAAATTCGATCTCTACCATCTGTAGTGTCTAGTATGATAATAAAAAAAGATAAAGGGTTGACTATTATTTAAACACAGCAAAAACCTTTCAAGCAGCCACCAGCAAAGTTGAGTCTTCGGATAGAAGTCATTAGCAAAGTTGGGAGCAACTTTTGCGCTCCAGCGAAAATATTTCCAGACGGCGGATAACAATTGCGCTTTTGTTGTCTTCGTGACGAAATTGTTTTAATTTGCGAACATTTTAACAATGTGAGATGATTTAAGGGCAAGAAGCAGACATTTCCGTCACGTAATAGGTGTTTTTAATTATTTACATAAAAAAGCGACTGTAGCCTAGGGGGGGTCACTCCGAAATACGTCGCTGACGGATCGTCCGAAGTACGGATTTGATTTACGATCAAAACAATGTCAAATCGTAGAGAAAAACGAAAGAAGAAATGTCAAATCACGACAATCCGTCAGCCGAAACGTTAGGTTCGTATTTCGGAGTAGGCCAGCAGGTTGGGCTAACAATTAGAAGGTCCCAGGTTCGATCCCCGGTGGGACATGCACCAATGGATTAATTTTCATCTATGTGCATAATTTACAGTTCGCTGACGGTGAGGGAAAACATCGTGAGGAAACCTACCTATCCCTCGGGATTAGGTAATAGTCAGTTCCTGTATACACGGCGACACGGTTCACCACCTGTCACGTTGGGTTCTGACTATCTAGTGAAACGTGGGCTTTGAGTTGGTTAATACCTCCACAATGTGGTGGTGTATGGCCACTCAAGCCTCTGACTACCCCCGAACGGGGATAAAAGTCGTGACGTTACATTACATTTACATTTTTTTTATTACGTGACGGAAATGTCTACTTCTATCTTTTGATATACTTCCATTCCACTCTCTCGTTTTTATCCAACAAGCGTACGGCCCGTCTGATGTTAAGCAGTTACCGTAGCCTAGATGGTTATAGCACAAAAGGCATTGCTCGCACGATTCCATAGAGACGGAAGTCTAACGTACGAAACGCAACTAAAATCGTTACTTTACGCCGACCTCCTGTGAGCGGGTGGTACTACCCTGGTCGAGCCAACCCGTATGTGACCTGCAGTCAGTTGGCTACAGCTTGGCTCTACCACCGTCTATTTTTCGATGAGGGCATCAGGAAGCGGTTATTCTATTTTAAAATAAATTTTATTATAAGGCACTTCCTTAAACTCACAAAGTAGCAACAAAATGTCACAAAGGCGCTTCTGAAGAATATTTTTCTGTTTATCCTACCTGTTATTCATATTTTCATTCCACATTAATGGAACATACTTTTGCAATAAATATCTGCGTAGCTGATCATCGCAACGTCAATAACAATCAACAAACCCTCTTAGGGCCACCGCAGACTTGCTACTTTTAGCATCGGCGATCGGCGATTTTGATGCTGCGTCTCGCTCGTTCGCGCTCGAAGAAATGCGACGCAGCATCGATACAGTCGCAAAATCGCCGGCCGCCGATGCTAAAAGTAGCAAGTCTGTGGTGGCCCTTAATATAACGGATAGCGGGATAAAGAATGGTTCGTTTTTCAGATAACGGATAATAATCTATTCTCCGGAACGATAGAATAGAAATGTATTGTAATACTTGTAAGAAAACTCCTCGGACAGATTGGTGTATATTCACTGTTGTAGAACTACAGATGTTTGTAGAAAAGAAGGTATCGATGATATTGATAGTTTGAATCACTTCAAACGTTAGTGTGGCATTTTTATGACATTATATGTTTGTAAAAAAATGTATTCTATGTTAGAATGGCCCTGTTTTCTGCCCTTATTGCTCGGTGAGAATGGTACAATGCCATCAGTGGCAGTTAAATGGCTAACAGACTACGAATTTTACGAAAGTTAAAACGTTTGGCAATGGAAATTTGCCGTTGCCATTTAAAGACAGTATTTCATATTTTTTGGACGTTGTCATCAAAATTTTTGGTACAACTTTCATGATATTCTGCGCAATTGTCTTTAAGAAAATCGGGGCACTGTCGTTAAGCCAAGCAAATGCCTACGGGCGGCTTAAACTCTGACACCGTTGACCACATACGATAAGAAGAAGAAGTACACCTCAAACCTTCTGATTTCAAGTTCGGCTCTGTGATTCAAAGGGAACTTCTGCCTTAACTTACCTTAATTACATTGTGTGGCACAAAATATAGATCAGCTTGTGTCGATTTTCGCTTCACGTACCATAATTCCAGTGTACTAAATGCTCAATAAAAAAGGCGGGCCATTTCTTGCGGCCCCGGGAACAGTAACAGCGAGGAAGGAAGACGTTGGAGTGACGTTAGTTTGATATACGAGCTTCGTCTTTTGTGCGTTCGCCGTTAATACGGGCACACAATGCGCGCCGACAGCTCTCGGAGTTACGCCCGACTTAAGGATGCCGCTTGTTACACCGATACGTAGAGCCTATTGTGTTTGATGGCATCTTGTTGACTACTTAGCACATAATTTTTACCTGTTTAGCTCAAAGTTTATCTTTATAGATTTAGAGCCACAACACACCTGTGGCCCGATTCACGTAACCAAAACCGTAACGATGTCTCAGCGATATAGTCGTTGATAGCCTTTTCATTACGAAAAAAGGCTATCAACGACTATATCGCTGAAACATCGTTACGATTTTGGCTACGTGAATCGGGCTACTGAACGCCAAACGACGTCGCCGACCACGTATCCAAACAATTTGTATTGATTGGCGACGTCGCCAGTCCGTCGTCAGGTGTATTACCTCCCATATATTTCAATACGAATAGTCTGCTACGGTGGCTGGCGACGTCGCCATGGCTACCCGGTGTGTGTTTGCCCTTAAAGCAAATTATCAATGGCCAAGACCATATGTACTTTTGGACACGGATTATGTCGCAAGAATTCGCTCTCACAGGAAAGAATCAGACAAGATTGGTTTATCACACCGTATGTCTTGTCACAGCTAGCTGTACTAGCCCTTCAGAGGAACTATAACAAAACCCGGACCATCAGTTTTGTTTGTGATGTTGACAATAATTTACTACGGAAAAGTGTCAAAATTTAAAATTAGAAGCCATAACGAAAAGGATTATTACTATCGTTACGGGTTTGGCTCCCTGTATCTACTCATTTATTTTATTAGTTAAGTTATTTGAATGAGTCTGGCCGTATATACGGATGAAAATAAAAAAAACATGCAAAAATAATATTCGACGCACGTTACAACACGGTGTAACAGAATGACCGCGGCACTTACGTTCCTTGGGAGACGAAGTGTGAGGGTATAGTTAATTGTGGTCTGTGTCAATGTCACTAGTGTTGGGAAACCGCCGCCTGACCGGTGGGGTCTGCATAGAAACCCTACAATGATACTAAATTTAACAGCACCAAAATAATGTCTTGCTCATCGTATTCATAAACAATTTTTTTTATTATCAGGCGCTACGTACACTTGTTTGCTGTATGTCGCATTAAAAAAAAAACGAAAAGTCAATTTCTAAAAATTCTCCGACTGGAATCGAACCTTATCCAAGCAGCCTACTCTCAAACCATAGGTAGGTCATGTTTTTTAGTACCCGCAATAAATTTAACTGAAACATAAATCAAGTAATTGGAAATAATACATAAACCGTAAGAAAATCGAACGTGCTTTACAAATTTAACACAGTATAGAGATTCAATCTTGTGGTTCCATATACGGAGGCTGACGCGTATCACGACGCCCGACGACGCCATTAAAACAGAATAATGAAACACCTGCGGTTTTCGACGCTTCTACACACCGGATGTAGAGATCTGGATGTGACAGGTTAGAAGTGGGGACAGTGACAAGAACCAAAAATAAATTGGCGGACGATGGGAGCTGGATTATATTCTCCCTGCCAAATTTGTAGAGATTTATTGCCAGTTTAAAATGATTTTACAAAGCATTTCTAGGAATAAGTGATTTGTAATGCTAGTGCAAAACGATCCTAACTTTCTATACATTTGGGGGTTAGATTTTAATGTAAATTTGTAGGTAGGAGAGAAAAACTCTACAAAGGACAGAGAGCATGCATGGTCTTTATCAATTGAGATGAATTGCTAAATTTACGATGAATTAAGATCACACATGAACACAACTGCTCTGTAATACATAACTGAGGAAGAGGAGGTAGGTTATACAGGTCAGTTACTATCATAGATACGTAGCTATTTTTAAACGATCTATAGCATCTAATAATATCAACTAGATGTTTGTGTTGATGTTTGGTCGGCAGTTTCTTGTAATAACAGTTGATTGGCTGCGTCTATATCAGGGGCATGCCACGCCCGAGCATTCATTTTTGACGTTGGTACGCATAGATATAATGTCATAAAATGAGTGATCGGTTCGGCATGCGCGGCATCTGGACGCACCAATTGATTTATGATAATATCCATGCATTGAGTCTTTCCTTCTAGCACGAGCACTACATCTGTGCATGATTTCTCGCGCTTTGTGCTCCAGGGTCCGCGTAAAGCGAGCGCTGCACAAATAATTATGTGCATGCTATTATTTCCTAGCGTTTCGTAGCTACCCTTGTTGGTGTGGTGTAGCATCTCTACATGACTACGACGTAGGATATTCTACGCCGTAGTATGAGCTATGCCGTAGTACACGTAAACGTAGCCGTAGTGTATTATTTATTGATTCTTTGTAAATTATAGTTTTTACTGGCTTCAGTTTTGTTAGGTTCAAAATATATCATTAGTGTAGGTAACTTGTAATAGAGCTCCAAGGCTAGGTAAAGCATTATAATTACAAAGTTTATACATAAAAGATGTAGCTTTCATAAAACTCCGAAATAAAAATATTCCAGACCAATGGCCCTGACCTTTTAAAATGAAATATTTAAACGTTTGACAAAACAAAGGCAGTTTAATTAAAGGAAAAGATCAACTAGGTCATAATTCAGCGCCTACCTCGGGGAGGATTCAGTGTTTAGAACTTGTTCCGAACTTGGCTCATCACTATTATCTCGGAAACTCCCAAGTATGCGACGATGTGAACTGACGTACAATTGACAATTTATGAAGTTTTCTCCTGTTATGCCGTATGTGAGTTCTTATTCTTTAGTTCTGCGTATAAATATAAAACACAATTCTTTCATTTACTCTTGAACTAAATAATATTCATGAGCTTGTCAGTAGTGCGTTCTTTCATTTAAAAAATTCGGCATGCCGTGGGCGGAACTTTTGGAATGGATTTTGGCCGGAAATTTCAAAATCACGAAGTTTTAAACCCTCTAGTTCAAATGCAATTGTATCTCAGCTTACAGTTATTATCAGTTAAATATTTTACTAGTAGACTCCAGTAGAATTAATGAGTTAACTACTACTTATAAACTAAATTAGCATTCAAAGCTTAGTAAAAATTTGAATGTTATTAGAATGTCTTCAACCTTCAAACAATCTACCAAAACTTCAATACACATCTCACAAACGATAAAATGACAAATATACAGCATCCACTTCGAATAAAAAAATAATAAGTACACAGCAAACTGTCTGGGTATCTCCCACTTCAGCAATAAATTCATAAGATATTCGTAGTGAGTGGGAATAGGGCACAGCCAAATATTATGACAGTAGATAATATCAAATTATGCAAATTGTTTAGGCGACACGACGCGCTGCGGTGGCGGTTAGACGCACAGTGGGTCCACTTGGGAAACGATCTAGTCAGTAAATCAAGACCGCCATGTTTTAAATTCAGATTTTTTTATGTATTATTTCATTTCTTCTATAATTCTCTCCCATATTATTGAAAATGAAAATAACGATAATAGATCTTATAAATGCAAATGAATAAATGACTAGCCGTAATATTGTAATATAACGTTCTACTTAATTTAACAAAATAGGTAACAAGTAGTGTCATCCTAATATAATATATTGTTAACTTTAATCTTGGGCGCAATTTTTTGTAGAGATGTTCCACTGTGCGGTGTTCCCCCACGGTCGCGTCCGCTCCCTCCATCACCTTGTTTTGATCACGTAGTCATCGTCAATGCGAATCAATAAATTCAACCCTTTTTATGATTCACTCATTCGTTTTTATTGGCGCGGTACGTGCATCATTCAACGGCAATGAAAAAAATCCAAACGGCTTTTATATCGCGTACGAAATATAAAAAGTTAACGTTTCATTTTTGTTTGACACAAGCGACATGCGCGCTGTCGCTTGATGAAAAATTTTAACAACTTGTTCATGCGACGAAACTTGTAGTAAATTTTGAAGAATATAAACAGCGCAGTTTTATTTGCTTATTGTATATTTATATTATCAAATAGTTATTTTTATTTTTTATCGTTTTTATCGTTAACAAACGGCTGTGTCCTATCAGGCGCATACCGCGCAAGGCTGTGCGCATACAGGCCGCGCGCGGCACGCTCGGCAGTCTCAGTCACATGCTCGGGTGAGCCAAAGGGCGAGCCAACCTACACTCTAGACAGAGAAGTTTATAGCCGAGCAATCAGTTACATTATCTTTCTATCTCATGATTAGGCGAGGCAAAGGACAGCGTTCGGGTGAGGCCGGGCGTGCCCTGAGGCAAAGCTGCCTCGCGCGGCATGTGAGACATGACAGAACGGACTGTACGCGGCTAATCACTTATTTGAAATCTGAATATTTGTTTACATGGATACAATTTGCCTATATTTCTGTAGTTAACTTCAAAAACCTGATATTTTTATTTTTGTATTAACCTATTGTGTCCCACTGCTTGGCAAAGGTTTCCCTCATCTTCTTCCATACATCGTGGTGATACCTGATATACTCAATGAAAAAAAAAATGTTTTAAAATTAGCGAGAATAGATAAGAATTCTTTCAGCCATTACCGACAGCAGAAATTTACTTACAACGGAGCGAAGACAATTAAAATAAGGCGGTGCAAAAACTGACGTGGAAAAAGCGAAGGGCTCTGAAAAAAGTTCCATTAAAGCCGGTTACAAATGAGGAGACGGCGGCCGTTATCCCGGGATATCTTCTTGGGAACGAGGCCCCTGTACACTGGTGTAAACGTACATGACTCGTGTATGATTGATCTTGTGATATCTATACTCTAAAAAAAGAAATAATATTGAAGTGTCTGTTTGTTATATCAAAATATTAGTTTTTTACTAAATGCATTTGAAAGTATATACGGTACTTATAAAAAAACCTGTTATATGTCTGTCTGTAATCCTGCCTGTCTGTAATTCCTGTAATCTTCGAAACGGCTTGACCTATTTTGACGGGACTTTCAGTGACAGATAACAACCGGGATCGACTTTTTACGTACCCTCCGAAGCACATAGCACGCTTGGTTTGAAATACGACAGATCTCGATATCTTAGTCGTTATTTATGTAGCAGTAAACGAAAATTATTATTTTCTATACTCTCCCATGATAACTTAGAGACGTTTAGTACTCTACAAAGTAGAGACTTTCCGCTAGCATTCCCGAGGGCTTGGAAAGTTAGAAACGAGTGATAAGTGGCGGCCTATTTGCAGCGCCACCAACTTACTTGTTCAGGTGGCCTAAACTGAAACTGACGATGTCAGCATGAAATTGTTATTAGAAACATTTTTTATTTACTATCCTATTGTAAACATGTAAAAATTGTGTTACCTACACGAGAATGGTATTAGTAACTTTAACTAATAAAAAATACTCTCATGTACGGTCAGCAACATAAATCGTTGTAAATTCTCAGTTTTTCAAATCGCTTCCGCGCAAATCTATTATTTGTATTCATCTTAACAAAATTTAGAAAAGTTTTTAATGTTTTGTGTCAAAGTTCACCATTAACATGAAAATGAATTGTAACGTTTCACCAAATATTCAGAACCCAACGTGACAGTTGGTGAACCTTGTCGCCGTGTAAACAGGAACTGACTATTACCTAATCCCGAGGGATAGGTAGGTTTCCTCACGATGTTTTCCCACACCGTCACAAGTCAAGTCACCAATGTTTGTAAAATAAGACTATTATCGTTTTCATAAATTGAGAACCAGATTAATGGTCTCTTCCAGAAAGGTCAAGTGCGTAGCACCCTCAACCGATGTATGAATGTGGATGAAGCAAAAGAGGTGTGTCAAAATCGTAGCATGTGGCAATCAATAGTCTCTGCCTACCCCCTTGGGATACAGGCGTGAGTATATTTATGTGTATGTATGTATAAATTGAGAATGTTCAGCAACTTATGTTGCTGTCTGTACAACGTACATTGACTGTCTTTACTTAAGTAGTAATAAATCATGTAATTACCTTTCTCTACTGCATTCATCGAAGTCAGTTCAATTCAATCGAATATTTCAAATAAGATCTCAAGTAAGTGTATTGCTGAATTTCATACTGCACAGCTTATAAAAATTTTCAACTACTAAAATACTCGAAGAGAATGCTTTGAAAACTAAAATGAAAACGCTTTCTAGCTGAATTATGTCAACTTATCGAGGAAACACCTGAAAGAACAATCGTATTGAAATATAAAAATATTAAAAGCTTTGACTATTTACTTGTCTAGACAGAGTTTTGAGCTGCAATCGCAACGAAAAAAACAGGCCAGATTTGAAAGCGCTGTGTGCGTGTCACGCACACAAGTATGTGTAGACTATTGTTTGAAAGACGCGCTGCGTCACTGATAATGCGTGCTGAGTGATACCAGCTTTTGAATATTTCCTGTAAAAGATGGGGAAAAAAGTTTTGATTTTGAGGTATCTACATATAATTTATTTTAAATTTAAATTCATTTAGTTAGTTTTATTCATAATATTAGGAGTATGTGCATATGGATTACTAGGTATACCTACTAGGTAAAATATTACTAGTTAAAAAAGGTAAACTAAAATATTATTATTTAGTATTTAATACTTTATATGGCGGCTTTAAATTTCGAAATAATGCTTTTTGGATTATAGATGGGGAGCCGTAGAAGGATTTTCTGGATTTTCTCGAGCGCGTCAGATTAAGATAAAGGAGATACCATACATATTGATAAGAACCTCCAACCAGTATGAGCCCTTAATATTGGTGGGTAGGCTCAGGGGAGCCAAAAAAAAAAATAGACCATCTTAAAATACTCGAACTCGTCAGGTTAAGATAAGGGGGATTCATTACTAGCTAAGAAGTGTCAAAAGTGTCAATTTGCTAATTTGATCGTCAGTCTAAGAAATGGGAGCATCTGGAAGTTTCACTCAATACCCCCTCTGAAATTGTTTTTTTTTAAAGGACTGCGGTAGCAATAAAGCGTACGGCCCGCCTGATGTTAAGCAGTTACCGTAGCCTATAGTTGCTTACAAAATCTGACGCGCTCGAGTTTTTTTTTTTTTTCAATTTATCATGTTGGAGCATGAAAAGTATCAATATCTGATACGCTTGAATATTTCCATATCATTGCTTTTTTTTTAAATTTGAAATTATAATGTATACGCTTCCCCCACCGCTGAAAGTGGAAACATCTTGAACAATGTATTCTTCCTATCATCTAATCTACCGAATCTAATAGGTTTGGGCGACGCCGAAGTAAATCCACAATTTGCACGCTGGGCTCCCGGTCCATTATAATAAAACATTTTTTTTTATATAAGGTAACGCTCACATGGGAATTTTAAATTCAATAAACAGGCAACCCTGCCAACATGGCGTCAAATGGCCGTTATATTTTTGAATAAAATTACATTTCATTAATCTAATTGTGTCTTTAGCAAATAGTTATTTCGAGTTTACTTACCGATGATATGTATTTTTTTTTATTGTTTTTATTCGTCCCCTGTAATTTTTGGATACTATTATTGCGCATATTGTCATTTTTATACACCAAAGAAAGCGTGCTCACCGCACAATGTCAGTCTCGCTACTGATCGGCCGGAATCAGCTTATGAGCCAACAGTTGGCTGATATTTTTTTTGGCGTTTAGGCGCTCGAACAATCTGTCTAGACAAGTAAATAGTCAAAGATTAAAAGACATAAAACTTTCAGCGAATAATCTCGTTGTTCACGATGGCAATTTTTCAATAAAAACTATATGGCGCGTTTATATTGTGGCAGTAACAAGCCAGTCCAGCGACCCAGTCCAGCGCTGACCTGTAACTGGCACCGTGTAAACGCTATTTTCAACCCAGTCCAGCGCTGACTTCAATCGCAAGTCAGTCCAGTCAGACTAGCCGCCTGTCTGCATACGGGCAGTGCTGTTTACACGGGGCCAGTGACAGGACAGTCCAGCAACCCAGTCCAGTGATCCGCGCGTGTAAACACTAATTCCAACCCAGTCCAGTGCTGACTTCAATCTCAAGTCAGTCCAGTCAGACTAGCCACCCGTTCTATTTAGGAACCCTGTAAGTAAGTGCGTAACTCACAAATAGCTACTTTACATAATAGCAAAAAAACTAAATGAAGTTATTGTTACCCATGCCTTACATAGTGTTACAAATTTTCAAATAACAAATCATTATTGGTCTGTTGTCTGTTGTCTGATTCATTGAAATGGTCCGGGATATCCTACACTAAGCAATAACATTAAAATATCAAAACCGTAAAAAAATTACTTACGCACTGTTAGAACCTAACCGACAATTTGTTGTACGGTGTCCGCCATATTTTCGAATGTCAAACGTTTCCATGACAATAGACCATGGATGCAATAAGTTCAGACAGGATTGTGCATTTAGGAGCAAAGAAGGTTTTAATACTTTTTAAATAAAAAATCGTAATTAAAATATACATAAATAAAATTGTTAAATGAAATGTTTAATTATTACAGGATGTCAAGATTTGACTTCAGTTTAATAGTAATTGTAAATAACTTATACATATTGTCGTTAGACGGCATTATTACTATTGATGGCGTAATTAATCTTGAGGAGTCAACTTCAATATTTACGCCGTTACCATCAATCCATCATTGTATGTAGGGTGTGCAGTGTAATAAATGTATTTGTAGCACTTTAGTGCTTTAGTTAAAATACCCCACGAGCCGCCGTCCTAACAGATCGAAATGGGACGACATCGCCATTTGTAGGCGTTGGATCACTTTGGGACCAGGCTAAGTCCCATTAAACACCCACAATACGAAAAAAGAGACGGCCCAGCCTTTTTTCTCCGACATATACTAACATTCTGAATTTTCACCATTAGTTGCCTGTATTAATTTCGGCAGATTTTACACCTCAGAATGTATCCTACCTTACCGTTAATTAAATTCATAATGGCAACTGTGCGAGCAAGACACACACGTCATCTAGTTTGTGGCACTCACTAGGCATGTTTTCTCTACTCATTTACTTCAAAGAAATATAAGTTTTTCTGCAATGTGAGAGTTTATTTCCGCAAACCATATCTTGAGATCGCACGAACTGAGCATGGGGCTAGAGAAAGAAAGAAGAAAAATCACTTGAGATCGCACAATCCTTATTATCTTAATACGTCCATGACAACATAGACATAATTCTTTGGATAAAACTATTTTTGACATTGCCTATTGCCGCCATCTTGACCAAAATGTGAGCGTCAAGATGGCGGAACCAGACCTTATTGAGGAAAATAATAGTGGATAACTTTTTCTTGCCTCATTTCCAAACTGAAAATAATATATCTTTATGTACATAGCGCGTACTAAATCTAGGAGCTTTAAGGAAATATCGTCACGTTCACGTTCATCACGTTTCATTTGTTACTTACTTAACCGAATCGTCAAGATAGCGGGACTGGTTGCAACATCATATTATTTTAATTCGGTTGATGCTATGTTGAGTTAAGTTAAGAAAAAAGAAAGAAGGAAAAATATTTATTTAAAAATAAAAGAATATTAGGTACATAAAACATGTTATTCCCATACTAGGCTGAGCCTGTCCTGTGGGAATCAAATTTGGTACAGATTAGTACAAATATAGTACTAAATTCCCAAGTCCGAATTATCCATCTGCGAGCAGCACTTCTTGGCCTAGTGGATTTTTTTAAATCGCAGGTACTGCTTTGGCCTTCGGAGGCAAAAATTTCAAGTTTAGGGTACAATCAGTACATATTTAGCACTAAATACTCGATGAGTTGTTTTTTTTTATTCTGAGGTCTGAAGCCCGCCACTTTGACGCTCACACAAATAGATATCAAACTGATTTATTGACTTACTGGCTTGTGAGTGGCGCCGAAATTTAGCATCGTGTAGACGCAATCGGACAGTCGGTACTAGTGTGTTCACTCCGGCCGTCAGTTTAAAAAATGGGCAGCTCACTGACCTACTGACTTACTGACTTCACCCGTTTACACTATTCCAGTAATTTCGGCGCAATTTCATAATTTCGGCGCCAAACGCTGAACCTGTTTAAACGATCCAATATAAACTCAGCCAATTTCGTCAACATTTTCGAGCATATTTCGAAAATAAAATTCGCATAAAACGTAAGAAATGCTGCCTTCACAGAATTACACCTGTCTACCATTTTCTGTGCATACCTATTCCAAGTTTATTGACGGCTATTAAGTTGACGATCGTCTAGCAGCTAAGCGATATAGTTTGTCGCATGAAAATTGTATACTCAGTAATATGAAAGGTGACATTTACAACGAAAAACAGTTATTATATATTAAACACACATTTGCTTTATGATAATATAAAATGCGTAACATTCACGAAGACGCGATTATGATGCGTTACATAGTTTTTCAAGCATTTTAAAATTCATTTTGTATTTTATTTGTCTAATAATGCGCTAGCCCATTTCTATCATGTAAAGTCTGGGATATTATAAAAAAATTAATTAACTACACATAATTTACTGGTGTTAGAAATATGGGCTTTGCCACCTTAGGGAAAAAAATAAGAAGTTTATTTTTTATCTACATATATTTATATCGCACAAGTTCATCGCTTTCAGTGTAATATTGTTTTTATTTGTGCGTGTAATTAAAAGCAGACGGTTATTGCGCCAATACAGGCAATATAAGTAAATTAAGTGCGCATCTGATTAGAAAAGTTCACGTCTTCACAACTTCAAATTAACAATCAAATTTAAGTTTCGTAGTAACTGCAATATGTGTACTATGTACTCAGCCATCTTTCACCGACCTTGCCAAGCGTTCCTTAACCTCCGATCGATTACCAATCAGTGATTACAACTTCATATTTGATTACTTGGGCGTGGTTGCTCGGAGTACGCACCCATTTGGTGCGTCTTCATGAGCTGAGTGGCGCGCCTGAGCAGTCATTTTATAACATTATGTCCGTGGTCTCATATCAAAACTGAATGCTCGACCGCGCTGCCCGGCACGTTTAGATGCACATTTCGACAAAGTAATTTAAAGAAATGGCCAAAAAATTAGCAGATGGAGTTGGGGGTCGCCTAATTCGTTGAGTCCTCTAATCAGCTTATATTTACAACAATGAGCTGTTACTCCTAGAACTTGTTAAAGCTTTTGTTTACTTGTCCTACGGCTCGGCAAGTTACGTGAACGTAATGACCGCCATGTCATACAATGTCAAAAGGCTTATTATTTACATTATAACTTATTCACTATGAAATATTCATGTCCTAATGAGGTCACCTAAAAACTTTCACAAAGCAAATATGTCCGAATAAAATTAAATTGTTCAAAATTTCGTGGCGCAAACACGAGAGCGAACAAATAACGCATAATCTTGTTATACTTTGATGTTCTTAGGAATTATATGAACTGGAAGGTAAATAAGTTTTTTTTTTCACTTGAGTAACTTACTGAAACATTGAGTAAACGTATTACTGCGTTTTTATGTCCGTGTTTCTGTGTTTACCTTCTTAACATCAGGCGGGCCATACGCTTGTTTGCCACCGTAGCCACATGAAACAACTACACTTGTAACGGTCGTAAGTTCATAGCGTAACCTACTTTTAAGCAGAGTTGGGCAATAATTAATTGCAATTCAATTGAATTGCAATTGTGGAGTCACAATTAGCAATCATTGTAACTTGTTTGTGATTATTAATTGTGACTTCCACATGCAATTAAATTCAATTGCAATTAATTATTGCCCAAGAAGCAGTAGCCCGATTCACGTAACCAAAACCGTAACGATGTCTCAGCGATATAGTCGTTGATAGCCTTTTCGTATTACAAAAAGTCTATCAACGACTATATCGCTGAGACATCGTTACGGTTTTGGTTACGTGAATCGGGCCACAGACTTCTAAGTCTCGTTTTTACCGGTATCATCGATACCCTTACTTGAAAAACTAGATATAATAACAATATTCATATTATGGCAATCACATCACAGCTCGACGCCCAATTGGTCCGTTCAGTAAGCATAAGGAAAACCAACAAGGCTAAGGTACCATGGAGTTCCACGATTGTTTGCACGGCGGGGAGAATAAATATTTTTTTAGGGGAGTGTATTTAACCGCCGAAGGAAATACCGCGGCCGGAACATCGCAGATTATGTTCCGAGATAATACGGTTTGTGTTATTTATAGGGCCGATAGCAGGCGATGATTTAAACGGACCAGATAACGGTGCCGATTTACAACGCTAAATAACATGTTTGTGCATTCTTGGGGGGTTTAAAAGGTGATTTCTTTGTGGCGTCTACGAATTTATGGACGATGTTCGTATTTTTAATATGAAAGAATGTAAATTAGGGTCGATAGCGTTTGCTTTTCTTGTCTTCGTTTCCGTGTTTATGGAATATAATTTGATGCAATAAAAAATCTATCCCCAAAATAAAGAGTTATGATGGACTTATAAATCCCTTTTGTTCCTAGAAATGATTTTAAAACCTTTGTAAACTAGCTAAATTCTTTATGAATTTGGCGGCTAGTCACTACCCCCAGACATCTTGGGTCTTTATAACTCATCGCTGGATCGGGGTCTGCTATTAGTAAAAAATAGTTTTAAATTATTAAACCCACTCAAAATAGGTAATAGATCCGGAATAAGAGATAAGATTTAAAAAAATCATGAACTCCAAAAACAATGCAATTTTTAAAAAGAAAATCCATTATGATATTTAAAAAACCCGTCCAAGTGCGTGTCGGACTCGCACATAAAGGGTTCCGTACCACCGTAGAATAAAAACGTCCAAAATATCAAGTTTCTTGTATGGGGGCTCCCTTTATTTTTATGCTTTATTTTATTTTTAGTATTTGTTGTTGTAGCGGCAACAGAAATACACATTATGTGTATTTCAAGTCTTTACCTATTACGGTTCGTGAGATACAGCCCGCTGACAGAAGGACAGAGGGACAGACGGACAGCGTAGGCTTATTAATAGGGTCCCGTTGGCCCTTTGGGTACGGAACCCCCAAAAAATAACTTCAATATAACATTTACGAATTTCGATTGAAAAAATGATAAGTGTAATTGTGGTCTTATAGTTAAAGTTCGTGTTTGTCTGACTATATTTTATTTCTTTCTAGGAATCTAGGTATTAAGTTACCGAACCCCAAAACTGTAGCTGAATGTACATTGGGAGCGTATATTGCGGCTGATTAACGAGCGGTGCCCGCCCATCTTTTGTTAGACTCGTTCATGTGATCACTGGTGCTAGAGTTTTTTACAACATGCCCAAAAATATTACACGATTCTCTGAGATGCAGTTTAGATATAAAAATACAAGTGTTTTACGGAGTTCACGAACAATACTAACGGAGCGTTAGCGCAGAAAGGTCAGTTACCAGTACATCAAAGAATTGGTTACTGCTCTAACGATCTGTTGGTGTAGGTATTGGTGAACATGGCCCTAAGAAGGTCTCTATACAAGGTTGATTGACAGTGTGATAAAAGGATCGTTAGGGCAGTAACCGATTACTTGATATACTGGTAACAATAGTTTACGGCTCTGACGATCCTTTAGTTTTTTGGTAGAAATTTATTTATGTTACAAAGTTTGTCTGGAAACAACTGATATGTCTTTAGTGGGTAAGAATCCCACATACCCAGACCTCTGCCACAAGAGGTCTGGGCATAGCTCGAAGATTTCCTCGCCGTCCAAAAAAAGTATTTTTGACTGTCTTTGACGTAGTGTGTGACAAACACGATCGACAAAAAACAAGTGAATGCACGTTTTCAGGCAAGGGATAGGTGTTGGGCCTGTCCTGCCCCCCTAGCCAAGTGGCTTTGACTACAAGCGTTTCTACAAATAGGTACGCTTCATGTATGGAAATGACATAAGTCACCTGATCTAATTATCGACTTGTAATGTCATTTCCATACATTTAAGCGTAGCGTTTTGTAGAAACGCTTGTAGACAAAGCCACTTGGCTAGGGGAGCTGTTCTCCTTACTGAAATATACATAAAGGTTTTAAATAATTATGTTCTTCTAGTATTGGCTTACTGATGTGTACAATTTAAAAGATTTGAAAAAAATATTAGAATAGGTAAGATATTCACAATCTTTTTATTACGTAGCTATGATTTCTTCTAGAAAATTACTGTTAAGAAGATAAGTACCTGCTTAACTCTGTTAACATAAGTCCCGTTATTATAATATTAAAAGACTTGATCTTAAATTTAATAAAATATTAGATTGAACGAAAGAGGATTTGTCCGATAAAATTTTGCGATTCGAAAAATGTTTCTAAGAAAAACTTCGTTGACAAGTTAGTCTGAGTATCGTTATTCAAAGTTTTAGTACTTTTTTCTATCTGATTGAAACGACCTGGGGTTTTTATTGCTTTGTTTAGCGGAGGGCGGTGAATGCCGGGGGCGATGTCGAGTCGAAGCCAATAAGAACCAATGAATTTACTGCTTAAGATGCTTCAATAAGATTAGCAGGGATGCGAGGGATCACTTAAGTAGGTTAATGACAGCCAGATTGCGTGAGAACATTTAGCACTTTTTTATGTCACTTGACTTACCTAAGAACTTAAACTTCATTCGTCCAGGGTGCTACTCAGAGGAAACTAGTTATTAACTTAAATTAGTAATGAGTTGCTAGAATGTAATGGCACTAGTATTTATATGGCGGCTCGTACACGGCGCTACTCAAAAAAACTGGTTAGTAATTAATTAGTAATTACTAGCGCGCGCGACTCGAGAAAATTCATAACAATAATAATAATAATATCCTGGGACATTTTTACACACGGTTACCTGATCCCAAACTAAGCAGAGCTTGTACTAAGGAAACCAGATAACTGATATTACTACATTTACTACTTTTTATTTGTAAATACATACTTAATATACATATACACCCAGACCCCGGACATACAGACATGTTCATGCACACAAATGCATGTCCCGGGTAGGAATCGAACCTACGACCTGCAGCGTGAAAGGCGCCTCCGCGCCAACCACGCTAACGGACCCGTCAAACACTAACACACTAACACTATCTATTATTTCAACACACTAATACGTAAGTACTTCACACAAACCTCCAGTGTAAAATAAACTTTATTTATCAAAACCCGGGTTCAGTGACACGGATCGTGTACTTCAAAATATACTCCGACGGAATGAAAGCTCCTAAATCATGGGGCGCAGTTCAGGCCACATGCCACGGGGGACAGACGCGTAACTGCGTGTTGGCCTGATCGTAAAACATTTCGGGCCAATCCAACGGCCCGCCGGCCCGAAATATTGCGCGGACGATATATATGCACCCTAACTTTGTGATTTTGTTTGTTGTTTTCATGTAAATATGATTCACCTCCTAATTAAATACACTGGCTAATTTAGTTTACATTTAGAAGGTTATCATGTAGATGAAATCTTATACTGTCTAAGTAGCGTTGTTCAGTAAAAAAATAAATATAACGTCACGACTTTTATCCCCATTCGGGGGTAGTCAGAGGCTTGAGTGGCCATACACCACCACATTGTGGAGGTATTAACCAACTCAAAGCCCACGTTTCACCAGATAGTCAGAACCCAACGTGACAGGTGGTGAACCTTGTCGCCGTGTATACAGGAACTGACTATTACCTAATCCCGAGGGATAGGTAGGTTTCCTCACGATGTTTTCCCTCACCGTCAGCGTACTGTAAAATTATGCACATAGATGAAAATTCATCCATTGGTGCATGCCCCACCGGGGATCGAACCTGGGACCTTGTGATTGCTAGCCCAACCTGTTCACCCCTAGGCTACAGTCGCTTAGTCGCAGTCGTTGTTCAGCTTAACGAAATATATTATTAAAGCCTTATTTCAACTCCGTTTTAATGCCAAAAATGTTATCTTCATTAAATAAAATTTTCTTTATGGCTTCCGAGTGTAATATTTTAACTCAAGCGATGTTATCGTTCAGCCTACGCTTTAAGACGTTTATTAAGAAAACCCATTGCATTGGCCACCTTTACAAATATTTATCATCGCCCTTGAAGCGAACCATTTTAGATATTTAAATATTAATTGAATAAATATAACGTTACATGAATGAAAATCAAGTTTTCAAAAGAACTTAGATTTTATTACGTCTCGTGCAATGTCAAGCTGAATATCTAAAGGAGCTTTATATTCAAAAGGTTGATGTCAAATACAATAATGCTGGCTGCAAAACAAACACAAAGCTGTAAGTTTTAAAAATAATGAAAAGAAAATAATAAATGGCAGTTCAGAGCCTAAAAAAATAAAGTTTTGAGAAAATAACGTTTTCAACACAATACTATTTATTTTTAAATTAGTCTTCCAAAGCTGTACTTGCCAAAATGATGTACTTAATTAAAACAATTGAGAGAGTTCTATTTTTGAAAATACATTTTTTTTTAAATTGTTTACACATCGTAAAAATGAGCGAGCAGAATTTGTAAGCCTATCTATTATACCTGATTATATCCCTCATAGATAAAGATTAGACAAAGACTAAAGAAATAGGTGCCCTTATTAGATATAGGTATGTATGAAAAAAAACGTGGTCATTGTTCTTTCATTTTCATTGTTCTATCTACCGGTAAATAGTTGAACTACTCGCTTCGGTTTATGTCGATGTTAGTACTAGGCCGACCACTCGGCCGAGTTGCTTAGGGCCGGTCCCCTTAGTAATTGGTCCATGGGCTAGCCAGAAATTCTAGACAGCTTAATGAGCTCTACCTATGTACTAGGTATCACGTATCTTTGTTACGGGTCAGAGCACATTACATAATTATAATAACCACGGGCTACGTGAGGCCGTAGGTACCTAATGACGAAACCTGATGTCTTACCCCCTTCGCACACGGCGTAGTAACGTAAGCGTATCGTAATACGCGCGTAGGACGAGAGCAATACGAGCACGTAGATTTTCTAACAAGTCCGCAGACGAAGCGTAGTCTCATACGCTTCGCTGCAACACCGCTTCGGACTTGTTAGAAAATGTACGTGCTCGTATTGCTCTCGTCCTACGCGCGTATTACGATACGCTTACGTTACGACGCTGTGTGCGAAGGGCCGTAGCCTTGTTGTGTGACCAATGAAGTCTTCATCGTAAATTCAAATGGTATAGTAGGTATGTATAAAATTTATGCATGTAATGCGTTGTCGTATATCAAAAGAAGTTCACTGGCCGAGTCAATATCGACCGTCAATAATCTTGATTTATGATGAAGAATTCACGAAGATAATATTAATGCTCATTGGTTCTTCATTGCTAATTAAATATCAGAATTGGGCACTAATTAGACGGTTTAATCCACTTACATTTAACTTTAAATTAATAAGCTTAAGGACGAAATCACCAATTGTTTTTATTATTCGACTGCCCAAAAACAGGAGTGTATATGTGCTTAGGGTTCATATATTATATGTATATGTGAGATTCTTTATTCCACCATAACTTATAAATAGGTAGGGTTTACTTGCAAAACAAACATTTCATTGTTGGCTGTTGTCACAGCCAAGCTGTAGCCAAGCCAAGTAACTACATCTCATATATGAGCTAGCTCGACCGGGGTAGCACCACCCTCCCACAGAAGATCGCCGTAAAGTAGCTAGGTATTACAGCTGCGTTTCGTACGATCAGTGAGAGAGCCGGAAGCCCAACCCTCTTGCCCATCACCTCCATCTGTTCCACTTCCCTTCAGGTGGGCAACGTGTGAGCAATGCCTTTGGTATTGCAAGCAAAGGCTACGGTAGCTGCTTACCATGATGGCGCTAAGTCGCTTAGCCATTGAAATGCTATTGCCATTGAGCTGCTATAGTAATCGACCCTGAATCTGACCCACCAATCAGATGATTCTGACCGACTAATAGGAGGGTCGATTACTATAGCAGCTCAATGTCAATGGCTAAGCGACTTAGGTCCATAACACACCGGGTAGCCATGGCGACGTCGCCAGCCACCGTAGCAAACTAATTCGTAATGAAATGTATGACAGGTATCATACCTGCAGCCCGATTTACGTAATAAAAAACCGTAACGATATCGTAACAACATAGTCGTTGACAGCCTTTTGGTCATGGCAACAACTCTTTGAGTAATCGTTTTTCGTTGAGTAAACGTTTTAGTTGAAGTCCTATCGAACTGCGTTCAAGGAACACGTAATAATAATAATAATATCCTGGGACATTTTTTACACACGGCTACCTGATCCCAAACTAAGCAGAGCTTGTACTATGGAAATCAGATAACTGATATTACTACATATACCTACTATTTTTTTATTTTTAAATACATACTTAATATACATATCGACGCTTGAAAGGCAATCCTGACTAAGCGACATATAGGCCGATATTGAGTTATATATACCATTCGAACCGCAAAAATTTTCTACGTCGTTTGGTCTGGGTCCCATAGCTCTACGACGAGTTTTACTGTCGCTTAGTTATAGCGTGATTTCAATCAATTTCACATTTTTGTGCTCACTTAGCGACAAAAAAATTATGATTTTTTGGACTGCCGGCGGTTAGGACATTGACTGTTCTACTGTTTGGCTTTTACTCCTTTTTACTTGTAATAAAAAAAACTTTTAAATTCATGTAGTAGTTTTTACTTAATTAAGCAATTATAACTTATGACGCTTATATATTTTAACCAGGGCTGAAGTACCTTTTATTGATGTGGTTGGATAATTTAACCTGATTTAGTATTTTCCCATAAATTTACTTATACAATTTAACTTGAAATAAAATAGAAGAATATCGTCGCTTAGATTCTTTTACCTGTATAATATAAACAATGTTTGTTCAGCCTTAGATAATTTTACTTGATAACTTCAAATATTATTGACGGTGGTTAGATAATCTTAGCCGACTTCATGAAATGGTTGTGACTGTCGCTTAGATATTTTTACCTGAACGCAACATATATTTTTGTTAGTCGCTTATAACTTCCCTTGTCCGAATGGCGTCGCTTGCGTAGGCGCGTGACCTCGCGTAATACGTATCGGCAGGTCGACGTTTGGGCGCGAGGTGTCGGTTACGGTGGACGTGCGACACGGATTTTAATAATTTTGCAGCGCATTTCGCTTAGTAATGGTGAGTATCCAATCAAATTACTTCAAAACAGCATTTTGTTTAACATTCTTTTTTACTTACTTATTTTAAAACAACTTCATGTAAGTTTATTTTTGGTTTGTTTAAAAGTTGATTATAGAAGATGAGAAAAAATGAGATAGACTATATCATTACCAATAAGAGACAAATATTCAATGATGTCTCCGTGATTCATAAGGTGGAAACCGAAAGTGATCACCGAATGGTGAGAGGCACTGGATATAAATTCCAAGTTGGAAAGGTCTCGTCTGATGAAGTCTACGCTCCGACCTGATGCTTCTCAAATCCAAAACCCCGAGAGCTCTCAACTCAAACTAAAAAATTGCTTCGAAAGCCTAGAGAGCTGCGCCTCAGTGGACGAAATAAATAATAGGTTAGTGGACACTGTCCAAACAGTAGGCTCTAAGTACATTAAAACTCGCCGGACAAATAGTCCGCAAAAGCTCTACAGCCATACTCTCAACCTCACGGCTGACCGGCGCTCCATGATGCTACAGTCTTCGGATGATGCCGACGCATATAAGCAGCTCAATAGATATATATGGAAGTCCTTGCGACGTCATGACATGTGTAACTTTAATACAAATTGTATTAAGGATACGATAGAGCGGAACAGAAACTCCAAAGTGTTCGCAAGAGCTGTATCTATTGGGCAAAGCCGGTTGACGAAGCTGAAACCCGAGAATGGTGGCATAGTGTCGACCAAGGCAGGGGTATTGAGAGAGGTTGAGACGTTTTATGGACAGTTGTACACCTCAGTAGCCAAACCTGTCACTGGTGTCACTAAAGACCCTAGAGCCACACTGACCCGACATTACACTGAAGATATCCCGGATTAAGAATGGCCCTCAAACAGCTCAAGAACAACAAGGCGCCAGGGGAGGACGGAATTACCACAGAACTTCTGAAAGCGGGTGGAACACCGGTACTTCGAGTCCTTCAAAGCCAGTTTAATTCCGTCATCCTCGAGGGTGTTACGCCAGAAGCATGGAATGGAAGCGTGGTGATACTTTTCTTCAAAAAAGGTATGAACCGACTGGCGCGCAGGTTCGATGACTTCCAGCCTCCTGAACAAGCCGGTTTCCAAAAAGCCTTCAACACCATAGACCACATCCATACGCTGTGGTAGGTTATACAGAAAACCGAGGAGTGCCACTTTGCTACGCATTAGTGGACTATGAAAAAGCCTTCGATTCGATCGAAACATGGGCGGTGCTACAATCACTCCAGCAGTGTCCCATTGACTACCGGTACATCGAAGTGTTGTAGTTCTTGTACAGTAACGCCACTATGTCGGTCCGAGTATAGAAACAGTGCACGGGGGCAATTCCACTGCAGCGAGGAGTCAGACAGGGAGACGTAAATACTCCGAAACTGTTAACCGATGCATTGGAAGATGCTTTCAGACTTCTGGAATGGCAGGGATTTGAAATAAACATAAACGGCGAGTACATAACTCACCTTCGATTTGCCAACGATATTGTGATCATGGGGGAATCGCTAGAGGATCTTGGCATAATGCTTCATGGCCTCAACACAGTCTCCCAACAAGTGGGCCCTAAAATGAATATGGCGAAAACAAAGATCATGTCAAACGTCCATGTTGTGCCCACTTCAGATATAGTTGGTAGCTCCACTCTCAAAGTCGTCGATGAATACGTCTGCCTAGTGCAAACAGTCCGTTTAGGTTGATCGAACTTCGAGAGAGAGGTCAGTCGTCGAATCCAACTCGGCTGGGCAGCGTTCGGGAAGTTACAAAACGTTTTCTCCTCAAAACTACCTCAGTACTTAAAGGCAAAAGTCTTTAACCAATGTGTATTACCAGTGATGACTTATGGCACTGAAAAGAACTGCAGTGGGCCTCATAAGAAGGCTCAGGGTCACTCACAGAGCTACGGAGAAGGCTATGCTTGAAGTTTCTTCACGAGATCGAATCAGAAATGAGGAGATACGTAGACGCACCAAGTTCACCGACATAGCGTTGCGAATCATTAGGCGGAAGTAGCAGTGGGTGGGGCACATAGTCCGAAGAACCGAGTCCGGAAGATGCAGCGTGGGTAGCCCCCCCCCACAAGGTGGACCGACGACCTAGTAAAGGTCGCGGGAAACTACTGGATGCAAGTGGCACAGAACCGGTCGTTATTGAAAAACTTTGGGGGAGGCCTATGTCCAACAATGGACGTCTTTTAGCTGAAATGACTATGATGATATAGAAGATATTAAATATGACTGACTGTGTTGTTTTGATGTTACAAATAATAAGATAGTCACAACACCGCGGGATGAGAACTGACAAGAGCTATTAATAAGTGCAGGAATAAGGTCTGAATAGATCATATTCGTACACTTAAATAATAGCTCTCGTCTCTCGCCACGTAAAATAAACTTGTCTTGAGGTCTTATTTGTCTTTTCTGTATAAGTCATTGTGTTTTTTTTTCAATAAATGTTTTAATTCTATTTATTTCTAATTTTCAGTCTTTCATTACTTTTATTATAGTATGTTAGTTGAGGACATTATGGTTGAACGTCGGTTACGAAGGGAGAGTTTGGGTGTCAAAATCTTCATAAGTTATATATTCCGCGATCATGTAAACTATTCGATAACGCTTAGAGGACTTTACTTGACATAATTTAAATATTTAGATTTCCTTAGATGATTATTCCCATAAATAAATTAAAAAATGTATGAGTTTACATATATTTACCTGTTACCGCTAATCTTACAGTGATAGGTTAGATAGTTTTACTTGTTTTTAAATAGAGGTAACTTTTATATAAGCGACATAATTTCTTGAATTAAAAGTGTTTGGTACGTAAATCCAATATCTTCAATAGCTTAAAAAAATAACATTTCCAAAGCTATTGAAATTATTTTAATACGACTACTTATAAAATTTATATGATTTTTTTTGTAAAAATAAAAACTTTAAATCACTCTCCTGTAAAGTTGACCTAATGTCGCTTAGTAAGGATTGCCTTTCAAGCGTCGATATACACCCAGACTCGGGACATACAGACATGCACATGCACACAAATGCATGTCCCGGGTAGGAATCGAACCTACGACCTGCAGCGTTAAAGGCGCCATCACGCCAACCACGCCAACGGGCCCGTCAAAACGTGGATAACAACTTATGATAGAATTTCGATCGAACGACTTTCGATCTACAGCGTTATTTGGATTGTTTTATTTTACGTGAATCGGGCTACTGGAGACGGACTGGCGACGTCGCCAGTCAATAAAAATTGTTTGGGTACGTATCTGGTGACGTCGCCTGGCGTCCCGGTGTGTAATGGCCCTTAGGCCATAATGGCCCTAGTGCTGGCGGGCCGTACGCTTGTTTGCCACCTTAGTCGTATAAAAAGTCCACTCTATCTCGTTTATTATCATTGATTAGATCGCACTCAAAGGCAATAAAGGTCAGATAAATCGGCAAACGTCTTCTATTGGTTATAAAAAGGTCAACTAAAGTGTCATAGATCGAGGCCCCGGTGGCTGGCGGCCCACTAATACGTTTTTACAATCGTCCAGGGGTAATAAAACAAGGATGGGGCTCGGATTAAGCTCGTTTATCATTCGTTTTGATGGCCCTTTTTGCTGTAATCATTCATTTTTCTTCCGTCGTTTTCTGCTTCCCTAGCGTTTAAATGCCCTTTGTTGGTAGTGGGACTCTTTTTATCAAATTAAGTTACCTTAAGTTTTTTTGGATTTAAGTTTATATTTATTATGAAACCAATGGCGCTCATAACCAGTTGCAACACTACATAAGCTCTCTCGTTGTGAAAAAATATTTTTAAATGATTATAATTTCTATCTCCGTGTGTCAGATGGCACTCTGGTTTTGCCTCAGTATAGGGCTTGCTAAACGCTTTCATGGTGCGATTAAAATTCTGTATCTACAAGAGGATGATTTGCAACCCTAACGAGGCTCCGAGGAGTAGAAAAAAAGTAAAATATCTGCTACAGTTGGTAATTACTAAATAGCGGGGACCCAGATGGCTCGCATGCCGCGCGAGGCTGCACGAATGCCGTAGCGATTTGAACAAACGCTTGTACAGATGGATCACAGTTATTTTACCTCTGACGTTCCTCATTTTATTTATGTAAAACGCAAAGTCAGCCTTTAAACTTGGCCTTTGAGACCATGAACTGTAGATTATACTTTATTCTACAGGCTACATGACTTATAAAAACCTAATATCGACCACGTTTTTCAAAAGTAAATAAATAAGGTAAAATGTCAGAGGTAAAATAACTGTGAACGAACAGTAGACGTCAGCCACTTGTCTAGCCCTTCAGGTGAAACAGGGCGAGCATTTGATTCATCGCGCCATATCAAACTAAGCGAGGCAAAGGTGCCTCGCGCGGTATGCGAGCAAGTTACCAGTGTGCGTTCGTCATTATGCAAGAACGAAACATGCGGATGTAAGTCAGTAATTTTTGTGACTTAATAGTGGCAGTCGCGTGTTCCCGGAGCCTTAAATTCTTCATGTCGTGCCCGTTAAATCAATTAGTGAGCTCGGGGGCGTCTTAAAAGCTTTAATAAAACTACTTTCAGAGAAAACTCGACTTGTGTTGTGACGAGAACGAACGTGTTACTACACTGGACCGCAAAGAAAAAGGGTCGGTTAGAAAATTTTCAATAATATTTTTGGGTTCCTTACCCAAAGGGTGCCAACGGAACCCTATTACTAAGCCTACGCTGTCCGTCCGTCCGTCCGTCTGTTTGTCCCTCAGCGGGCTGTATCTCACCAACCGTAATATCTAGAGACTTGAAATTTTCACAGAATGTGTATTTCTGTTGCCGCTACAACAACCAATAGTAAAAATGAAATTAAATTCAAAAATAAAAACTTGATTTTCTTGACGTCTCTATTCTACGGTGGTACGGACGCTTTATGTGCGAGTCCGACACGCACTTGGTCGGTTTTTTTATTTTCATTTAAGCACATTAAAATATTATTTAGTTTAGTCTTTATTTCATAAAGCTAGGTCAGGTACTTTTGAAGATATTGAAGATTACCTAACCGACCCTTTTTCTTTGCGGTCCAGTGTATTTAAAATGTTCTATGAAGTAATTGCGAAATTACAAAGTATGTATAATAAGTTGTCGGTTGGAATGACGTATTAATTTCTGTGAATTAATTCAAAAGTAGAGTAGTATGAAATATTTGTAATTTCACGTTACATATGTGTTAGTTGTTTTTCTAAAGTAGGGTAAATAAACAAAGAAATATCACCAGACAAACGGACCAACTGTATGGTCCCAAACTAAGCAAAGCTTGTATCGAACGATGGATCAGGTATCGTATACATAATGGACTGGAGGTTATCCCAGTGACACCCAGACCAGGGCAAATTACGAAAAGGCGGTTCCCGAAATTTGCCTCTGGCGGGAATCGAATCTGCAACCACCCGATGCAGTGAGCCGAGCGGCCTAGCTCGAACCTCTACGCGAAACGGTCACAAATCACTACATCAGTATCGTAATATTAATGTCTTTGCGTCTTTCACGGTGGTAGAGCTAAGCTGTGGCCAATTGACTGCAGCTCATAAATGGGCTGGCTCGACCGGGGTTGTACCACCCTCTCACAGAGGATCGGCGTAAAGAAGCTATTACAGCTGCGTTTAGTGAGATAGCTGGGAGCTAAATACTCCCTTCTCCTCCCTCTGCCCTTTTCAGGACGGCAACGAAGCGAGCGATGCCTTTGGTATTGCAAACATCAGGCAGGCCATACGCTTCTTTGCCACCTTCCGGCCGAATACTCAAAGGCTACTTAAATATTTAAGTCCCACTTAGCAGTTTGAGACGTCGTTAACTGTAATTTTTTGTATGGCGAGTAAAAGTTAAGCAGCTCTTAAATTTAGGTTGCGTACGAGTATTCGGCCGTTAGTCATATAAAAAACCCATCAAGTTCGAAAGTGAAAACAAATCTTTCAGTACTTTTAAGTAAACAAAGAAAAGCGTACTGTCACAGGCGTCTCTAAATCAATTAGACGGAGGCGGTGCGTCCCCAGCGGTTTAATAAGAACTTATAGCGACACCACGGCCACCCATAAAACGCTGACCACTGGATCCTTACAATGGACGCCAGATAATGGAAAATTGTCTAAAGGGATTTTTTTTATTATAACCGCACTCCGTCCACTCTAGTTTGTGTCGGGAATTTGTGGTGATTCTACTCTATTGTCCCCTTTTATTTCGGACGATATCTTTTTTCCTCGAAAATAGTGACAAGTACTTTTCACTAGTACTTCTATTGCGATGGTTTAAAGTAAGTATCTGTCTTTTATTAAAGTACAAACGTAACACATTGCAAAAACAATTTAGTAAGTACTGATATACTTTTTATTAAATAATACATTTACCGCCAAATATATAGCTAGATTTTTGTGATTTTGATTTGATTTTGTTTTGTGTCTTATTGTGCTGTGCCAGGTATTTTTATTTTGCCATAATTTAAGGTTTATCCATACGTGGCATTTGCTGCTTCCGAGTTTTGAAGATAACAATCTTCATAACAGTAGAAATTTTCTGAAATGTATCTTAACATTACATTTTTTGCCTAAATACCTACTCAAGGTTAATCCACCCAGGTATAAGATTTTATAGCCTACCTGTAGTATAAAAGGTACCTACAAATTAAGCTAATTGCATGTGCCTAGATTGCCTTCGTCCAATCTTAACGAGAGGCACTACACGCCGATGGGACAATATGGCTGACATTTTTACGCGCCGTTTTATCGTAAGCCGCCAGGAGGGGCCAATAAAAATGATTTATCTAGAAAGTTTTATTGTAAGTTTGTCGTACTTATTCGTGAACTTTTTAGGGTTGCGTTGTGAAATACCTAAAAGTTTAATGATGGTATTACAATGTAGTAATAGTTGGCGTGAGGGGATTCATCAATCTGTATCACGATATTGCTTTCGTGATCCATCGCCAGGTTTTTGTCACGATATCGTCCATATTGTTCTGATATACATGGCGATAGATGCAATGCAATCTTAGGTCGTGGACGATAACGCGATAGAGACGCGACGGCAATTTCTGTTCAAATTTACGCCTATTTGATGCGGCCACCTCCGTATGTTTATAGGGATTTAATCGTTGTCGCGTCCCAATGCCTTACCAGTGTGGTCCCGGCCTTATGTTACTTACCACGGTGTTATTGCACCCGCTGATCGACTTTCGACTCTCAGTAGTTTTGGATGACAGTTAGAACCACTGCCAATTATTTTTAGTGGATAACCTACGTTAAGGAAAAAATCACACCATCTAAAAGGAATTGCATGTTTGAGGAATGTGTTTACCGTCTGCCACCGATTGCGGTTCACATGCATAACGTAGACCTAATTTTGGACAACATTTTATTGTAAATTAATTCACCTTTTTTAATACCTCCATTCAACTTTTTTCCAAGAGAGTGTTTTTCATTTCAAAAACATTTCAACATCATCTTCCTTATCTTTTCCCGTTATCTGGGGTCGGCGCAGTATGTCTTATTTTTCAATTTATTGGACTTTCGGCCGAATACTCAAAGGCTACTTCAATATTTAAGTCCCACTTAGCAGTTTGAGACGTCGTTAACTGTCATTGTTTGTATGGCGTATCAAAGTTAAGCAGCTCTCAAATTTAAGTTGCGTACGAGTATTCGGCCGTTTTTGTCATACTTACATCCAATTCAACCTCATTCATATAACTCTGCATATAATCCATCCATATTTTCTTGGGTCTTCCTCTCGCGTTGTATCCTTCCACATTGATATTCAGCACACGTTAAGCCACATGCTTTTCATCTCTTCTCTTAGCCTCGATAACCTCAAATACATTTATTGCCAATTATCATCACCGAAAAATGATTACCGAATCTTTTACGCATGAGAGGCTGTCGTAAAAGTATTCCGGGTGAGTTTATTATCTCTGAAAAATATCGCAGGATCCAGTCACAAATCAATGTGTATGTAGTGGGCCAGGATTTGTGTTCGAACGCGGCCTGTGTGCGTGTGAGTGTCGAGGGCAGCCTATAAAGCGACCGGTTCCTACCCGCGGGCCCACTGCGCCTCCGAACGCTATAAAAAGCTGTATAATTTTATTTTGCCTTTAGGACTCGTGATATAGCGACGCCATTAGCTATAAGGCAATTTGTAAGGTGTTTTCTAATGTAAAGGTACACTCGAAGTGTTTGCTCGCTCGACAAATAATTTGAATTTGGAAATTATTGGATTAACGACACCAAAGACGACTCGCTTTTTACACTTTCAGGCCAATAAACATTATGAACTAGCTAAGGCCATCCTTATAGCCATAAGTTCAACGTTGATACATCCGTGAGATTTTACTTTTGATAACTTTCTGTAGTTGTTTTCAAGGGCGAAGTCTAGATTGAAACAGCCGTGACTTTGATGTAAAAATTAGGTAATAACACCCCAGTAAAATAGTTTTATCACGTAAAAAAAAGTTACACTTTCCTTCGGCGAAGTTGAGATATGTAAAAAAAATATGTTTAAGTGCTTCCGTAGGCCTAAATAAAATAAATTGGTGCGTCCAGAAGGCTCGCATGCCTCGGCCAAGCACTCATATTGTTACGACATTATGTCATGTGTTCCGACGTCAAAACTGAGTGCTCGGCCAAGGCATGCGCATGATTGCGATGCGAGACGCGACCAATGATTTGCCTTTGACTTACGTAACACGAAGAAACTAAAAATAAATACGTACGTCATAATATTTACTCCCAAGATGTGTTACCGAGTGGGAGATGAGTGAACACATAGTAAGTCTGGTAACCAGGGCACTACGTCACTACTTATGTACACAAGTAAGTAGGCGGGTATTTTTTGCGTGAACCGTCGGGCTCCGAGTGTTGAACTGTTTGCGAACAAACTTCTGTCGTAATGAAAAGTAAATTCCTTCGTCGTTCACGGAGACATCAATAAAACTATTTCCCGTGACTCCTTGGGGGCTTCACTTTTGAAAAATATTTACTTATTCTTGCGGCGTGGTCCCCTCCTCCCCTCTACCCTCGGCTTTACTGTCGCCTAACTAGGATCGAAGCGGTGCCGCTCTATTTCTCGATATTCGTTCAATTTATTGGAGTTCTTATCGACGGGGGAATATTTTTGTACGATGACGGAGGCGTAATAAAACACGCTTCCATAAAGTTTTTATGTAATACCGAAATTATACATAATTCAGCGAAGTGCGACTACTATTATGCTATTTATAAATTGGTATTTTTTGTTTATTCAGGAACCTTAACATACAGTGCACGCAGATATTATTTGTTGGAACATAACTTATTAAAACTAAGCAGGTTACTTATTATAAAAAAAAATGATGTAAATAAAAATAAGAAAATAACAAGGAAATACATCTCAGAATCTGGGGAAAAAAGTTTCAACATTAAAGCACTTATTATTTAATATTGGTTTTTTAAATCTATGGTTTAATTATTCGTTGTCCTTTTGTCTGTCACGGTAATTACTAATAGTCGAATAAAAACTACTAACATCCACAAAAATATAAATAATTGATAGACGCTTACATAACTGTGCAATGTACTGAAATACTACTTGGAAATACGTCGCTACATTTGCCATTTCAGGCAGCATGTGATGGCGTTTAATAAGGTTGTTTCCTCCGCGAAACCCCTGAAGTGGCGCTCATACCGGCTGAGCTAAGACGTCGGATAATAATATAAAGCGGTAAGCTTGTTACGCGTCCCCTGACAGTGTTGCGTCCTACGTAGCTAGAGTAAACGGTTTAATTACTGTACTATAACCGAGTAGGTCCTATAATGAAAAAGTATATGCTTTTTATTTGCGTTAGACGCAGGAATTAGGTACTTCGACAACGCACGCATTGACGCAAGTTGTGTTTATGTGGTTTTTATTTTATTTTTATATGTCTATTATGCGATATATGTTTTGACGTTTTGCATATTTTACTTTATGTGTATCTGTATATTATGTTCTTAGTTTAATTATAAAGGGTTTGAATTTCACAGGTCTAACACCTGTCATTAGGTACTTAAACTAGTCATTACCTATTTTTAAGTAAATTCTAATCATAAACCTGTTTGACAATCCCGTTTTAACAGCTTGTCTATAGAATAATGTTATATTGTATGGAAAATCTGTTGCTTAGAATTAACTTAAGAACAAGTAATCACATGTTGGATACACACTTAATACAGATGGCACACTTTTAATCCACGAATAGACTTCATTTATAATAAAAAATACATCTATTTAATCCTATCCTTCGAGTATTCCATTTCATACTCGTGTAGAATTTTAAATCCAGTACAATATTTTGGACAAAATATTCCATTATAATTTTCCTTCTTCCTTTTTCCCAATTATTTTTGGGTCGGTTCGGTTGCGACACTGGGTCGTATCTAATAACTGAAACGAATTCTATTACATTTTATACAGGTATCTCTGATTATAGAAAAAAGAATAGCGTAGAATAGTAATCGAAGAGTTTGTGACAACAACCCTTGTCGTTTAATCTCATACACTTCATATAAACAGTTTTTTGTCTCTTCATTTTCTTTGCGTAATAATAACGTAAGACATATTTTTGCTGTAGGCACTTACTACCATTTTTTTTCAAGCAGTTACCCACTATTTACTACGGCAGTTCAAAGCGTTGAACTTTACGCTCTGGCTCTCCTGCCGCCGTGCGACACTTTGCCTACTTACTTACCTATTTCCAGAAATTTATTATTCCGTGGCCCTTGAAAATATGAATAGGTAAACAGTGGATGTATGAATAGGTATGTAAGAATTTATAAAAACAATTCTATGTGCTAATAATGTTTTTGTTCGCAAGTTTTTGAATTTACTTTCAGCTGTTATCAAGCCTTGCATGTGCACATCAGAATTTATTTTCCATTGTGTGTTAAATAAATAACCACTCCCAAACAATACATTAAGCAATACATTTCCCGAGCTTTTGTGATACTCACATCGGTAACATCACAGAGTAAAGACTAAAGACAGAGGTGCCCTTATTAGATATATGTATTAAAAAAAACGTGGTCATTGTTTTTTCATTTTCATTGTTCTATCTAACGGTAAATAGTTGAACTACTCGCTGCGTTTTATGTCGATGTTAGTACTAGGCCGACCACTCGGCCGAGTTGCTTAGGGCCAGTCCCCTTAGTAATTGGTCCATGGGTAACATCGGCAACAAAAGCATTAACACAACATAAAATCCAGTTATCTACTAACCAAATGATTTCCTTCAGCGACTTGAATGACCACTTGAAAGTAGAAAAGCTTTGTTTGTAGACTTTTTGTACAAGTTAATTCGCTTTTGTTGTTGTCCGTACCTCCTTGAAACGCGGAAGCGATTGTGAAAGCTCGGCACACAATGGCTGACGTATATTAAGTTTCACTTGTTTATATTGGCGGCTTTTTGTTGCGCTCCTCTAAAATAATACATGAAATGTGTCACAAGTAAATTAACAAAATTGAACTAATATGTTTTCTATCATCATCATCATCATCATCATCATCAGCCTATATATTAATTATGAATTATTTAACACTAGTTTAGGCCTAATCTATTTGTCCATATCTATTTTGTTTACTATATGAATATTTATAGTTGTCAAATCCGAACAGGTCAGATCTCAGTCCGAACAACCAGATTGCGACCACTTTCGTCTACTTTTTTCAGCTTCCTTAAACAACTGAGAAACTATGTCAAGCTTAAATGTGTAAATCTATCGTGAAATACACTGTAGTGTGTTTCGCAATCGGTTTAATTTCGATTTCCTTGCTAAGCGAACAAACAATTCAATCGTAGACATTAAGTTAACTCACGGTAATTCCCTGACAACGTTTCCCTGTTTATAAACAGAGAAGTAAACACAATTTGTACGTGTTAACAAATAAAACCTTACGTTTGTGTTGACAAAGGTTTCATAATTTAACAATTTAACAGTTTACTTAACGTTGGGTATATGACCAGCTTTGTTTGCCGTCCAGGCATGTCACGCCATGTTTTCATAGCTCTGACCGCTTGTTTGTGAACGGGGATTTAGACAAAAGTGTATACTACGTCCAATCTTTTGGGCGAGCGCAGCGCCCGAGAATACATTTATGACGTCTGACTCCGTAGCCATCTTAATGTCATAAAATTGTAGTTGCTCCGGGATTTATCGAGGGTCGAAACCTTGGCGTTATCGTTGGACGTCATAGTCGATCCTGGCTGGCTGGTCGGAGTGTGAGGCGGGCTTAGTCCCATTTTTATGCTCGGGCATGCCACTCGCCACTTTTGGACGCATCTATTCAATTTTAATTTTCATTAGATTTTTTGTCCACGACTTTTTATGTTGGTATACATAACTATAATCATTACGCTGGTATGCCAATGAAGTGTAAGTAGATAGTGCTGTTCTCTTTGTGTTCTCTACACCCATAATCCATGATCATTAGCTCCCAATGGACTATAAGACGCCTCTCTACAGCGTGTAACGGAAAGGGTATATCAATTCGAAAGGGGTGAAAAGTGTATCTACTATAGAAACGATATGCAAGATTTCAGCTAAAAATAATTTTTCAAAAAATTCATACCCTTATTATTAAATTTGGTAAGTTAATTGAATTCCCATAATAATAAACGTGTAACCGCACTACGAGTGTCATTATCCTTTTCACGTCACTTGGTGCTAGGGACGTCGAAATGTAAATTTGACATGTTTGGTATTTTTAATGTTTTCATGTATAGGAATGTCTCATATCTCTGTAACGTGTAGATATAGGATTTTAAAACCGTTGCCGTCTTGTTCGTTATCATCCAAAGAAGCCGTGCACTTCGTATGTATATACCCTTTCCGTTACACCCTGTAGAATTGTAGGATGTTTATCACATCTCAAGGAAATTCTGATAATAATTTGTAATTTCAATTTGTTTGTGCCGAAACATTTGCGTCCGAACCCATATTTGTAGCCTGAAAAAACCTATTGAAGTTCAGTATAGCTTTTACCCTCCTTTCCCACTTTTCTTTAACCGCATTCCAGGTTTTTCGGGCGAGCCATTGTCCGTCACGCGCGAACAATGTCTGCACCCCAATATATTCCACGTCTTTGTTAAAATGCGCACCCCTGACCAACTTCGGACGGTCTAATTGATTCATGAGCCGTATGAGGCTTAGATAAAGCCTTAATAACGACTGATACAGCACTTAATTAGTGATGATTCCGCCGGAATATGAGCCCGATAAGCCGATCGTAACCCGCTTATTGTGGTACTTATGAATAAAATTTGCTCTATATTTTCATACCTTCGCTATCGCGACTGGCTTCGGTACCAAGCTGAAGATCGCGTTGGAAATGCCACCATATGTCACCTTGTCCAATGCCACAATGATGTCCACTTGGCGCAGTAGTTTGAGCGTAGGCCGCTCGGCTAACTGCACCGGGTGGTCGCGGGTTCGAGTCCTGCCAAAGACAAATTTCGGAAACAGCTTTTTCGTAATTTACCCTGGTCTGGGTATCACTGGGATCACCCCCAATCCATTGTACGGTATCCTTAATACAAGCGTTGCTTAGTTTGGGAGCATACAGTTTCTTTAAGTTTGGCGATATTTATTTAAAGATTTGTATGTTTGGATGTTTGTAATGAGTAAACTCAAAAACTACTGGACTGATTTCAAAAATTCTTTCACCATTAGAATGCTACATGATCCTTGAGTAACATAGGCTGTATTTTTTGGGATCCGGGATATCCGGGATACGGGATTCGGGATACGAGACCCGGAATATCCGGGCTACGGGACCCAGCAAACGGAATCCGGGATCCGGTATAAACGGAAAACGGGATCCGAGATACGGTATCCGGGATCAGAGATCCAATAAAAAAAATTAAAGTCTACTAGGACGAAGTCGCGGGGAAAAGCTAGTTTATTCATATAGTAGTAGTAGTACCGGAATCCATAGACATAATGTCATAACATGAGTGCTCAGGCGAGGCATGCGAGGCATCTGGATGCACCAATCTTTTTTGCAATCTCTTGAACTCAATTATGTACCTACAATATAAACCACAAAAGACTTACATAATACTCTTTTCACACCGAAAACTTCACTTATCATTTCCACAGCCATCTTCACACCGGCTTTTCAACCGGGATTCGCTTGTGACTCTGCAAAACTTCACCCTTAGGGAAAATATTTTCCTGACAAAAAACAAACGGAAAAGGGCCACCGCAGACATGCTACTTTTTGCATCGGCGATCGGCGATTTAGTTGCTTTTAGCATCGGAGGAGTCGCTGCGTCCGACTGCAGAGAGTCGCCTAAACGGGATTCAGTCGCAAAATCGCCGATCGCCGATGCAAAAAGTAGCATGTCTGCGGTGGCCCTTTTCCGTTTGTTTTTTGTCAGGAAAATATTTTATCTCGACAACGGGAGATAACTTCAAGGGGGTTTTATTAACGACAGTTTCAGAGTGGGGCGCTAAAGATTAGGCGGTTCTATCATGTTCGAGTTTGCTCACTTATGTCACTCGTCCCCTCTGTTTACAATAGGGAGCTTTACCGACATCTTAGCGGTATTTTGGTAACAATAAAATAATAAGAAACGATTAAGAGGTAGGTACTTTGAACATTTTTGAATAGTAAAACGAAACAACAATTTTAAGAGAAATTCTAATTTATAAAACGTTAAAATATTTTAAATTCCAATGATTTTGAGGGTTGTTCCTCATTCACCTATACTTCAGTTCACTTTTTATACTCTACTTAAAGGTTAGTTAGGAGGGCTATAAACGTCACATAACAATTCTGCAAATGCAATAAATTTTTCTGATTTTCTAGCAGAATCCTTAGCAATTCCGCAAAAAATCTGTAAAATGGTCACTAATGGCGTAAAATGTGTGGTCTATCTGTCTGATTGTCCGACTAATTTCCTAAACAGCTGGACCGGTTTTTACCGGACTTCATTGGAAGATAGCTGATGTTATAAGGAGAAATGAAGGCTACTTAATTCTACGCATAAGTCGCGAGCACAGCCACTTACCTAACGTAAGGTTTATTTTTATTTGAAAATAGATTCAGCGCCCACAAATCCCGCCGTACCCGTCCAACATGGATAATTAGTCCCCGGCCCATAAATATTCCCGGGGCTATTAAGAAAGTCAACACTTTACCTGGGCCACTTACCTAGCACATTGTTGCCCTTGCTTAGGCTCTCTGGGGCCCATAAGTAACCTCAATGAGGCTACGTCGTATGTCACTTGGCTCTAATAGGCAGCGGTTTTTACCTTTTACCTATTCTTTGTGAAAAGGTTATTTTCGTTCTTACTCCAAAATTTATAGAAAAGTTAAACTCTTTTAACATCATTTTCTAAAAAAAAATATGTGTTATGGCCTTATAATCTAATTAGCTCTTTATAGATGTTAGGCCTAGCTAAAAGCGAAGCCATAATGAAAGAAAGAAAATAAGATTCGGACATACAATCTGGAAATCCCAGAGATTATGTAGACACATCATAAGGCTACCTACGAGAATACCAAAACGCCTGTTACAACTAAAATACAGTGAAAAAATCAGCCAAACATAATCACACCATGCTACCGAGGAAAAAGGTCGAAATTATCCCAAAACCGTGGCTAGTATTATAGTTCGCAACACCGAAAATTACCGCCGGCTAGTTAATACAGGGCCCAGGTGGCATAACACTGGGGCAGGGGCTCAAACGATTTCCTTTACCTCTAACAGCGTGCAGTAAAACGTAGGTTTTGGAGCTGGTCGGCTATTCAGAGGTGTTTTAGTAGGCCACCTCGTTAGATTTGCTTTTTTAGGACAAAACTATTATTATAAGCAGCTTGCAATTAGTTCGGGCGCTTTTGCCATACGTATCAAGTACATATAACCAGCTTACGAGTTTAGAGTTAAGGTCCAAATAGTCAAATAGCTATCCGTGGTGCTTAACAACTGCTCTTCCGTTTATAATAGACAGTCTTGTTTCTGTGTAAAATAAGTCCATACAGATATTTTTGTCCGCCGCTTTGCATCGGAGGGAAGTGGATAATCTTCTTCCAAATCCGCATATCCTTTCTTTGGATTAAATTCGTGCGGGTTCCAAGACAACTCACGGTGATCGCACCCACTCCATTTTATGGTAGCTATAGTACAAGCCTTGTTTAATTAGGGACCATACAATTGGTGTGTAAGTCTGGCGATATTAACAGAGATCTGAATACAGATATCATGCAACCCCAAATTGATTGAAAGTTGTGATGGAATTACACTGGCATTACAAACCACTTTTGTTCCTAGAAATGCTTTGTGAAACCATTGTAAACTCTATAAAGTATGCAGATGTATGTATGTCGATATGTCGGCCCTAGCAGAGGTGTGTAATGCAATGTACTCGAGCCAAGACCGCCGGTCACAGACGTGGTTAATACGTGTTAACAGGAGTGCGGTCTGTGCGCTGTTAGCGTTGGATAATTTTGATAGTCTGATGTCAGTGAGGACACGGCTGGAAATGTACGGATATCGATTTGTAACATTTTGGCCGTATTTCTTGAAGTCTATGTATTTGATATAGGTGGTTTCTTATTAAAGGAAGAGAATTAATAAAATATTTTGTATCTAGGTAGGTACATAACATAACGACCGTTATCCTGGAATGGGTGGGTAGGTTACTGAACTTAATTTATTTAGTTATATGTCAGCAATATGGCTCTAAATTTTTAGTTTAAGTTAAGTACCTAAGTCATTATCTCATAATATTATAAGTTCAACTTTCTATAAAAAAACATAACTGGAATTTTCAAACAACTTGAATATAACCTCTTGTTATAGATCTTAATTTACAAATCCAAGTTTACATTTTACTGTACCACAAATTTATGAACTTTTAGTGATTAACAGAGATAAAATAGTTGAGTATGATTTTAAGCTCTATTAAAGCTTTTGATAATAACATAAGTTTATTTAAAAATTGCACAAAACAGTATAATCATCTACATTAGGCACATGCTGCGCCCAATCGCTAAGTTTTGATGTCGGAACGCAGAGACCTAATGTCAGAACATGAGTGCTCGGGTGAGGCATCTGGACGCACCAATTTATTAATAGAGAATACCAATATATCAGACCTAATAGTCGTAACGACAAACTAAAAGTTTGCATTTAGATGTATGGTAGCCCGCAGGAATACAACTATTTCACTAAGAGCGTCTTCACACCACGACTCTACCGTAGCGTCAATACGAACTTAGGAACTATGCAGCAATACCCGAAACGGTCTTGCGGACAAAATTTAATATTTCATGGACAGTTATTTGTTTTTAGTTGTGTTGTATAGAGTTGAAGTGTCTATCTGTATAATATTATGAACTCTATGTAGAGTCTACTGGAACTACGAGATTTTTGAATAAACATTGAAAGGGTAATAGGACTTTTAGCTTATAGAGTAATCATACGACACCTGTTTATGACAAAACGAAACGTGAGATAAATCGTTTTTGTTTCTTTCTCTCCTATTCATTAAGAAAGGGGGAAAGAGAGAGCGACTCGGTGTGATATAATGCGTGATAAAATTCTTGTCTTGGCGTGCTAGCCCTGCAGTTCTTAAAACTAATCAACACGTCACTCTTAATATCTTTATGGATTTATTACATTTGTATGTACGAGTTCCTAATACTAATATTAACGAACTAAATATGTTTCGGATGGTTTAATTACTGCATAAATGTTCAGCGGTGTGGTAGCGAGGTCTCCCCGGCGTCTCGGCGAAATTCCCTGCGATCCGTCGAACATTCCGGCTATATTTCCCGAGTGTAATACCGAACTTAGTACAAAGCAACCCTTGTAGTGTTGCTAGAGCTATTGTGATATTTGCCATAAACTTGATATTATCCTTATAAGCGACACTATCAGTTGGTGCAATCCTACAAATATGTATTATAAATGTGAAAGTATGTATATTTAGATGTTTGTTACACAATTACGCAAGAACTGCCGATCAGATTTGGATGAACTTTGGCACACAGAGAGTTTATTACCTGAGTTAAGACATAGTATACTTTTTATCTCGGAAAAAATGTTAGTTCCTGTGGGATTATCAAAAACTAACTACAGGACATTCTAAAGTCAACGCGAGCGAAGTCACGGGCAGATGCTGGTCATAAATAATTGATAACTACACTTTTGGACGGCTTCAAACTCCTTGTAATAAGAGAGAGAATAGTAAGGACCTATAACACAGAATTTAGCCATAACTTCTGCAAGAGTACACGCTATGATTTACTGTAAAATGTTCTGATTCTGGTTTAAATATTGTATTATTCCTATTAATTCTAAAGCATGGCATCACTCAGTGGCGTGTAGTGCCGGGTTCAGCGTGTCGAGTGTCGGCTCGCGCGGCCGCACTTGCCGCTCGCCACAGCAGCGAAACTAATTGTTTGTCGGCGCTTTCGACATCAAAGGATACGTTATGCGTCAAGCGTCAAGTCTGAAGATGGATGCTAACTAATTATTATTGTCTGCAATCTAATTCAAATTATGGTGTCATCGGTGAAACCAAATATTGTAAAGAAACTTGAATATGTTTTTGAAAGTTGACTAACTCCATCACCGAACTAAGTTATGTTTGAACTCAATAAGACGGAAATATAACAAAATGGAACGTCTATCTAAAATAATGATAACGAAAATAGATCTTAAATTAATTTTAAGTATAGGTACCCAGATTAAATATAAATTCTTAATAAGAATCTCATAGATAACTCAGTTATTTCTGTACATAAATGTAGGCGTTATACACAGCCTTTAATCCAGTTGTTAAGGCGGTGTAGTTATTTCTGACGACAGACTTAGGGAGAAAAGGGCAAACAAGATTATCCACGCAGACACTGTTTAGATATTTGATAGGCAAACTCATATCCACCCGAACCCATTATTTCAAGTATACGAAAGTTAAAATTTCCAAGCTAAACTTAACTTGTTGAGCTACGACACAACACCGTAACTTCATTCGGGAGGCGAACTTGCGAAATTTATATTTCAGACGCTACTAAGTTAAGCCCGGCGAACTCCGAAGACAACGGTAGGTAACGGGCGACGAAAAGGCGGGACACTTTAGAATTTTAGAAATTTCGCTCATGTAACAACTTTGTAATTTCGCAACGAGCGTTTCGGACTCGGCGCGATATAAATCATTGTACTTGTTTGTTTGCATCGCGTTTAACTTTATCAATCACGACACAAACGAGCGCTTACGCAAGTTACTCGCGCTAATCACTTGCAACTCTTTCTTGAGACGATTTCGGATGGAGAGATGGCAAATGTTTATCTTAACTTCGTTGTTTGTGATGTTTGTTTACTTTTGTATTAAATAGTCGTGAGTATGGCGGGTTGAACATTAGTGTACCCAGATTTAAGCCTAGTGGAAAAAGGGGGAAGGGCAAATCAATAGATGGCTTGAAAGATGAAGTAAGTTGCACTGATGTAAGTAAGTCAAAAATGTTCGAATTTGAAGTCAGTCCCATACTCCACCATGAGTCACGCCCGTGAAATATCTTAATAAAGAATGTACAGAGCACCTATCAGACACGTAAGGAAGTAATAAATTGGGCCACAAATATTTTACGTATACACTAGCGAACGTGCGAACTAGTGGTAGAGCTACAGATTACGTACGTAGTAGTAGAGTGTTCATACTATTATTTGACGATCTTTGTACCTAGATGTAAAAGAATTAATATCTATAACCTCAAATATACTTTTCTATTTAAACAGTTACCCACTGTTTCTAAAGGTGGGAGTTGGTTGCAGGCGGCAGACGGCCGACGGCAGGCGGCACACGTCAATCCCATAGAAATGGAGTGCCGTCGTGACGTCGTTGTGACGTCGCGACGTCACGACGACACTCAATTTCTATGGGATTGGCGTGTGCCGCCTGCCGTCGGCCGTCTGCCGCCCGCAACCGACTCCCACCTTTAGACACGTTTCCTATTCATAAACGTCAAAATACAAAAACTGAACTAGGTACCTTTCAATAACAATATTCACATTTCCTTTCAATATCACAAGATAAATATACCTTTTACCTAAACAGGTCTCAATAACATAGATGTATGAAAATCCAATATAACGTAGTACAAACAATTTAGAGGCTCAGGTGGAAACATTACGTGCTATTCTACGTAGAAAGGGGCCTATTCACTCGTAAACTACAGGATTCAAAGCCTAGTTCGCCCTTCAAAGTTTCAGCTCCACCGTTAAGTAAAAATTGCTTCACAATCTTCCAGTTTTATGATCAAACGCGGTTTTACACTGAATATTTTGTGCATCTGTCTTGAAATAATTTAAGTGAGACATCTTTGAGGCGTTAAATATATTTAGTACTTTCAGTCCAAATAGTTAACTTAAGTCGTTGAACTGGAAACCCGTGTACTTATTGCTTACTTATTGCTCGGGTTCGGGCGCTGCTTGCGGGGACTGGTCCGCCCATTTTTCCTCTGGACAACATTTTTACTTAACTTTCAGGTCTGTTAAATTTCCATTTCAGCACGGAAGACATCATACCAAAGCAATTGTTTTTAATATCTACCTTTTTGTTTTTACTGTAAAGTGGGAGTAGGCATGTATGTAGCTTACAAGGCTAGATTTCTATTTAAATACCTAAATCTGAGTGAGTTAGTTTGATAATATTGAGTTATTGTATTTTGTTGTTTTGTTATTTAATGCCTACTAGCTCACATAGCGTTGCTATTTGAAAATGTAATAAATTTTTATTTCTCTATTAAAAAGAGTAACCATTGAGTTTCTTACCGGCTCTTCTCAATGGAAGCAATATTAGGAATTGGCAGTAACGTTAAAATACTGATGTTGACGATCCATAATTGAACGAACAACGTTAATGAACCCGATACGGAAGTAATTATGCGTTTCCTTCAGGCTTCAAATTTTGAATTTTGACACATACTAGTAAATTAGTATCAAAATTACGATGAAACGGATACTCCTCGTCCTAAGTCGCTTAAGCGCTGGAGTTCTCCAAAACGGTGGCGTCATTATAACGGCCGCACTAGAATATTGGCTGTCAACTATGGCGCGGTTTTGGACACCGTTTTTTTTGTTCTAGTGTGGCCGTTATATGACGCCCACCGTTCTGCAGGACTCCAGCGCTTTAGTTATTGGACTGCCATTGCCATTGAGCTGCTATAGTGATCGACTCTCTGATTGGTCGATTCTGACCTACCAATCAGAGGCCGATCAGCCGGTCGGCCAACCAATCGGAGTGTCGATCACTATAGAAGCTCAATGGCAACGGCTAAGCGACTAAGGGCCCTGGTTCGTAATGTTATAGGACCCCAGGTGCTCTCTACCTAAGGTCAGACATAATGACCCTTATGTATAAAGCATTAGTGACATAATAGAACCTATATTCGACAACAGAGTATTAGGTATGTTCTGAAAAGAGTAAAAATAAATCCAAAGAAGTTTCTTTTCACAACTTGACTTATTTGCTCGAGGATTTTTTGGTCGAATGATAAAATGATAAATTATTTCTAGACGAATGAAAGCTACTTTAATATTTCTTATATTGCATCTCCATTTGAATGGCTACTTTTCATGTATTGTGAAAAGTCCTACTGATGTATAAGATATAAAAGATTTTTATTCAATGTGACTTACTTATTACTTTCTGTAGCCGCGGCTCTGTCCACGTGGACTTTGAGCCTGAAAATAAGCCTTATTTCAGAATATAGCCTGTCTCTTTACCTTTCACGCAAAGCCATGATTATATTCAAACTTAAAAACAAACGTATTTATGATTTTTTTACGAAGTAAACTTGTCCCAGTCCTGAAGTTCTAAGAAATCTGTATAAAAATAAATCTTTATTAATATTATAAAGTTTGTTAGTTTGTTTGTAGGAAGTAATCCGTTGACCTACTAAACCGATTTAGAAAATTCTACATTATTCCTAAGTGACACAGAAATTGCTACGCGTGTGAAACCGCGGGGGCAGCTAGTAGCCAATAAAATTAAAATGTATGAAGATGTCCTTTCTGATGGTTATATACTATTAGAGAGGAATTCACAACTCTACCACACCGTATTCAATAACAGAATATAAAATACATTTTTGTAGGTCAAGGATCCCGTGAGCTCAAGAGAGCGAAAATAACTGAACGGGCACTACTCAGAATGTCCGGCTACATTCTTGGAAAGGTTACGAAATACGCAATTTTATATTTTATACAGCTCAATAGCTAAAATATGGATTTACAAACATTTACTGTTGCTAAAAGATTTGGCAATTAATATAATAAAAAAACCGGCCAAGTGCGTGTCAGACTCGCACATAAAGGGTTCCGTACCAACGTAGAATGAAAACGTCAAAAATACAGTTTTTGTACAGGGACTCCCTTTATTTTTAAATTTTAATTGCTTTTTTTGTTGTAGCGTCAACTTTCTGTGAAAATTTCAACTTTCTACCTATTACGGTTCGTGAGATACTGCCCGCTAACAGACGGATGGAAGGTCGGACGGACAGCGGAGGCTTAGTAATAGAGTTCCGTTCGCACCCTTAGGGTACGGTACCATAAAAAAATGCATTTTTGCCATTGCTATTTTTAATCCATGGCCAATCATTGAGCAAGGCCTGAAACTGACAGGACCTCTATTAAAGCATAAAAAAACATTTTATCAAAACGCGTTATCACGTTGTCAATAAATGCTATCTGGATGGTTTGTAGCCTGTAATTTTGGCACAAACGTAGCCTCGGTCCCGGTACAAGCCAGGGTAATAGGGCAAATTCATAGATTTCCGTATGATTGCAGGCCGTGCGTGACTGAACGACCGACTGAACTCAATAACATAAATATACCTATTACATAACAATCGCAGTTAGTTACACCATTTGCGTACATGCCACTGTCGTCTTTATGTGCGTACAACAACGCCTATAACACCGTATAGTGATCGCGTATTAATGCATCGACCGTCCTAAGCGTACGATTACTTTAAGTTTATGGGATATCTTATAACACACAACAATATGATTATGTTCTGGAGAAGTTTTGAAAGTTTCGGTTCGATATTAATCATGTTGATAGACTTGGCTGGCACGTTACTTCCTGCTTTTTGTTACGTGTTCAGCTGACGTCGTTTAGTTGTAACTTGTTACAAATAGATGATTTATTTTCTTCGGTATTATTTGATAGAGACCATTTTATATACCGGTCAATAATTGGAATTGTAATCGGCTAAGCTAAAAAATTAATTTCATTTATTTTGTCAGGAAAAAACTCTAAATCTAGATGTTGCCTTAAATGTTGGGTGTTTCACCTTCGTACAATACAATGTTCGAAATTGTGGTTGCGCTACGACACCCAGTCTGGGCCACAATATGAGAGCGGTTCGTAGTATAAAAATACATATAAAATCGATATTAACTCATTCCTGTCGAGCAAAGGAATGAGTTAATATCGATTTTATATGTATTTTACGTTACATTAAGTTTTTTTCATTTTTTTTCTCATTCCTGTCGAGCAAAAATGGGACTAGTAGCTGCGTCTATGTCAGGCACATGCCGCGCGAGGCTCCGCGGTCACTAGCTGCGCGCGGCAGGCACATGCTCGGGTGAGCCGATCTACTCTCTAGACACAGAAGGGTATAGCCAAGCAATCTGTTACATAGTTACATTATCGTTCTGTCTCATGACCAAGCCAAACTGGAATGACAGTGCTTAGGTGAGACAGGGCGAGAATTTGGCTCGGGCACGCCCTGTCAAAGTAAGCGAGGCAAAGCTGCTTCGCGCGGCATATGAGACATTTGGACCCCGCTAATGAGATTCTATGCATTGGCATGTGAAAATAGATTTTAATATTTATTATCGATCTATGCTCTAACGCCATATGTAGATTATTAAATTTTCAAATAACATAGCTGATGGTATTTGTCTAACTGAAACTAAGTACATTATTTATCATCTTGGCAATAGTTCCAATAACTATTTCAATTCCCAAAACTCCATTGTGAAACTGAAAACTAGAAACCCGCTGTATTGAGACGGCTGTGTATTAATATTTAGATCACGGGGCATAAAATACCTAATTCATTCATGTAAGCTAGAGGAAGCACTTTAATAATAATAAATAATATATATATATATTTATATATAACGTCACGACTTTTATCCCCATTCGGGGGTAGTCAGAGGCTTGAGTGGCCATACACCACCACATTGTTAAGTCAACTCAAAGCCCACGTTTCACCAGTCAGAACCCAAACGTGACAGGTGGTGAACCGTGTCGCCGTGTATACAGGAACTGACTATTACCTAATCCCGAGGGATAGGTAGGTTTCCTCACGATGTTTTCCCTCACCGTCAGCGAACTGTAAATTATGCACATTATCACATTATTAATAAATAATAATATCCTGGACTTTTTTACACACGGCTACCTGATCCCAAACTAAGCAGAGCTTGTACTATGGAAATCAGATAACTGATATTACTACATATACTACTTTTTATTTGTAAATACCTACTTGATATACATATACACCCAGACTCGGGACTTACAGACATGTTCATGCACACAAATGCATGTCCCGGGTAGGAATCGAACCTACGACCTACAGCGAGAAAGGCGCCATCTCGCCAACCACGCCAACGGGCCCGTCGAACTTATGAAACGTTAAACATCAATATTTTAGCGTTACTACCGGGGCCTATAAGTCGCATAGCCATTGGGCTGCTAAAGTGATCAACTCTTTGATTGGTCGGCCGACCGGCTGGTCGGCCTCTGATTGGTTCGTCAGAATCAACCAACCAATCAGAGGGTCGATCACTATAGCATGTCGCCACAGTGGCGCCACAATGACTTAGCGACTTAGGGCCCCGGTGTCAGTGATAAAACCTTATAATGACGTGATATTCCGTGTGACCGTTAGTATAATTATGTATAGGTCCTTGACATTTCTTGTTACTAGAAATTGGAGTGATAAATTGTGTATTATTAGGTATGTCAATTATCGACAATGACGGGTTATCCGCTACTCAGGGTGGGTTCATACAATAATTTATTTATTTTATTCACATAAAAAAAAATACATTTTATGCTTTTTTGTAAGAATCTAGTAATCTTGTGATGTTTTTGTCGGCTAAAAAATTTGATACATAAATCGGATAATATTGCCATCTTGCTCATACATTAAGACCATGAAAATGGAGGTTGTACATTTAGTTTAGTTATATTTAGCTTGTGTACCAATAAGATTAGCGCCATTATTCGAACTAAGGATAATAATCGGACCCGTTATTTTTTTATCGGCTAAGTAAGTACGGTCGCTGCCAAGTTGCTAATATAATTTTTCCTTCGCACCTTAGCCCAACATTTATGCCAGCCCTATTCTAGGTTAAATCCCATTTTCGGCTGCCTAGCGAATGTAAAATTATATTGAAGTCAATTTTGTTTAATACCTGAGGGGATTTCCCTCTAGGGGTTAATTGGTTCACGAAGGGAAACTTCACAAGCCATATGTGGTTTCCAGGATTTGCCTACCCGAACGAATTTAGCAGGCAGGTGGGTCGGCCGCAGTTGGCCCAATTTCTGTACCTTCACACTGCAATATGATATTATGTAACATTAACTTGAATTGATTCTAGCAAGTTACTGTGTTAGCTAAATTAGGTACGGTTTCAGTGAGCTTGTAGGTAGTGAGTTTCGGGTAAAGTGTTAGTTAGTTAGTTAGTGTGTTAGTGGTACTTAACAAAAGGGTAACTTACTGTATCGTGTGTATCTTTGTCTTATGAAGGTAAATTTCTAGGTAATCGGACTAATATCCTATATAGTCTCTTTAACTTTTTTTAGGTCAAGTAAAATTGGTTCTATGTCTGAGTCTTATAAGACTACATCAAACAATCAGAGATCAGTTAAATTATTTCTGCTTATTATTTATTACTTTTTAATTTTCAAACACAAATTAACTGACCTGAATTATTTACCCCATAGACTTATTTACAACTATAATAAAATTAGTTTCATTTCAAGGGTCGCAAAATTGTTCGAACAAACGTAGCAGTAATTTAATTTAAACGTACATTGAGTTTGGAAGTCTATTGTAACTATTCGGCAATGTTTTGATTACAATTTCGGAGACCGCAGACGGCCGAAAGTCGGTAGCCGAATTTATATATGTAAAATTCCATAATTAAACATTAGAATAATGGTGTTTTCTTAATCGTAATTGGTTGAGAAATGTGGTATACTGGGTATAAGGGTAACTGAGGGCTGTTGCTTACATTATTATGAAATAAATTATGGGTTGATTGAGAACCTCCTTCCATTTTGACGTCGGTTAAAAGTCAGCGGCGATTTTACCGACAATATTTTTATGTACAGTATTATATTATTACGTAGAGTTAGTTTACGCACACTATTAACTGCAATACTAACTTTAAAGCACAGGCTTGGCTTTTAAAAGCACTGTAATTTAACAGGTGTATCTCGAGAAATAAACTCAATTGTAGTTAGTTTGCGAGTGAAACGTAATTTATTTCTTCTCTTTCAGTAAGTGAAAAACACATTCGCTTTTTACGTTTGATAGATAGCCCGAGCGAGCGTTGAAATGTTCACATTTACATCTCAAGAAAAATGTGCTTATTTGTTTTGCTTTCAAAATGATTTTAAATATTTGATTTATTGGTGATTCGGTATACAGTATTCAAGATTTATAGTATTTCTGTAGTACTAAAGATACCGTTTATAGAGCTGCAAAAGTTGGCTAGATATTGATATAATTTTTGTAAAAGAATTGAATTACCTACCTAAGTTGGTAACGGAAAGTTATGTATATAATTTGTATATTAGGCATATGGTAATGATGCTCGCACGTAAACATTTAGAATTTGTGTTAAATTCAATTTTTGAACAGAAACTTTGACGTTGATAAAATATAATTTACGACTAAATTCGTTTGACATCCGAGCGAAAGTCCCAACGAAATCTGATTTTGTACATTTCGCGTTAAGACATAGAAATTTCCAGCACGTTGACAACTTAAATCGAAAATCTCGAGATATAAATTGTTGTTTGTTAGTTCTGCAAAGTTAATACCAACTTTCCGTTTCGTAAGTCTGTGTTTAAGCCTAAACAGGGATGCTTTTCATTTTCACACTCGTAGTTCGGCCCGTTCCACTCTGTACCGTCGACTTCGCATCAACTCCCACAAAGCTTTTGAATAAAGTGTACCGGCGTTCGTTCGCTTTTTTACGGAACTTTTTGACGCCCTTTTCGGGATACGCTTTCGTTTTAAATTTATTACGCACCCGATGGAGTCCAATTTGCATTTTTTTGATCGCGATTATTCGATTGTTTCGGTGTCTAATTGTATTTCTCGATGAAAGGGCAAGTACCTACGCATGAAAACGGAAGTACAGCTTTATTATATTTTCATATTTTTAGACTCGTCGATAAAATTGGTATTGAAATTTTTTGGTACGAAGCCTAGTATTTCAAGCTTTGAAGTCAAAAATTTGTTTAACTGATATTTCGTAATGTGAAGATAAGGTCTTCTTTTTTACTTTTTTACCATCTATAACGCCTACCCGCTCACGCGGACGCCGCCATGCATTTCTAATTCGAACCACAAGCCACCAAACGTGATTAAACTAAACTAAAAAGTCACGGGTTGCTAGTAATAAGAACATTAAAAAAAAACAAACAATGCTACTACCCTTTAAAGGTTTACAACAGATAATCTCGCTATTATTTATTTCTTTTCCATTAAATACAACAAGATTACCGTGAATACATTAGCTGCCAACAATAGTACTTTTCACATAGCAACGGCTCTTTTCCATCACAATTTTCACGCTCTGATTGATTACGTCCATGTCGAAGCAAAGCAACAAAACAAAATAAAATAATAATACATCCATTTTTGTAGAACATAATAATTCTCGAACATAAACGAATATGAATAAAAATAATCGCTCGAAAAGTTTTCGGGCACAACCACTGACAGGCCTTTTTCGGTCAATTAAAAGCGCGCTGAATTCAGAATTTTGTCGTTAGAAATTTCTGAGGGTGGCTAATCGAGTAATCCAACTGTTAAACACGCATGAGGGGATTAACTCCCAATTTGTTTATGGGCAGACGACGGCGCGTGCCGTGTCGGGGTCTGACAACTGGGCCCTGCTATAGGTATATTGGTTATAGGTACCTAACTTAATAATACTTCGGTCACGAAGCGTCGCAGCACTTTCGAGTTTTGTTTCCATTTACGTTGAATTTCGTTTGACTTTATTGTGATTTTATGCGTTCAGTTGGTTGAAATATTTTGGCATCTTTGAAGGGTTGGGCATTCTTTCGAAAGTATGATTTCCGGTTGAGGAATATTTCGAATGTTTTGTAATATGTGCACCGATAGAATATGTATATCCCAAATTTAACTATAGATGTAAACTTCCACATTATTTATAAATAATAATATTGCCAGACAAGCACATTAACTATATGGTCCCAAACTAAGCAACGCTTGTACTATGGCTACCGTACAATGGATTGGGGGCGATCCCAGTGACACCCAGATCAGGACAAATTACAAAAAGTCAATTTCCCAAATTTACCTCTGGTGAGAATCGAACCTTCAACCACCACTGCGCCAAGCGGTCGTCCGCCTATATGACTTCAAGCTCCTAGGAATACCTATCTACTGCAACGCCGAAAGCATTACCTTATATTCCGAATGATTGGTGTCACGTCGCCGATCGAAACGTCAGCGGAGCGAAGGCGCCAGGTTCATCACTAACGAAGCATGCCCTCACCTGAGCTTGTCAGCTCTTAACGAGGCGCCCCGCCCGCCCAGTATTAGAGCTAATACAGGGCGGGCGGGAGGAGAGTCTCGCCACTGTCAAGCACTAACGAATTGCTCGAAAAACCTTGACAAACGATACATATTTGTCTTGAAGACTTGGCTGATTTGCGTTTTCAGTAGAACACAGAACGAATAATAAATTATCATCGCCATTTCATTGTTACAAACACTATTAAAATGAAATTTAATTACCTACCTTATTATATTTTTTAAACTAGTTTAACTTTCTTTATTATTTCCTCTCGACCCAGTAAAAATAGCTTATCTAACGTCCGTTTCTACCAAGAGTTGAACTTAATTAAAATCATGCAAACGTACTACGCGGAGAGCATGAACTGGAAGCGAGTTTCTTTTGAGTTTTTATTAAAACTTGTCGTGAAGGTGGCGAGTTGAATGTGACCAACATTGGACATAACACCCAGTTGTATTGTCTCAAGTTAAATTAGGGTTCGCAGAAGTCGCTTTGTCGCCTGTCTTGCCGAAATTGTAACCTTTAAAATTAGTTTGCTGTTAAGTTTTTCCTTTTCTTTTTAAGCAAATGTAGCGTCCGGGTGAAAAGTTGAGGAACTGGAAACTCGATTATAATTTTGTTCTGAGTTCAGTGACATTGGATTCCAGAACTGGATTGTTACTAGATGAAATGGAAATCAGGCTTTATTTTCGCAAGAAGAAGGTTGGAAGCCTTTAGATAGGTACCATTTTTTGCGTGAATAGCCTAGTGGATAGAGGGGCCGCCCTCGTATCCTAGAGATTCAGGGTTCTATCTCCACTCTGGCATTTGTCTAAGGCCGGGGCTGCACTGGTAACGCGAGCACGATGCGACGAAGATGCGATAGCGATCAAAGCCCTTTGAACATATAGCGGTGGCCGCATCACATAAGCGAAAATTTGTATAGAAATCGCCGTCGCGTCGCAATCGCCTCACCGGTACAGCGATGGCCTAACGGGATTTCTATTACCTACCTGATTGGGTCACCCAATATTATTGCTAGTAACCTGCAAAAATATATGTCGGTAATAGTCAATTTTAAAAAGTATTGAAACGATCGAAATAGTACGACAGCGCCATCTGTAGGCGTTGGACGGAGTCCACTTACGTGGGCTGGCATCGGCGGCGAGGACATTACGGTTTGCATCGCCGAGCTGTTGAGACATGCGATTGGAAACTGTCTTCGTGCCATTTCGAAATCACTTGGGGACAACGCTAAGTCCCACTTAACGCCCACAATACGAGAAAAGAGGCGGCCTCATCCTTTGTATTCCGACATAATATGACAGTAAAAGTTATTTACATAAAAAATCACAAAAATACAGAAATATTAAAAATTAATTAATTATTCACACCGCGTCCCATGATAAAAACTTGACTAAAATTAATTACGTTATTCATGTGTAACACATCCTATCCTTGTTATTAATTTGGCTCGTTAGTTCAATTAGGACAAAAGCCATGACGATGTTTCAGCAATACAATTGAGTCACGCGACTAAGCAGGGATTGGCTTGTTCAACAGATATAGATGCCTTATTTTGAGACTGTTTGAACATAATTTTAACCATGGACATAAAAAGACCAAGACATCAAACACTCCTTGTTTGATGTCTTGGTCTGTCTACTTGCTGCATTTTACTTCAACTAAGGATACTTCAGCTAAGGATTAGATTAGAATTGCTAAGGATTAATCTAGGAAATCTGAAAAAAATATTGCTTTGTTTAATTAATAATCTGTAATTTTCAATATCATAAAGTTTTCATATATGACGGATATGATTATAAACAGTACGTAGGTCTACCACCAAGTGGCATGGATGGTATTATACAACATAGAAGAATTTCAGTATTTTAATTGAAATCTATTTTCGTCTTATCCGCCCATAAAACCAGAGCTATTTACGTAACACGTCTATATCCCGAACGAAGCAAGACAAATCGTAAAACATTAAATCACAGCGTCCCACCCGGATTGGACGGCATTATGCGACAGAACAAAGGTGCGAGCTGAAATACAGTCGAGTCACGTGGTCGCATACCTTGGGGAGTCGTGCCGCGGCGGTCCCAGCGCTGACCGATTTCGAGTTTTCGCGTGAGACTCGAATTGAATAATCGATTCAAGACGCCGCACCAGACGTGATATTTCGAATCGGTTTATATCGACTATCTGGTGCTCACATATTAGATTACGATGTCCCAGTTTCCAGTTGGTGTTGTTGAACGTGTACGTCATTTCAATTTTTATTTCATTTCATTTTGGTGTAATTTTGAGAAGGAAAATTGATTTGACGTATCAAGTTGAAGCAATAAAATGATTGGAGAAATATCATTAGTACCTAAGTAGATTAAGTTTTCTTTATAAGTACCTATCATTTGCAAGATTAAGCGCATGAAAGCCCTTTGCTTTGTAAGGTATTAGTGTTAATCATAACTTTTATCCATACCAAGTAAATATAGCGTAAAGACAGCTTCTCAAATTTTAGTTTGATAAAAGTTATTTGAAGATTTTGAAACAGGCCCTGAGTAACACTAATACCGAACAGAGCAAAGCAATAGGACTTTCATATCCAAAAATATTTAAATAGGTACTTTCTTTACCTGGTTGACACGATGCCAGTGATTGGACCCAAAGGGGCCTACTCTTTTACAAACGAAAACGAAATTTCGGACGAAATAAGATTATTTCCTACTACGTTTCTCATTGATTCCGACATTTCTTACGAACGAAAATTGTTTGACATGTAGATTCGACGACAACAAAGAGGTCAAACAATTTTCGTTTATAAGAAATGTCGGAATCAATGAGAAACGTAGTAGGAAATACTCTAATTTCGTCCGACATTTCGTTTTCGTTTGTAAAACAGTAGGCCCTCTGCAGTACCTAGGAATTACGGTGCCAGTCACTGGGTGCTTGCAGACAAGTCGGTCCAGTAAGTCAGTTCCGTCTTAGCTGGTGTCCTATTCTAATCAGCTCTAATAAAACAAGTTATCAAGCTATTTATTCCCCATCACTACATTAAGATTCGTCATCCATAGAGTTATTCGAAACGCGAATGGCGGCGATCGCGTGATTGAAGTCGTTTGTAGGTGAGCGATACATACACCCAGCTTAATGCCAGGTGCTATGTAATAACTACCTTTATACCGGGTCAATGGCTCACTGCCCTAAAATTCTTTACTGGGAATATCTGCAGGTAGTAAAGACTACGATCGCTGAAAATCCAGGCTAACATTTTTCAATATAAACTGGGCTCTGTTTATTATCAACATCCGTAATTAAGAGAGCTCAACTTATATTAGAAATGTTACCATGAACGTACCTAGATGACTGTACGTTGCACGAGAAACTTATGTAACCTTAGTATATTAACGTATTTTACAATTTTCATATAATAGTTTGAAGATATACCTCCAAATTTATAGAGTTTTTTTGCCAGTTTATAATAATAATAATAATAATATCCTGGGACATTTATTTTACACACGGCTACCTGATCCCAAACTAAGCAGAGCTTGTACTATGGAAACCAGATAACTGATATTACTACATATACTACTTTTTTATTTGTAAATACATACTTAATATACATATACACCCAGACTCGGGACATACAGACATGTTCATGCACAAATGCATTTCCCGGGTAGGAATCGAACCTACGACCTGCAGCGTAAAAGGCGCCATCACGCCAACCACGCTAACGGGCCCATCAAGTCAAGTTATAGTCTGCTGTCGATTGGCTACAGCTTAGGGACACCGCAGACTTGCTACTTTTTGCATCGGCGATCGGCGATTTAGTCGCTTTTAGCATCGGAGCAGTCGCTACGTCCGACCGCAGAGAGTCGCCAAAACGCGAAATCGCCGATCGCCGATGCAAAAAGTAGCAAGTCTGCGGTGGCCCTTAGCTCTACCACATTTTGTTTACTGTTAACTATATTGTACTGGTAACTATTTAATGTTAACTACAATAATATTTAAACTAGGTAGACAAGTTACTAGTGGGTGCTTAGAGAACTGGATGCAAGACATGGCTCAAGACTAGTAAGTGGCCGTTAGCACGGAAGTTCTTAAGCAAGCTACTTTTATGTTCCGGTTGTAGCGAGACTACGACTGTCGACTGATTAGCATAGTAATTACAAAAAAAGTCAAAGTCAGACAATAAAACCCAATGTGAACGTAGAATACCGATCGGCGCAGTTCGACATTGGGTGCTCGGCTTACTGCATCGGGTGATTGCGGATTCGATTCCCGTCAGAGGCAAATTTCGGAAACGGCTTTTTCGTAATTTGCACTGGTCTGGGTGTCACTGGGATCGCTCCCAGTCCATTGTGCCAAAGTACAAGCGTTGCTTATTTTGGGACTATACAGTTACCCCCTTATTCATAGAGATTTTGCCCAGTTTGCAATGGTTATGAAAGGCATTTTTAGGAACAAATGTGATTTGTAACTCCAATGCAGGTCGATTATAACTTTCTATGAATAAGGGGGTAGTGTGTAAGTCTGACGATATTATTATTATTGTTATAAAACCGATCTAGAAACAAAATAGGCCAACATTTTTCAAAAGCTTATTCTGCCAATTTTCACGAGCTAAATAAGAAAATAAGCCACGTACACTGTTGCCAGAACTCTCTGTTATTTTATCATAGAATTTTAAATGGTGCATAAGAAAATATGTTCAAAGGAATTCGTCAGTTTAATTCCAGGCTTATAAAACATGTAAAAGGCCGAATACAAAGGCGTTGTTGATATTTTATCCTCGAATAACACTGTGTGTTATTAAATACGAGTAAAGTACTCATATGGAAGGAATAGACAGGCAAACAAAGTATAAAAATCTTTGTATACGGAGCTTTAAGGGCGATATCGCACGAGGACACCAGTGACGAAACCAGTCGCTCCACCAACAAAATGTATAGAGCTGTATCGAGGATATCGCACCTGGTGTCCGCTTGGTAGCGCAACCAATTCGGTGTCGGCTACCGAATCACCCACTGGTTGCGCCACCATGGTTGCCTCGTGCAATATCGCGCTAAATGAATTAAGAACTTTAAATTGGTACGGCTTAGGAGAAAAATGAAGTCAGTCTCATTGATGTATTATTTTAGCAGATATGGGACCTTCTAACATCACAATCACAAACAGGCATAACACATCACTTTTGTTCCTAGAAATGGTTTGTAAAACCTCTATAACTTTGGCGGTAAATCTATATTATGTAATGTATGTGTGTATGTGTGAATGGTTGTTACCACGTATCTCCATAACTACTAAACTGATTTTAATGAAATTTTAAAACTTAGATAGTGTAGGATCTGGAATAAGACATAGGCTAATCTTAGACATCAATTTCCACGCAGGTGAGGCCGCGGGGCACACCTAAAATAAATAAAATAAAATAATAATAAAATCAATTTCTATTACACATAAAAGTGTTCTATCTCTTGTTATATTAAAATACGAAGGTAGTCGAGAATGTTGCTGCCTCTACTGTCTGGTACGCTTCAAATTATCATAATGCATGCCTCGTTCAGCGTGCTAACCCTTCGCGTGGAAACCGAGACGACGTGTTGACTGACAGACGCGTGACTCTATCTAGTAATGTTCGGTGTTCGGCTGATTTTTGTGAAGGAATTCTTTACCATTTTCTTGCAATTGCTGCCGTTTTAGAATAAGAACGTTTCGGTATCTATTTAGATTTATTTTTAGGGATTCCGTACCTCCATAGGAAAAATGGAACCCTTATAGGATCACTTTGCTATTCGTCCGTCTATCTGTCAAGACGCTGCACAACCCAAACCGCTGGTGTTACAAACATAAAATTTTATTTTACTGTCAGTTTAATATCAAAGTTTGGTCCACAATGCGAACTATAATCATATTTACTTATTAATATGGTGGTATCTCTGACCTTTATCTTACCCTTATATTGAACGTTATAATACATCGACAAATCACTTTTGTTCTGAAAAATTAACTGTAAAGCAATTGTAAATTTAATTTTTCTATTCATTGGGGCTTGGGGGATAGCTTTTCCTCATAATTTAGTCATGTGAGTACCTAATTTTAAGTAATTCTATTTTCTACTTTCTATTCTATTCTCTGCTTGCCATCCGTTAGGCACTCGGGTCCCAGATGAAAATCAGCGCCTAGCTTATGCCTGGCATTAGGCTGATCTGGGAACCTATTTGGTCCAGCCGTGAGACACATTCGTCTTCTTCTGTTTGTGTTTTGTTTTTTTTTCTACCTTTTTGTTTTTCTGTCTGTTTATTTATATTTTTTGTTTTATTTAAACTATGTTGTGTGTATTTTGTGCTGTGCCAAATAAATGTTTTCTTTCTTTCTTTCACCCCATTGCATTGAGTGTATGGACAATAAAAACTGAAATTCAGGAAGTACTTAAACTTAGTAGTTTTCAGTCAACTCACGTGTGTTTCTTTCCAACTCCACAAGAATTCCGTATATAACACTTTGCAGACATAAACAAATGCACAGAGGAAAAACAGAGCCCCAATTAACTTCGCAAAGATAAATGCTGGCCCTAAAGTGGGGCGTTTGAGCCGGAATACGCTTCATCCGACCTCATGCTTACGTTTTTAGTGATCCGTACTAAAATGAGGAAACAGTATACATATGGCTGGTTTGTCATACATTTTGTCGCTTGTATTTGCCGTGCAGTCAAGTTAAACATGTTTTGTGTTCTTCAATTGTTTTTGTTCGTAGGTCCGATTTTCTCTTTCTAAAGGTAGGAGTTCGTAGCAAACGGCAGATAGCAGACGTCAGTCGGTCTCATAGAAATTGTTGTGCCGTCTGCCGTCGCGGTACATGTCATCGCCACAATTTATATGAGACCGACTGACGTCTGCTGTCTGCCGCTTGCTACGAACTTCTACCTTGAAGCTTGATGTGCAATATTTACTGCCGGAAACTGTATAGTCCACAAAAAATACATCGTAGTCCACCTCCATATCTCTGGTTTTCATTACATTACTTTAGTAATGAATAAATGTATTACTCCGGGGATTCCTTCACTCACTTTTTCACGTATAACTTCCTTGCTTTTTCCTCATTTTATTATAAACCATTGAGTGTCTATGCTCCGAGTTATTTTTTTTTATCAAGGGTATAATAAATTTTATTTCAATGCCCCTTCTGGATTATTCCTAAATGCAAATGGCCGCCGTAGCGACTGTCATCCGTCTGTAATTCGTATAATGAACTGGATAAAAATCACAAAGGCGGAATATTTAAGTTGCGGGTTAAATTATACACAAAGTTACCGTAATTTACTTTAATGTTGCTTTCCTTTTCGGTGCGGTTGTAATGGCTTAATAGTATGCTATTATAATTAATATAATATTGTGTACGTAATTGTTTATAAGATTGCTTATAAACTTACAACAGAACCTCCCTGAATTGACACTGCAGCTTTTTAATTCTTATGATTGAACTATTTTGGTATTAACGGTGGCATAGATCGCCGATCACGTAGACATAACATCAAAACTGAATTCTCGGACGGACTTGTAGACCCACCTTTTGAAACATCTGCATCGTAGTAAGTGAATTAGGAACAAGGTTGGTCCATCACCTCTTTGATCTAAGAATCACGATGTCTTGCTGAGAAATAACATCAATGTTAACTCGCTTGATTTATATCGCAAAATTTGCAGAGGTTTTTAGACAGTTAACAATGGTTTTACAAAGCATTTGGAACAAAAGTTATTTGTAATGCCATTGTAAGTCCATCATAACTATCTATAAAGTGGGTATGAATTTAGAAAAAGATAAAGATGCTGTCTCAGTCTTGGTCTTCTTGGAACATTGAAACCGACATGCCGTGTGTTAGAAAGAGCTACTACTATAGTCTGATTTTTAATTAGACGAAGTAAACTGAAAGGTGCAAATGTCACGTTTCGATATAAATAGAACAAATAAGGTTCAAGTTCATAGAACAATGACATTTTCAGCTGTCAGTCTACTTCGTTTAATTAAAAATCGGACTATATATTTTCATATCAATCGTTTATCATGTCACAGGTCGACTTGAACTCTATTGTTATAATGTTAACGGATGTTTTCCATTGTTGCAGTGTCGACGGTGGACGTGGACGCAGTGCTGGGGCGCACGGCGTCACTGCCGTGTGACGTCACACCCGATACCAATGAAGATAGGGTCTACATGGTGCTGTGGTTCAGGAAGAGTGGGGGGAAACCTATATACAGGTGATATACATAATTATACTTAATTACGTGAGGCGATTTTGGGGATTTATCGACCCCCCCTCCCCCCTTGGTGAGATGTCGTGAGATTTGGATCGACCCCCTAATCTCACGTGAGATTTTCTAAAAGCCATATTTTAGTGGAGAAACATGTTTTACTTAATTTAACTCCAGTTTGGTGAATAAAAATTATCTGACGGTTTTGAAACAGGCCTAGAATAAGATAAAAGTTCCACTATCTTGTAAAGAACGCAAAGAAACCATTTTGTCACGTAAACATGAATAAAATGAGGGTCCCGGGATCATGTTGGGACGCAGTTGGTCGTCATGTGGAGTTCTTACGTATTGTTTATATGCGAGTGTAATGTAAGTTGTAACAATTTACGTAAGTTGAAGAAGAATAGGTAGGTACTTACGTAAAATACCTAACAAATAATTATAAAGCAATGCCAGACGAATATGATGGTCTTATTGGATGAACATTTAAAGCCCCTATAAATATTAGGTATTCTGTGTGCCATATGGTACATAACCATGACAGTGCGGTTTGTTTATAAAATCCAAAAATCCAAGAATTGTTACGTCATTCAAACTTCTTGTAAAAATCATACGTCTGGCTGATGTAAAAAAAATGTCGCAATAAAGAACAAGGAATAAAATAAATTTCAAACTGGCAAGCTGCAATCATTTGCTAAAAATATTTAAATTTGGAACTTGCATTGAATTGGGCGGTAAAGTTCTACAAGACTTTTTGGCGGGAAGTGGAAAAGTGATGCTGTCATTATTGTTTTAATTTTCAAAACTTGTGTTTCCTTGTATTGTTATGTGTAATGTTGGTGGAATATTTAAAAAAAAATGCTGATTTATATTTTATTTGACACTGGCTATTTGCAAACAGCGAAGCCATAACAAAGGGGAAAATATACTGCAAACTGGCTAGCTGCAATCATTTGCTAGAAATATTTAAAATTGGAATTTACGTGGCATATGAATTAGGCGTTAAAGTTAATAACAATGTTGAACTTTTGAGATTTTGCAGTGTTTTGTTCATTAGGAATTTCTAGCGTGTAGTGCAGTATCGCTTTACTGGTAAGAACTACCTACATAATATTGTAACAACACCCTCCAAATCCTCGGACATTGATGGATACTGACCCACCCATCAAGTGTGATTTCCTAAACGAGGTGTAGTGACGTTCTAAGTGTGTTTCTGTGTCCGTGTGATTCCATCACTAATTGCTTCGGCTTCGCTCGGCGAGCTTCCCCGTAAGCCACCTTCAAATGCTTCATTAGCAGTTAATTTAATGAAAACCTACTCACGGTGATATAACGAAGTGCAGTGAATATTTTAGTCGGTGCTGCTTGGAATGGTTTGGGCGTATGATGAGAAAAGATTAAAATAATGTACCTAACTATACGTATGCCGAATATGAATGTGGAAGGATTCAAAGCGAGAGGAAGACCCAAGAAAAGATGGATGGATTGTATAAAGATTGGTATGAATTAGGTTGGAGAGGATGGAAGTATGACAGCAAAGGGCAATGAATGGAAGAATAAAAGCTAGTAGGTATACATATTAGGCGATTTGAAGCGCGCGCTTTGCTAACGCGTGTTTTAAAAACTATGACGTTCGATTTCGGTGTACACAACGAAATTAGATCTAGGTTCATGGGTGTATACAATAGAAGCGGGCATTTCAATGAGCACACCAAAATCGAACGTCATAATTCTTAAAATGCGCGCTAGCAAACCGCGCGCTAAAAACGCCTCATGTGTACAAGCTTTTAGACATACTGCACCAACCCCAGATAATTTTTGTCATACAGCTCTCTCACTCATCATACGAAACGCAGCTGTAATAGCTGCATTACGCCGATCTTCTGTGAGAGGGTGGTACTACCCCGTTCGAGCCAGCCCGTACAAGCTGCAGTCAATTGGCTACAGCTTGGCTCTACAACAAATAACTCTTTATTATTATCTTTAAAGTCAACCTCTATATCCCTTTTCCCTGTTTGTCGAACAAAGAAACGATGATATAATGTAGCAATTATAATCTGGAACGTAATAACCGGCCGTTACGACAGCTCTGCGGAGATAATACCGTCGTAAAGCGTGCTTAAATTGTTAATTTTACCTGGAAACAGCAGGGTGCACAATCAAATCACCTTTCTTAAAGCTTTTTGCTGGAAAGTGCTTATTTAAGGCGTCCGATCTGATGGCCACACGATCGTAGCTCGTATTATAAGTCGGTTTCTGACCAGTCGGTTTCGGATCTGTCGGTTTCTGACCAGTCTGTATCTGACCAATCAGTTTCTATCTTGTCGGTTTGTTGTGTACAACCTTGCATCAAGATGTGGAAGTGTACGTGCAGTAAACGGTGTGTTGATATCAGTTGTCGACAAATCGCAACAAAACTAATTTGACACAGATCAAAATATGTCTGTCTTATTCATTTCGTTTCGACCACGACAGGGTTAACAATAACCATGACATTGAATTAAAAATAATAATATATCAATCGCATCGGAAGCTGTAATCGGAGGTCCTTAAATTAGGATGGAGGTCGGGAGATTGAGAAAATGTTGCCTGTCCGGAAATTGAAAAACTTCACCGTGTTGGGGCCGTTCTTTTATTCTAGTATTTGACAGTTTTTTTACGGAAAATAAATTTGGGCGAGGACCATGTGGCAATTTACGCGACCTTATTAAATTTAAATGAGGAACGTGATTGTGTTATTTATCTACTAAAGTATCTTTTGAAAACAGATTTTTCGGATTTCGACACTTTATGATGGTCACCACAAAAAAATACTGTTTATGGTCATCACTAATTATCGTTTCTACGGATGTCGTAAAGGTGATTAAATAAATTATCGCTATGCTATATTATAACTATATTATATAGTAGATGATACGTGTTTGCGGGGATGGGATCATCCATAGACAATAGAAAACTCATCACCTAATTTTCTGGCCTTTTACGACCTCTCCGAGAGTTTACATAGACGTGATTATCTCTACATAGAGTTCATTTGTTTCAGTTTCGATGTGCGCGGGCGATCTTTCAACAAAGCCCTGCAATGGTCAGACCCCGGCGCCTTCGGCCCTCGGGCGTACTTCGCGACGGTGGCGAGGCCAGCCGCGTTAACACTGAGCTCAGTGCAACTGGATGACGAGGGGGTTTATCGATGTAGAGTCGACTTCAAGAACTCTCCTACGAGGAATTTCCAGATTCGTCTTACTGTTATAGGTAAGAGTCTTAATAGTTGTAGGTAACTTACATATTTAACGAAGGAATCTAAACTTAAGGTCAGAGCTTGGAGTTCTTGTAACAGTTGACGCTCAATTTTGTTTCCACTTACGTTTTAGGCGACGGCTAAATCATGAAAATGTATTGAAGTACTGTTTAGGCGTAGCTTTTAAGCTAAGCAGCATTTAGGAGTCCTTGGTAAAGATATGCTTAAATAGTTCTCTTAAATCAATATGTTCAGACCACAAGCCTCGGGGCGAATTAGATAGGTTGATAAAGAAAACAAACGAATATATTTATTGGAAACGAAGTAATTTCGGCCGTGAGATGATATTTGAACTAGTTTGTTTAAATTATAATTTACTTTTTATACTTCAATAAAAATCATAGACAATATATCTTTTGAACTATAAATAAAAACAAGATCAAAGCGATCTATCTAATTATTCCAGGTATAACTTTTGACGTAACTCAATTAAGTCAGTCTAGACAAGTCCCGTTAAAACAAAAAAGTCTACTAACTTTTAAATGGAAATTATATGAGACGGCGACAGGGAATCAATTTAGTGATTACGGAGGAATCGCGGGAGTGCCGCCGCTGCCGCGCGCCGCGGCCGGCGAGTGATGACATCGCGGAGACATTTTAATTATGAACTGTCGACTCGGGATCGGCGAGGCTGCGAGGCCGCTCAGCTGCCTCACTGATAAAAACGATGCCCCCGACGATGACACAGATAAAATCTGCAGGAGACAGGTTAAATTTAAAAGGAAATTAGATTTGAATAGATCAAATTGTCTGAACCTTATCACCGCTCCGTTCTATCCCTTTATTAAAACCTTTCAGTCTGAAATTGCTCACCAGGCGGACTCTATTTTCGTTGTTCAATAAATAATTGTTTTAATATAATTAAAATTGTGCCGTACCGGTATTCGCAACGCTATTTACTGTTTCTACAATCCGCAACAACGTGAATTATTGGCATTTCATATGGTTTCCATTCCGGTGCGCAGTTTGCAAATTTTAATAATAACTTCATTTAATTCTCCGTCTGTTATAATTTGTGTAATTTAATTACTCTGATAGGCATATTCCAGAGCGCAACGTGTTCTTAAGAAATATTACTTAGAGACGAGTATAAAGAATAAACACCGGCAATGCGGCGCAAACTACCGTTGAGCCTTTCAAAGCAATTACCCTATTCAAGGCGACGAAAGACGCAAGCAAAGGAGATGAGGGACTAAATTTCTTTTGCGGAGAACAAAGCATTTAAAAGTGAGCCTACACCGCATATATGCAACTCCATTGAAATCCATTAGTCGCTCGCGCCGAGAGGTAATTTGCAAGGAGTCTTTTGTTAGCAAAGGGACTGCTCACACAAAGAACTCCATACTTGTGTAATCATACGTATTCATAACATCGTAAAATATCCAATTACCATTGTGAACGGAGGGTGCTTATTAATGGCGTCAAATAATAATCAAATCGGGCCGCTCGTGTAATATCGCGAGCGATCGCGCCCTCAATTTCCATTGCCATATTGATTATTATCATGAGATAGAATATTTAATGAGGTTAATAATAGGTGATTGACAGTATCAAACCTTGAACTTCCTGATGTGCCTTTGCGAATAGCCAAACTATAAGATATAAGTTTTGTTCCAGTACCTCCTCATCAAATGCTGATGTATGATAAGTCCGGAGCTGATGTGTCTGGTGTAGTGGGACCTTTGGAAGAAGGGGCTGCTTTAGTTCTGGTGTGCGAAGTGAGAGGCGGTGAGTACAATTTTTTTCCAATAATAGATTTTTCATGTTGGTACACTTGACTGCTGTTCAAATACGGGCTGGCTCGACCGGAGTAGTACCATCCTTTAACAGAAGATCGGCGTAAAGCAGCTATGACAGGTGTGTTTCGTACGATCAGTGAGAGAGCCGAAAGCCCAACCTCCCCCCCTTCCCCTCCCTCCGTCCCACTCCCCTTCAGTTCGGCAACGTGCGAGCAATGCCTTTGGTATTGCAAGCATCTGTAGGCTACGGTAACTGCCTAATATCAGGCGGGCCGTACGCTTGTTTGCCACCTCAGTCCTATAGAAATAAAAAAGGAGAAAATGTACGTAGATCGCTTTCCTTTGATACATTTATTTCAATTTCACCTAAAATACGCACCCACGCAAAAGCGAATAGATACAAAACTATTGACGTTTTGTAGCGTTCGGGTCACTGCCCAAAAGCTTAATATTGCAATATGGCTACAGAGGTAAACGTGCACGTAGGAAAATATCAATAAAACCTGAAACATTTGGAACGTTGTCACCGTGGGTTGAAATGAAATTGAAACTGTCTTTTGAAGGCTTTTGTACGTATTATATTAACACAGCTTTTGTGGAGGTTCAATAAAACTATTTTTTTAAGTAATTAAACTTATGCACTGCAATTATTTAATTTTGACTAAAAGAGCCAAGACTACGAATAATATTCTTATTGGGCGCCATGCTCATTTCAGATTGATTAGGCTATCGGCTCTCTCATTCATCGTACGAAACGCAGCTATAATAGCTACTTTACGACAATATTCTGTGAGAGGGTGGTACTACCCCGGTCGAGCCAGCCCATAAGTATATGACTTGCGCTCAACTGGCTACAACTACAGCTTGACTCTACCACCAAGCTATGCAAGCCATTCACTAAAAACGTCACAAAAATACCAAACCGTCCATTTAATTCATTTTTCTATTGCTTGATTTCTTTTATGGAAACATTGGAGGAGATATTCCATTCCAATGGGTTCATTGAAAAGTCCGCAGTATGGCTGGCGGTGCGCCAGTCCGCCGGGCGGATTATCCTCGCCCCTTTGCCCGCCGATTGTGATGATGCAGCCGGCCGGCCACAGAATTTAGGCATCCCCCGTTATCAGGCCCGCACTTAATTATGTCACTGAAAAATGCGCATTCGTAGCGGTCCATGATAAATTATATTAGAACAAATGGATAAAACGCGAAATGGTTTTCTAAGGGTCTGTTTCGATAACTTTTACCCACAATATATTTGTCATTTTGACAAATATTCTATGGAAAAGCTGTCTAAATGTCATTTTTTTTATGGATAAAAATTATCTGACGATTTGGAACAGCCCCTAAATAAAATTAAACCTGTAGTCAGTCTACTGCATGGACCAGTTACTAAGGGGACTGGCCCTAAGCAAGTCGGCCGAATGGTCGGCCTAGTACTAACATACATAAAACGAAGCGAGTAGTTCAACTATTTACCGGTAAATAGTAAAATGAAAACGAAAAAACAATGACCAAGTTTTGTTTCATACAAATATCTAATAAGGACACCTCTTTCTTTAGTCTTTACTCTGTGGTCTTCTGATACCAGGATTACATGATGCTATATCATACATTTTTATTGTCTCGAAACACTAATAGACAGACGAGCTCTGATGGTAAGTGGTAACTGTCACCCAAGTCTTCTGCAAGGCCACACACCTAACGATATACTTGAGCAAGTCTGGACTTGCACAAGTTATTGCGCAATCATTGCGTGTTAAGTGTTTGAGGTTTAAGTGCTCAGACGCGGTGCTGACCTTTTAGCGAACTACCTAGCTAGGGTAAACTTGCCCTTAGAACAACTATATGTCCGATTCATTCGATGTTTTTCAAGAAAATTTTATTAAGTAATCTGCAAGATAACTAGTTATTTTTCCAATGCTGTCGTTATTTTTCTAATCTTTTATTGCGTTCAAAGCATTTCTCTCTCGAGTTGTTTTTAAATCTCATCGCGCGACTGTCGCCTTCTCGGAAAGGATAAACCGAGTTATTTTGTTATTGTTATAGTATAAAACTTTAGCAATATCGGTTAGGTTAGTACTCTTAAGTTGTTTGCTCAGTACAACTAAGATAAATAGATCCGATAATACTTTAAATCCGCAAGATTGTGTTCGGAAATTGTGTTTTCTGTTTAACATTAGTCTGTTTAGCATATGAGTATTTCTGGGAGAAAGTTTTAACTAAAATTACTTTTAGTTAGATGTACCTATCTAATTTGAAGGAAGATTTATATTTCATTGGCATTTTAAATTAGCTAATTTAAAGTTGAATATGGAGTGTTGCCTTATGTTTCTAAATTGAGTTGGTGCACTAAAAACTGTAGGGACCAATCAAATCTCCAATGCATCACACCATCTATATAAAAATATTTTCCTCGTTCCATTAATTTGAAGGGCCTTTTCGCCTATTAATCTGCAGGTCGTAGGTTTAATTCCTACCCGGGACATGCATTTGTATGCACGATCATGTCTGTATGTCCCGAGTCTGAGTGTGTATTAAGTATGTATTTACAAATAAAAAGTAGTATATGTCTGGTTTCCATAGTAAAAGCTCTGCTTAGTTTGAAAGGTAGCCGTGTGTAAAAGAATGTCCCATGATATTTATTTATTTATTTATCAAGAATAAAATTTCAATCCAATTGGCAGGTCGTCCAGAGCCGGTGGTATCTTGGTGGATAGACGGCACCTCAGCCACCCAGTACATTGGCGTGAAGACCGACACACACGTGATAGTGAACCGACTAGAATTGCAGCATCTGAAACGAGAAGATTTGAATACAACCTTCAAGTGTCGAGCAGCTAATACTAATCTGGTGCCGCCTCAGGAGAAAGTCGTGAGGTTGGAATTGAATTGTAAGTTTGAAAAAAAAAACAAATTTCTATTTAAACCAGTTGATCAGATAATTATAATTGTCTAACATTTTTAACCTTCAGATTTTTGTCTAAAATTTAAGAAACTAATTGTATTTTACTACTCATATTTAATTTTAAATAATGAAACTGATGATGTTATCATCATTATCGAAGAAAAAGATTTAGGCATACATTCCTTTGATGTAAGTTCCTCTCCCAAGACTATAAATTAATTTCGCCCTTTTAATTTAACTTTTAATTTGAACTTAGTTTATACTGTAGTATGGTCTACTTATATTTTGTTTATAAATCTTTAATATTTTCGCTACGCTATTCTTAACGATTATACGCATACGATTTTACGCATTGAGCGTTATTTTTATCTATGTTTCAATCTGACTAATAAATTTCTTAAAGATGACCCTTTAAGGCGGGGGGAAATGGTAACGACACATCAATATACTAAACAAAAAAAAGCTCGAGTATTTTCCAATTTTAAATATGTCTTGTCTATGGATAGACATAAATAGCAAGTCTATTCCTCGAAGTGGTTTTTTCAATCAGCACGGTTTTTTAAAAATGGATTATAATTCATAAGCCCCAAAGCGGGTCTGAGTAGATAAAATTGTCAAGGAAAAACTGCTCAAAACAAGTATAACTTCTGTACTTATTTCAATTGAATAATCCTGACATTGTAAAATGCTAAAGAAAATGCTTTTAAAATTACGTAAGTACCTACTATTATTGTAACTGGCACATCCTTACCCCGTTATTTTCTTTTCATTTACCTACTTCTGAATTTCCATTTAAAAATTAGGCGAAAAAACATTGAAATATACTTCAGTTAATGGAAGCAGCGAGTGCTTTTTAATATTTTATTATTAATCCTTTCGCCCTGGACTGTAGTATGAATGAGTTCCACCCAGAGACAGGTGGCCCGCTAATTAAATGGCGTGTTAAGTAAGCCTTTAGTCCTTTTATTACACAAACCGGAAAACAAAGAGAAAATTACTATTTTAGGAGACAAAAATCATTGTTGGGTACACTGTACCCAACAATGATTTTTACCCGGTACACAATTGTTAGTATTAGGTGGTACTTCTGGATATATTTTCGTTTGACTTAGTAGCTTAAAGGTTTTGGATATCATGTAGCCTTAGAGAAGAAACTTCCTATATCGCTAGACATCCAAATTTAATTAACGCTTGTACCAGGGTACCATACAATAGCTGGGCGTGAGCCTAGTAAAACTCACTAAGTTACAAAAAACTCTGTACGGAAATTTAACCGACAAACACTTGGGGGGGGGGGAGGTCTGAAAAGGCCACATAGCAACTCTGCAGACGCAATTCCTTTTTATGATTTCTAGCAGAATCCTTAGCAACTCCACAAAAAAATCGTAAAATGGTCACGAATGGCGTAAAATGTGTGACCATTTAATGGAAATTTTGATGGAATGGAATTGCTATGTGGCCTTTTTAACCGTGATCTAGTAAACTAAACTACCAACACTAATTACCTACCACTGGACCATTACTCATTATAATAAAGATTATGTTCACTCCACCAGTGGCGCCCCTCTCCGTGTCATTACTGAACCGGCCACAGCAGTTGATAGCTGGTGCTGCAGTGACGCTGCGCTGCGTGTCCGAAGGCAGCCGCCCACCGGCCCAAGTCACCTGGTACAAGGACAACAGGAGCTTCGATAGGAATATGGTGAGTTAAAATATCTACAAGTGTCTTTGTCAACACATCCAACAATTTTGACATTTCCTCCAGTGTCTCTGGCAATGCATGCTACAATTTCTAACATTTTTACCAGTCTTTGTCAACACATCCAAAAAAAAAAAAAAAATTGTTCCATTATATTTGTCAACACATTCAACAATTTTGATATTGCCACCAGTGTGTTTTAAATGCATCCAACAAATGTATATTGAAATAAATCCATCTATTTTAGCACACCCAAACATTGAGTCTAATAGTTCTGTCATTTTTACTGTATTAGTAATTAGTCGCCTGCACGTCAATAGTAACATTTCCAACATAAGCTGAGCTGTTTTTGTTATTAACACCCATTATGATAGCTGAGCTTAATTTGTAAATTTTCATCTTTGTCAACACGCCCAATAATTCTGACATTTCCACCGGTGTTTACAAATTCTGATCAGCTATCAACTTGACAAACTGACCTTTTCAGATCCCGAGTAAAATTGAATGCCTATAATTTCTATTTATATAATAGAGTGGGTTGCAAACTCCTCATCTTAATCCTATTGATATAAGACTGAGGTTACTCGTGATCTTGCCTGCGGGGACTTTAAGGATAAATTGTAGGTGGACTAGCTATTTAAGTTCCAAAGTAACCTTTGATCCCAATCTAATCACTCAATCTGACAATATAACAAGCAAAATTACTAGTTGGCGATATTATTACGATAATATGAATGTTATTTAGATAGGTATTTTTTACTCATGAAACGACCGGGCCTACCTATTGTGCTACCTTATGGCCGGCGCACATAGAGCACGGCACGGCATGGCATTTTAATTTTTATAAATCGAATTCAATACTTATCCAAATGAAATAAGGTCCATATTTAAATGGTCGGTGATTGACATCGGAGCATTTTCTCTTGCTCCGATGTCGATCACCGAGCATTGAAAATTACACCCTATTTTAATTGGGTAAGTATTGAATTGGATTAATAAAAAATAAAATGCCATGCCCTGCCGTGCTCTATGTGCGCCGGCCATTATTCACTCGCATCACAGGTAACATGTAGATGTTACCAGCCCCCCTAAACAAGTGGCATGAACGCTAATCGAATAGAATAGAATAGACTTCACAATGTATGGAAATGACATTACAAGTCGCTATGTAGATCACGTGACTTATGTCATTTCCGTACATGAAGCGTAGCGATTTGAAGGAACGCTTGTAGATGTTAGCCACTTGTCTAGGGGGGCTGGTGTTGGTGGTATAGACCATGAATTCACTCACTGGTTGCTAAAATCTATGTGAAAATTTGTGAATAATAATAATATAATAATATCCCGGGACATTTTTACACACGGCTACCGGATCCCAAACTAATCAGAGCTTGTACTATGGAAATCAGATAACTGATATTACTACTTTTTTGTTTGTAAATAAATACTTAATATACATATACACCCAGACTCGGGACATATAGACATGTTCATGCACACAAATGCATGTCCCGGGTAGGAATCGAACCTACGACCTGCAGCGTGAAAGGCGCCACTACGCCAACCACGCCAACGGTCCCGTAAGCTCATAGTAGAGCCACACATGCGTAGAACCATAGAGTAAAGACTAAAGATAGAGGTGCCCTTATTAGATTTCCCTATGAAACAACGCGTGGAAATTTTGCGCGGGGTGGCGCGGGTGGTGGGGGTTAAAAACTGGGAGGGCAATTTACAAGCTCCGCCCCCACGATCTACCGGTAAATAGCATAACTACTGGGTTCGTTTTATTTCGATGTTAGTACGTAGTTTAACTTTTTCACACTAGATGTCACTACGTGTAGGTTCATATAAAAAACGTACCGAGGGTCGCCATCTGGTGTCGAATAGAATTATATTTGGGATGCGAACGTTGGCAAGACGTCTGCACAGGACGAACGCCAACAGCACAGCACAGCACAGCTGACTTAAGCCACGCCTACTGTGATGACGTCACCGGCCGAGCTGTGCGATGTAATAGCAACGCGGCCTGGTAGCTTAGACCCAGTCCTTTATATGGTGCGTCTATGCGTAGAACAAATTTTGATTTCAAAAAAGATGCAGTAACTAGTATTTACCCCACATTCCGTGCTCTTATTTCACCGGTCCGCGGCAGTAATCCCTCAATTAAGTTCCATTCTAAAGCCGGGCACGCACTGCGGCTTCTATATCAATCGCGTTTTATGCCGCCTCGGTCAATGATGGACATTGATTTAGCGAGAGATTGCACTGTCAGTTCCCACCTTAACTATAACACGGAACAAAGAATCAATAGTTCACAGAAACGGGACAATTTCAACAGTTTTGTGACATTTTTATGAGGTGGGTGGCCTTTGCTACGATTTTAGAATTCAGGAGACAAGTTCAGCTTCGTATTTGTTCCGACTATTGAAACTTGTCTGTTATTTTGCCACCTAGGTATTGCAGCTCGGATATTGGTATATCGGTGTTGGTTTAGCACGAAACCAATTTCAGACAGTCGGTTACTGTAATAAAGCTCGATATTTTTGTCTGTTCAAATCGTCAGACTTTTGTGATTTTTTGTAGACAGTGGTGTAATACATTTCGTGTTTCGCAAGTAAAAGCAGGGAATTATAACAACCATACCCATTACAGCTCAAGTCAAACAGTTTTTTTTAAATTGGTAATCCAATAGTTTTTTTTTTAATTAACCACAATATGTCGCTAGGTTGTCGACCCAGCAGCATTGCAGCCATATTGCAGCATTATGCAAAATAATAGCAAAATTTATTCCATATTCAATGTAGAAAGCTGGTAATCCCTCAATTATGTTCCATTCTAAAGCCGAGCACGCACGGTGGCTTCTGTATCCGTTATAACGTTTTATATTCCAGGTTCACGTCGATCTACAGAAATGGAGTTACCATGTTATACAATAGTATACTCACCGACTTAATACTACTGTCTTTGATACTCACTAAAACAAATTGAATCTTTTATGCGATGTAGGTACTATGTACGAGAACGTACGATACGAACTGAGAACAAGAGTGCGGACTTATTACTTAGAGCGTATACATCAAGCGCATGCTTCGCCCAAGCACTCAGTTTTGACGTCGAAATGCATAGGGATAAGGTCAAAACATGAGTGCTCGGACGAGGCATGCAAGACATCTGACTGAACGCACCAATTTTTTTTGCAAATCGGACCCTAGACATTCAAATTTCTGAAAATAGGCGTATCTTGCCGAGGCATAGTATGATACAGTTTTCACACAAGAAAATATTACATATACGCAATATAAGCTCCAAATGTGCTCCAACGACCTAGTAGCTAAGCTTTAAAATTATCTTTATTGTAGGTAACGGACCACGCTAACGAAACTTGGTCAGTCAGCACGCTAGTCTTCACCCCAAACCCGATAGACAACGGCGCTACAGTGAAGTGTGTGGCGGCGAACCCCAGCTTGCCCACGAAGACCATTGATGATCAGCTGCAACTCAACGTTGTATGTTAGTATTATCAAACACTAGCTGTGAAAACTTCGCACGCGTAAATTTTATAAAAAGATTAACCGCGACTAGTCCGCGCTTTTTTTTGCGTAAAAAGAAAAGTAGTCTAAGGCCCTTCGCACTCGGCGTCGTAACGTAAGCGTATCGTTATAAACGCGTAGAACGAGAGCAATAAGAACACGTACATGTTTAAACAAGTCCGCAGCGAATCGTATGAGATATCGCTTCGTCTGCGGACTTGTTAGAAAATGTTCTACGCGCGTATTATGATACGCTTACGTTACGACGCCGTGTGCGAATGGGGGTAAATTACTCCTTGTGACATAAGCTATCTGCCAATTCTGTCAAAATCGGTCTAGCCGTTTCGGAGATTAGCCGGAACAAACATCCAAACATACCAAACAGACCAAACATTTTAAATAGATTTTTGTTATAACTACCGTCTAAACTTTTATAAGCATTAAGTAAAAAGCTGTTATTTTGATATACAAACAGACACTTCAATTTTATTTATTTGAATAAATAGAACAAATCACACAAGTTAGCTTTGGAAAACTTTTGGCGTAATGTGAATAGCGGTGTTAAAGATCCCATAAGGTAGCCTATAAATGCTTATAGTGGTAAATTAAGATGTAAGAAATTCCTTGGCAAAGGTCGATGACCTATATGAAACAGTCGACGTCTTTATCAGAGTCGTCCTTAACATTCAGTTATTTACGTGGTAGCTATTGGATCAAAGTAATCAGTCAATTATCGAAGACCTTTTTCAAATATTGTTTGATCGATGGCAGTGCCACGAAGATCAGGGAATATGAAAATGATCCTATATTTTTCAACAAAATGTCTTATTGAATTATTGAAATAATACAAATTGATATTTTTCGTGTAGTGTGGCTTAATTCTGTCACTGTCTTTTTTTAAATTAAAAAAACTAAAACCCGACTACTGAAAAATCGCGCTCTAAAAAGTATGAAACAAGAAAATATTCTCATCTAGAGGATAGCCGTGGTCCGTGTAGGTCTTTTAGGGCCAAATGGCACATGAACACGGACCACGGCTATCCTCTAGATGAGAATATTTTCTTGTTTCATACTTTTTAGAGCGCGATTTTTCAGTAGTCGGGTTTTAGTTTTTAAACTTACTTTTTATTTAATAATTTTGGAGTTATAGGTAACAATATATATATTTTTGAAATGTGCTCATCAACCTCTTTCATTTGATACCCCACACGGTTTCATTAAAAAATGTTTTTTTTTTAGTTCATGACATTATGTCCTCTAGAGGGCGCCATATGTAATTTTATGTGAAGTCACATAGCCTATAACCAGCGCGCCATTAAGCCGCTTCTAACGATACCTAATTTGTCAAATTACGACAAGTCGTTTGGAAGTTAGGTGGGAACAGATGCACATACATACATACATACATACATACATACATACCGGTCAAAATCATAACCCTCCGCCGTAGTCGGGTAAAAATGGGCGTGCTCTTGACCTCAATCATGCCGCAGGGGCAAAGATGAGGTTGACGGTGGAGCGAGCGCACCCAGAAGATGCCTGTTCACCCTACTTTTGAATAGATTTCATTTTTTCATAGAGTTGTTAATAAACATCTGTGTCCTTTTTACCCGACTACGGCGGAGGGTTATGATTTTGACCGGTATGTATGTATGTATGTATGTATGTATGTATGTATGTATGTATGTATGTATGTATGTATGTATGTATGTATGTATGTATGTATGTATGTATGTATGTATGTATGTATGTATGTATGTATGTATGTATGTATGTATGTGCATCTGTTCCCACCTAACTTCCAAACTACTTGTCGTAATTTGACAAATGAGGTATCGTTAGAAGCGGCTTAATGGCGCGCTGGTTATAGGCTATGTGACGTCACATAAAATTGCATATGGCGCCCTCTAGAGGACATAATGTTATGAACTAAAAAAAAACATTTTTTAATAAAACCGTGTGGGGTATCAAATAAAAGAGCTTGATGAGCACATTTCAAAAATATATACAGGGTGTCCCAAAACTTTGCCACATGGAGGGGAAGTACCTTAAATATTGTAGATAGATAATTTTACTGAATGAAGACTTCATTTTTATTTTAAAAACAATACGAACTGCATTCAAAGATTTTTTAAAACTCGCTTGCCACACTCGGGAATCGAACCGGCTAAAATCCGAAAAAATAACATCCTGTACTTTTATGGCATCAATCGTTAGGATCAATCACATGGATCAAATCACTCTTGGAAATTAAATGAAAGGAAAACCGTGATATCTTAACTTATAAGAATTAAAATAAGTGAAAATCAAAATAAGTAACGATTTTATGGGTTTCCTTTCATTTAATTTACTATGTTTCTTAAAGAGATTTTATCCTTATGATTGACCCTATCGATTGATGCTATAAAAGTACAGGATGTTATTATTCGGATTTTAGCCGGTTCGATTCCCGAGTGTGGCAAGCGAGTTTTCAAAATGAAAGGAAACCATAAAATCTTCACTTATTTTAATTGAACGAATAAAAAATGGTAAACTAACTAATTTGTTGCTCGAAATTAGCTCCATTTTTTGTGGATACACTTTATCTTTGAATTCATGTATTTATAAGTTTAGATTTCATGGTTTTCCTTTCATTTAATTTACCATGTTTGTTAGAGAGATTTGGTTCTTATCATTGATCCTATCGATTGATGCCATAAAAGAACAGGTTGTTATTTTTTTTTATTTTAGCCGGTTCGATTCCCGAGTGTGGAAAGCGAGTTTTCAAAAATCTTTGAACGCAGTTCGTATTGTTTTTAACATAAAAATGAAGTCTTCATTCAGTAATATTCTCTATCTACAATATTTAAGGTACTTCCCCTCCATGTGGCAAAGTTTTGGGACACCCTGTATATTGTTACCTATAACTCCAAAATAATTAAATAAAAAGTAAGTTTAAAAACTAAAACCCGACTACTGAAAAATCACGCTCTAAAAAGTATGAAACAAGAAAATATTCTTATCTGGAGGATAGCCGTGGTCCGTGTAGGTCCTTTAGGGCAAAATGGTATATGACCACGGACCACGGCTATCCTCCAGATAAGAATATTTTCTTGTTTCATACTTTTTAGAGCGTGATTTTTCAGTAGTCGTGTTTTAGTTTTTAAACTTACTTTTTTACCTTATTTAAATAAAAGAAACTTTTGAAAAAAATATTTTACACAAATACTTTGCCCCCACATCAGAGGGAGATCGCGGACCGGGCCGAAAAGCGCCCAGAATATAAAAAAAAAAAATTTCATAATAAAATCCCTGGACTATCGCTATCCTTGGTGAGTAGGTACTCATCACTTCACTGTGACAATGTTTGTATCCAGACAGTCCGATAGTGACCTTGACGCTGGGCAGCACCCTCAACCCTCACGACATCAAGGAGGGTGACGACGTGTACTTCGAATGCAACGTGCGAGCAAATCCTAGGGAACATCGGATATCCTGGTTCCATAACGTAAGATTCAAACTATTATTGGTAATAAGTGGTAACTTACTACTCCACCAAGCCAACTAGGAACCTGTCAAATGTGACGTAACCCGCACATAAAAACGGTGGCGGTGTGCGGGAGGTGTGGTGGGCGGGAAGCCGCAGGCGGTGGCGGGTGTTCGGGCGGGATACGGGCGGAGAAGCCGCATTCCATCCGAGTTCCTAGTTGGCTTGGTGCAGTAGTACTGCAATCTTGTAGGTGGTCGAGCCAAGCCGAAGCCAATTGACTGCAACTCATATACAGGCTGGCTCGACCGATAGTACCAACCTCTTACAGAAGATCGGCGTAAAGTAGCAATAACAGGTGTGCGTTTCGTTCGATGAGTGAGAGAGCCAAAAGCCCAACCCCCATTTTCCTTCCTCTGTCCCACTCCCCTTTAGGTCGGCAACGTGCGAGCGATGCCTTTGGTATTGCAAGCATCTATAGGCTACGGTAACTGCTTAACATCAGGTGGGCCGTACGCTTGTTTGCCAATTTAGTCCCATAAAAAAATCTAACTTCTTTCTAATAAACCTTTTTGAAACTAAATAATGATCTCAAACTGTATTAAAAAGTAGACTAGTTTTTTTATTGTACTTTAATAAATTAAAGCAGAAATAAAATGAATCATGATCGTGTACTGTAGGACAGGCCGGTGAGCCAGAACATGACGTCAGGGATCATAGTGAGCACCCGCTCGCTGGTGCTCCAGAAGGTGACGAGAAGGGAGGCTGGAGGCTATTCTTGCAAGGCCGCCAACGCTAGGGGCGAGACTTCGAGCCAAGTCGTCTCCCTCAGGGTGCAATGTAAGTTATAGAACATCACGTTAGACATCAGGTAGCACCAGTTCGCTGGTGCTAGAGAAGGTGACGCGGAGGGAAGCTGCGGAGGCTATTCTTGCAAGACTATCAACGCTAGGGGCGAGTCATCGAGCCTAGTCGTCTCCCTCAGGGTGCAATGTAAGTTAAAGAATATCACGTTAGGCATCAGGTAGCACCAGTTTGCTGGTGCTACGGAAGGTGTCTCGAAGGGAAGCTGAAGGCTATTCTTGCAAGGCCGCCTACGCTAGGGCCGAGACATCAAGCCAAGTCGTCTCCCTCAGGGTGCAATGTAAGTCATAGAATATCACGATATGCATCCTGTAGCACCAGTTCGCTGGTACTGCAAAAGGTGGCGAGAAGGGAAGCTGGAGGCTATTCTTGCAAGGCTGCTAACGCTAGGGGCGATACATCGAGCCAAGTCGTTTGCCTCAGGGTGCAATGTAAGTTAAAGAATATCACGTTAGGTATCAGGTAGCACCAGTTCGCTGGTGAGAAGGGAAGCTGGAGGCTATTCTTGCAAGGCCGCCAACGCTAGGGGCGAGACATCGAGCCAAGTCGTCTCCCTCAGGGTGCAATGTAAGTTATAGAATATCACGTTAGGCATCCTGTAGCACCAGTTCGCTGGTACTGCAAAAGGTGGCGAGAAGGGAAGCTGGAGGCTATTCTTGCAAGACTATCAACGCTAGGGGCGAGTCATCGAGCCAAGTCGTCTCCCTCAGGGTGCAATGTAAGTTAAAGAATATCACGGATGTGGAAGCATTAGCCACTCGTGCAAAGGCGCCAAGACAGAGTAAAATAACGAACCAAGCTATCACATGGTGTAAAAAGTATCTAACCTGAAGAATTGTTTATTAAACGGGCTAACTGGAAGAGACTTAAGTAAATTCTACACTTGAGTATCTGCAAACATTAGTTAGTGCCTTTACAATAAGAAATCTTAGCGCGAAATAATATGTCTCCAACCGAAAGAAAAAAAATACACCAAAAATTATGAAAGCATTTATTATGCTCGTAACACGCCCAGAGCCATTAGAACTTTTCTTTAGGTTTAGATGTCTTAAGCCCCTAACTTCATAACAACCCCTACTTAGTTCTTGTTTAACGTGGAGCTAGTTACTAAAGTGTGTTATTAGCCTCTCTTACGATAGGAACTTCTCCTGTAAGATTACTAGCTAATGTAATTTACATTTTAATTTTACCCTCCAACAAACATCGCCTGTAGCGCGGCACACACGCGGCGGCGGCGGTGTGTAGGGTGTAACGGTACACACTACACACTAGACACTTCATTTGCATACCCCTAATCTCCGTAATACCCCGGACACACAGGCATCCAATAAAATGTCACCGGGAGCACGGTATGAATTACTGGCCTATAAATACCGTCGTGTCTGCGAATAGTATTCAAATGATTGCGGTCGGGATCGACGTACCAACTTCCTTCCGTGGCCGACCGTCCGCATAGTAATTGGCACGGAGGGAGCCGGCACGGACGGTAAATCATCAAAATTATTGCCTAATATAACTGCGACTCTCTCGGTAAGGTACCAATCTGTTGTATCGTGCCGTCACTTTAATTTAGAGCGTGGCTCCACTTCGACCGAATAAATTTTATTTCTAATCCTGCGCATACATTTGTTTCGAACGTAATAACATGTGGTTGTTAAGAATGTGGAATTAAATTTCTTGGAACGAACTAAAATGGAATTTCGAACAAGAGTTGTATTTTTTGGAAAATTATGGTCAAATTAAGTCAAGAAAATTTTATAAGTTTTTCAAATTCATTACAGATTCCAAGAAATAGGTTCAACTGAAAGATATTATAAACGAACGAAATAAAATTATGGACATCCGAATTGGAGAAAATCTCCGTGAAGTTCTGACAGAAAGTACAATTTCGCTCATTATTTTTAATGGTTGAGTACCTACAGATTTGATTTTGCTCTCGAATCTCAAAAGATTAATGGTTATTTTGACTTATTTCGAGTCACAGCGAACGATTATTAAAATTTAATTTACGGAGGTTCAAATCAATTTTACTAATTGCTAAAGTTAAATAAATTTCAAATCACAAATACATCGGCGAGAAATTTGAGGCGTCGGCGAACGTATTTGTTTTGGTTAATTTCAATAGAAGGTGAAATCGTTTTTACATTTCGGGACTTGTAAAGTGTAGGTTATAAAGTTGGACACAATTTGAGTACGGCCGAGTGTTCAGGAAACATAAAACAACATTATAATTCAGGGTGTACGTGTTCGCTACATGTCGTAATCGTAAATCAACAACAATGTCCGCACGTTGATTTATCGCACAAATCTATATTGGAGCATCGCGGGCTTCCTTCCGCGGCGACTGGCCGATACCTTAATTGCCGACATAAGAGGGAAGACGAAATAATTCGGGACTGCCGAAATAATTGTCCGTTTGATTTATATTTATCGCTTTACGACTGGGAAACTGGTTGTTGGAGTTTTCAAATTTATGGATATTTTATGCTTGTTATTTAGGCCGTTGTGTAGCGAAGTTAACGATGTACGGCTATTTGCGTAGTATGTAAATGTTACCAAATTGTAGTACTACCCATCGCGGCCGGCCCGCACCTCCCTGCGATATTTGTTGCGGTATATTCGACCCGTGCTCTGTTTATCGGTTGTTCCGATCTCGCTCTATTTGCAAAATAAAATAAGAACAACCAAATCATCAGAGTATTGTATTTTGTATTGGCAATTTCATTTTAGTGTGACAGAAAATTACGATTAACTACGATACTGGTTCTTAAACTTGCTTCAGGAACTTTATTGCCCATCTTCTTCTTACCGTATTGTTAGTGACCAACCAGGTCAGAGTACTTGAAGCCGCCTGAAGACCTCTGACATAAAACAGGGAACTCTGACAGGGCTTAAAATAAGCTGTTCTAAAGAGCTGTGATGCCTTTTTGTTAGGAAATATGTATGCGTAGAACATTATTATCACACACAGATGCCCCAGTGTGTGGGGAAACATCCCCCCAAGTGGTGGGCGCGGCGCTGGACGAAGCGCTGCGCGTGCGCTGCTCCGTGCACGCTGACCCCGCTGACGTCACATTTCTTTGGCAGTTTAACAACAGCGGAGAGAGCTTCAACGTATCACCTGCTAGATACGGTAAGTACGAGTTAGTAGTTATTATTATACTAGCATAAATTCATTCAGGATATTAGCTCTGGGTTGCTGCATAGGTCCCTAATTTAAATAAGTACATAATTACCAAACTGTTTCTACAACTGCTGTTTGTTTATACAATCATTCTAAAATACTACAAACCTAACTATTTACCAAAGATAAGATCGCCTTACAAAATGAATTCAAATAGAAAATAGTTTCCCCTAAAAATTCGTAAAGATTTCATTTCAGATAAACGTTTTTTTTTCTATCGTATATAACAACAAAAAGTGGGGCCAAGATTCGCTCGAAGTTAGTGGAGATTCCATTTACGTGAGCTCGCTTCGTTACATATTCAGGGCAGTGTCTGAGAACATGAGGTGCTGATTGAACTGTCTCGAGTGCTTGCTGCAAACACTCGCCCTTAGGACCTCGGGGACACTTGGATGTGTATAAATGAACCTAATTACTTAGTTCAGCAAACATCTTCGGTCCCTACTTTGTTATTTCTAGTTGTAAAGGTACTCTTGTAGCGATGTATTGAGTATGTTTTACGTGTGCCTAAGTGGCTGTTCTGTCTGAGAGAGCTTGAGTGTTACCAGTATTATCAAAGGTTTTGGTATTTATTAATAATAATAAAAATAAATAAATTAATAATTATTAATAATTATTATTATTTTTGGTATTTATTCAAGTTCATAATTACAGTAAAAGTAGATAGTTCCGGTATGAAGTATTGTTTAAGTATTATTTAAGTTAACTTAGCTTTACCCTCAAAATGGTTTTCAAACTGGACGTAGTTATATTTAGACGCTGAGGATTTTACAATACTTTTTGAAATAGTTTGGATAAATAAATACCGGACCTTGAGCAATGTATAGCATCATGTTTATCTACAAGAGAAAGATTATATTTCTGGGTTTTGGAAGTTTGTTTTTTTCCCTTAGGTACAGTAAACGGCAGTATCAGTGAACTTCGATATACTCCAGCAAGTGAAAGGGACTACGGGGCTCTTACATGTCGAGGAACCAACACGGTGGGCCGACAGGCACAGCCGTGTGTCTTTCAAATTGTGCCAGCAGGTAAACATAACGTTTTAGGACGTTTTCCAAATTCATTTTCGATTGACCTCTGTTTTTTTTTATTTTAATTTAAAAAAACCGGACAAGTGCGAGTAGGATTCACGCCCTGAGGGTTCCGTACGAATTGGGACCTCCATACAAACTTCCCCCCTTATTTTACCCCCTATGGGGTGGAATTTTCCAAAATCCTTTCCATGCTCTTCTTCTACACTGTAAAAGGTACCTACTGTTGAAATTTTATGTTTGTAACTCCAGCGGTTTGGGCTGTGCACGTCTTGACAGACGGACAGATAGACAGACGGACAGACAGACAGACAGACAGACAGACAGACGGACAACAAAGTGATCCTATAAGGGTTCCGTTTATTCCTTTTGAGGTACGGAACCCTAAAAGATAATTGTTACATTTTACTTTCCATCCAAAACGGGTTTACAATAGATTTATGAAAATTTCGCGCGCACCGCCCTACCGGAGACCAATCATTAATCTAAAGGGCATTACTTATCTAATTCCTTTAAAACAAACATTTTGAGTAAGGAACCCTTATAGTACCTTAGAATGATAATATTGGGCCTGTGATTAGTATTTGTTAGTGAGTAGGATTAGTTATTTTAGTATTTGTTCCTTGTACCCAATCATCCCTCATGATCTAACTTTGACTGAATCCGTGCGGAATTCAGAACATTATCCAAAGAATCCCAAATTACTCTCGGCAGACAAAAGTCAAACATAGTCGATGAAATGACAATAGCGGGGGTCCGAACTCACGAAGTATTTTTGTCTAGAGACAAAATTATTCGCTTAGGTCCCAAACTAGTTTGGCACGAGTTGAAAGTTGCTCCCAATTGGGAAAGTTGTATGTAAACATTTTGATAGACTAGAAGGTAAAGTTGGAATGGCAAATGTTTGCGATTTTACTTCATTCTCAAATTTATATAAATATAACGTATAACGTCACGACTTTTATCCCCATTCGGGGGTAGTCGGAGGCTTGAGTGGCCATACACCATCACATTGTGTAGGTATTAAGTCAACTCAAAGCCCACGTTTCACCAGATAGTCAGAACCCAACGTGACAGGTGGTGAACCTTGGCGCCGTGTATACAGGAACTGACTATTACCTAATCCCGAGGGATAGGTAGGTTTCCTCACGATGTTTTCCCTCACCGTCAGCGAACTGTAAATTATGCACATAGATGAAAATTCATCCATTGGTGTATGCCCCACCGGGGATCGAACCTGGGACCTCTAGCCTAACGTGTTCGCCGCTAGGCTACAGTCGACTACATTCTCATTTGTTAATTAATAAAGAGTTTATTCAACTTTTCTATCTGTTGTTTTTACTAAAGAAATAATAGGCAATTTTCCCATCATCATTTTACCATTACTCTTGCTAGCTCGCCCGTCGCCACCACGGAATTGCACGGTAACAGCGGGGAACGGGTCCAACTGGATCGAAGAGTCCAGGGATGATTTCGGAGATTCCCTGGTCGTGCGATGCGTGACCGGATACGATGGGGGACTACCACAACTTGTGGTTTTGGAGGCACTGGACGCTGAGACAGGGAAAGTCCGGTTCAACGTCACCGCTAACGAGACTGGTAAGAAAACTTCAATGAAGACAACTGGGCGCCGAGTTGCTTAGCAATGGAGACCCATAACGAATTTAGTTGGGAACGCAGATTTATAGAGCTAAGAAATCCATAACATACAGTGCAAAAAATGTTGGTCTACGACAAAAATTGGCGAAGCTGTTACCAAATTACTAGCGAAGTTCGCGTGCGGATGTTGTGACGTCATTTAGATCACGCGCGCTTTGTAATGAACGGCGGCGCGGGCGGCGCGCGGGTCGGCGCGGGTACAGCGCGCCTTCAATCCGACGATCCCGTGTGACGTCACACGCACATGCCGCACATTATATAAAATGTGTTATGAAATCGCACCGGATGGAATGATTTCGATGATTTCAAAACTATATTGATAAGAAAGCTTAGTTTTAACTATAGTGTTGGTTATGAGTTGATTTGTTGACCTAGTATTGATTCCCATTGAACTGACACTGTTATTATGATCGTCCCTTTGATTGGTTGCTCAGAATCATCCGACGAATTACATTGCGAAGCCACTGACTTCTAATGTTATCTTCGTGATTTTTCCATTGTAAATCGCAAATTCTGGGCGGTCGGCATGTGGTTGGCCAAAAGACTGCTAAATGGCGGACAACATGTCAACCGCCAAGAATTTACGAATCCGATGTTACGAGACCAGTGGTTTCGCAGTGGACAATTATTAAGAGTCTCGAGGACCGGAAAGGACAGGCGGTGGCATTATATTTTGCTGAGAAAAAACCACTTTCCCCCAAATTCATAGAGATTTTAGCCAGTTTACAATGGATTTGAAAAGCATTTTTAGTAAAAAATGTGATTTGTAATTCCACTGCAAGTCTATCATAACTTTCTATGAATTTGGGGGTAAATGTTCTGAATTGACACCAATTTTACGATAGCATTATTGTATCATGGATTTAAATATTAATGTAATAAATAATTATGAAAATATTACTCTTGATTGGAACGCATTCTTCTTAGACGGCGTAGCAATATTCCTAGTGCCAGCCGGGGTGCTCTGGGCGAGCGGCAATGCCCTACGGCTAACGGTACATTCGAGAAACGATAAGGGCGCTTCGGACCGCATTATGCTGCACGCACTAGCTTATCAAGACCCTGAGAGAAGAACAGGTGAGATCAACGAAATAATATTTGTTTTGCCTCTTGCTTTTTGTTTAAGTACTGGCTAGGTGTCAGGAAAAATACATTTTCAAGTTTGTTTTATGTTTGAAATACATGAAGGTTGTTGGCTAGACCCCAAATCTTACAGAGTAAACCAGAAAGGCTAGACTACTTAGACACCTTAAACTAGACATTCTTTAGGTTATCACTTACTGTCGATTTAAAATCAGTTTTATTTTTATAGGATTTATTATGTGCGAAGTTTTCCTTAAGGCCTGTTTCAGACTAGTCAGATATTCTATGGAAAAACTGGCAAAACGCCATATTTATTTGGTAGATTAAGAAAGAAAGTTATCCGTCGATTCAGAAAGGCCTTTAAAATTATGCGTAATTTTATTTTTTTAAATTTTTGTTTTTATTAATTTAAATAAATAAGTTAGTAGTTGGTAGTAGTTAGTTAGTTATTAGTTTAAATTTATAATGACAATAAATAGGTACCTACATTTCAGGGCTTAGATTTTCTAAACTTCAGCTTATTACACTCAGCTAATTAGCAAACTAATAATATGGTTATTTACTTCCATCGTAAATTGGCTATTGATGGGAAGACAAAGCAACTAATCTGCCTAATAGCTAAGTGCGGTATAACTGTCCCTCTCCAACTACCTAACAAAGGCATCGTTAGAGCAGGAAGGCAGAGATTGTAATTACGCTAATTCACCGCCTGACATTCAATATCGTTGTCATCTCCACCAATAATAAATGACCATACTGTTGTGGTTCATTTTAGAAATTCGCTTGAATATTATGTTAGAGGACTTATTAAAGTTTGGTCTTTGAAGAGTTACCTAAATATGTGCCACGTTATCAAAATATTACCCCCAAATTTATACAACATGTTAAGAAAACCCTGTCCGAGCCGAAACCGGTAATTAGGTTCCCCAATCACATGACCAAATAAAATAATAATAAATTAAATATTCATGATAGTAAACATATTAATGAACATTTAAAGTGCCATTTTTTTTTGCCTTTTTCCCACCTTATGTTGCTAATTTTAAAAATATGACAACACCGTTACCGGAAGTAATTATGTTAGATCGTGTGGCGGCACCTCTGACCACAAAGTATGTGATGACGTCATTTTATGTTTTTTTTTATTTTATTTAAACGGGGTAATTGTTTTCCAAAAAAATATGGGAGGCCTTTGCCCAGCAGTGGGACACATACTATGCTAAAAAAATGAAAAAAAAAAATTTTTTTGAAAAAAAAAAAAAATATAAAAAAAATTGAAATTTTTTACAAAAATAGATTCTAATCTCGATACCCAACAATACGTTTTCGGGTCGGACAGGGTTTTTTTAACATGTTGTAGAAAGTTATGACAGAATTACGGACTGGCATTACAATCACTTATGTTCCTAGAAATGCTTTGTAAAATCATTGTAAAATGGTTAAAAATTTATACAAATTTAGGGGTTAGGTTTTGCGAGTTTTATACGTCACAATAATCTTTTTGATCTTCGTAACAAAGCGATTCTGTTTATGACTTCACAATAATAACATTCTGGTTTTAATGCTCAAAAGCTTTTTCTGTAAACGTTACATGAACTTAAAATAAGGTTGTTTCTGCAAGAATGTTTTATAAATAAAATACCTTGCAGGCAGGACTGAAATGCATTTCCAGAAAATGTATAATTAAAGATCAAAACATACATTGCATACAGCGTGTGCAAAAAATAACAACGGGTTGCACTCCGGGAGTGCCGGCAGAAGTAAAAACTTGAACGTTAACGTTGTGCATTTTTTAATATTTTGGAATGGTTAGGGAATAATTTTGCGCGAATTGCTTTATTTATCAGTATAAAAGTACTATCATTAATGTGGTTAAATACAATATTCATTTATTGCGCTATCGTACACAAACATGACAATTTATACAATATAGTACAAACACACACGCGGAGTGTGCGTGTGTCTTACGAATTTTCGATCAGGTCACGTGTCCTGACGCGAGTTTAACATTTTTTACCCATCCCAAGAAAAGTGCACAACGCCGCTAAAGAAGTTTTCACTTCAAAAAAACACTTGCTTTTGTTGACCACCGCTTGGCACAGTGGTTCGAGCGTAGACCGCTCGGCTTACAGCATTTGTGGGTTCGGTTCCCGCTAGAGGCAAATTTCAGAAACAGCCTTTTCGTAATTTGTCCTCGTATGGTTGTAAATAGGATCGCCCGCAATCCATTGTACGGTAACCATAGTACAAGCTTTGCTTAGTTTGGGACCATACACTTGGTGTGTAAGTCTGGCTTAATATTATAATATACTTATTTATTCAGACGGCGGGAGCAGTCTAATGGCAGGGGTGTCCAAAGCAGCTTTTTGGTCGATCATCCTCACAGTCGTCATCTGTGGCTGTGCTGCTGTCTTTATTGGATATTTTCTTCGAAGGAAAAGGTAAGTGTACTAAATTATTTTTTAAGTAAGTTAGCTCTACCTAGGCTCTTTATTTACACTCCTTTATAGACTAAGAATAAACCACTTGAAGTGAGCTTAATTAAAATTTCTAAGTAAAGCACAAAATGTTGGCCTTTCGCTTCCTTTGACCATGGCTAAATTAATTTTAACTACCTAATTACTAATTTAGTACCTTGTTTGCCAATTTTTGACCACCTTTGACTAGAAACTTGTCTGACTTAAATTGCAGAGTTTGGTGCGTTTCATGTTGTCTATATTTATGACTAAGCTCATTTTGACACAACAAAACATATTTCTGTCTTTTGCATACACTAATAAATTGAGTTTTTACCCAGTTTACAATGGTTTTAAAAAGCATTTCTAGGAACTTAAGAAAAGGGATTTGTAATGCCAGTGTACGTCTATCATAACTTTTTATAAATTTAGGGGTTAGACTATGAAATTTAATAATTCATTTTATAAAAAACAATTGCGTATGTACAGAATAAGCAACATTTTGCATCTTTCCACTTTTTGGCAACCCTAAAAACTTTGGAATTATTTTCTATTCAATCAGGAGCAGTCCGCCAACTAAACAGCAGTCTTCTGAGCTGCAGCTCAACGCTGGTGACGGGCAGTACGTAGTTGCGTACACACTAAAGCCCCCGAAGCAAGCCCAGCCCGACATACTCAATCCTCCTCCAGGTAAAATAATTTCTAACTATTTCCCAGAATCAGAATCTCCCTTGAGAATGCTTGAAACAAGCTCATAGCTACTTCGAAGGCGTTTCTTGGAAGCCAATTTGTTGTGTAGTGGAACTAAAAATTATAGAGAGAACGGTTTAAAGTGAGTATTTAGTTATTTACACTTCAATGAATAATTTTATCGTAATGAACAGTGTACTTCTTAATATAATAATAGTGAGTTGTGAAGATCTTCACAAAATAAAATCATGTTTCAAACTGATATATACAGAGTGGTGACGATATAGTGACAATAAATTAAAACACGATCCCTGCTAGTCAATCACAACACATTAAAATTATAAAATTAGGTTTACATCAAAGTCCAAAATATCAAATTTTCAACCAAATTAAATGCGGAAATAGTCTAAACGAAACACAACACCTTTTATAACGTCTAGCGACCTCATAGACTGACCTGTAAGTACAAGCGTGGCAACATCTCTTTCGGTGTCGGTGTTTTTTGCGGTATCTTTGTAGGCGTAAAGTTAAAATAGTCAAAATAAAAAAGCGATCCCGTGGCAACCTTTGAATATAATTTAATAATATTTTATGTGCGAACTACTAATGTGATAGGTACCCAGTATGTGGTTTCAATTATTGTCATGATGTCGTCACCACCCTGTATAGTTTTTTTTTAGTTAGTGGTAAAACAAAAGGTGTCTAAAGTCGAAAATAATACTTGATTTGAATGATGTATGTTACGTTGTAAATTTAAGAGTTGGCACTCATCTATCAACTTGGCACCCGACCAGCACCGCCTCGTCGGTCGGCGTCCACTAACTGAACCGGAAATAAGTGGACCACGCGATGACCACGTGCCGTTCACTCGTTGACCACACGCAGTCCACTGGTTAATCACGTGACGTTTATGGTGTAACAGCAGCGTCCGCCCGCGGACCATCTGTCGACAACTAGTGGACGCCGAGCGACGAGGCGGTGCTAGTCGGGTGCCGAGTTGATAGATGAGTACCGACCTTTCATGGGAGTTTTTATTTTAAATGGAAACACATTTTTTAAATTAATATTATTTCCCGCCATATTAAAAGCTATTATAAGTAAGTATCTCAAGTACCTACCCATGAAAAAAATAAAACTAAACATTTTTTTTAATATTAGTGGCTGTTACTCCTAAATGCAGTTTACACGGTTTTCCAGGCAATTGAATATTATGATCAAAGGCCGCAACACGAAACTTGTGACAACTATTCAGTGGCACTTGTATAAAGAACTCCATGCTTCTAAGGATAATGAAGAAATTCATGCTTTTAAGGGCCATAATACACCGGAACGCTTTGGCGATGTCGCCGGCTACGTATCCAATAAATTTGTATTGATAGCGACGTCGTCAGTCTGTAGCCAGGTGTTACCTGTCATACATTTTAATACGAATTAGTTGGATACGGTGGCTGGCGACGTCGCCATGGTGTCCCGGTGTGTTATGGCTCTAAGACCACCAGGGGGGTTACTCCGAAATACGTCGCTGACGGATCGTCCGAAGTACGGATTCGATTTACGATCAAAACAATGTCAAATCGTAGAGAAAAACGAATGAAGAAATGTCAATGACACGACACGACAATCCGTCAGCCGAAACGTTAGGTTCGTATTTCGGAGTAGGCCAGCAGTTTAGGCTGTTCGTTGTCTGTCAGGCAGTCGTGAGAATATTATTAAGTAGAAGATTGAAAATTTCACTGATTGAACTGATTCGTATAAATAATTCCATTGAGAATATTTACTCCCTGTATTCAATTACGTCCGTACAAGCAAAGGAATACATCGCCTCGCGTCTTACGCTGGAATGTAATATAGAGAAACTATGTGACATAGTGCTTTTCTGTGAATGAAATAGGTGATGTTACAAGTGAACTGAGTAATTCATTATTATTGAAGCGTCTCTCGTATTAACGCGAGTTTCTATGATTAAATCGTGGATTTGGTTCTAAGTTATGTATTTATTATGAAGAGTTCAACCATGTCTAGAATCCAGAGCTGTAATCGACTGATAGATTTATATCGTCTGCTCATGACTGGAGCAGTTCAAAACACTATGATTGCAGAACATTGAACTGTACTCAGGAGATTAAATAGTAAAGTAAACCTTATCCTGTAAGTGTTATTTCTTGGCAATAAAAACCCTAATAAGTGGTTCTTAATTTCGGGTGACTACTTAATTAAAAATGTCTAAAGCACAGACTATATTAAAATAAGTTATAAGTTGAGAATGTTCACCGACTTATTTCGCGAACTGTATCTAATAGGCGTTTTTTATACCTACCACCTAGTAGTCTAAAAATAGGTGAAACTGTGTACTATTTGTATACAGACGGGGGTCCTCCAACAGCAAAATGCATGAGTGAGGCGGGTGTAAAGAACGGCGCGCTTCACACGAGCGAGGAGTGGGGTCCCAGTGACCGGCCCGCGCACGCGGCGCCCATTGACGATCACCGGACCGTCAGCAGTGAAGTATGTACACTTGGCGTTATTATTATTTGAACAGTTTTTTAAATTGAAGATATTGCTTTTTCCAGCTTCATAACTAAGGTACTATGTTATAAAGTAAAATTGGAATCAGTCATAAGACCGATAGTACCTAGTGTTACATTTTTTATTGAATTATTGTCCTTCAGGGGCCTTACCATCACCTCATATAGCAGTATTATTTTAACCTGACAGCGACTTTTTGTAATGTCATGTCCCTTATTATCATGACAATAAGGGACGTCAAATGACAAAAAGTCGCTGTAAGGTTAAAATAATACTGCTATATGTAAGAGGTGGTGGTATAGGTACACCTACAGATCTTTTACCGTAAGTAATATTATATTAAACCTTTTAATTAATATTATGTAGGTATGTATGTAGGCACGTTAAATTATTAGACCAACAATGACAAGGGTATGTAGTTCGAATCTAGGTACAAATATCCCACGTTATTAAACTAAAAGCCTCCGCGAACCCGGTGTTATATCCAACTCATTAAAACGTGGGTTTAATTATGTCATAGACTACATACTCCGCGTATAATTATAGCACTTTGAAAAAAGTCTACTCACAGTTTGGAATATTGTTAAGGGCATAGTTTGTCAATTAAAATATTTTAAATTATAGTACATTACTGCCGCGGTCTCTAATGAGTGTGTTGTTGACCGCGTTATTGATGGCCGAAAGCGCGGCGCAGCGCAGCTCCAGTCCTCCACAGCGCGGTCAGCATTGCAACTCTTGATGGACAAGCTAAAATAAAGGCCGAGACCAAAGTTCGAGGCCTTTATAGCGCGGCCAGCAAGAGTTGCAATGATGACCAAGCTTGGAGGCCGAGAGCGTAGCGAAGCTTAGCTTGAGGCCATTATAGCGTGGTCAGCAGTACACTCATTAGAGACCAAGGCTTGTATAGTGCTTTACTCACTTACAAATATCGGTTATGGAATAAACTCATGTTTTCGGTTTTTAAAATAAATATTATTATTATGATTAGTCTTAACAATGACGGGCCCGTGGTAGCGCCTTTCACGCTGTTGGTCGTAGGTTCGATTCCTACCCGGGACATGCATTGCGAGTCTGGGTTTAATGTATTTTAAGTATGTATTTACAAACAAAAAAGTAGTATATGTAGTAATATCAGTTATCTGGGTTCCATAGTACAAGCTTTGCTTAGTTTAGGATCAGCAGGGCAATTGTCTAACTTGAGTTATAATCATTTTTTGACTGACACATAAAATTCGGCGATTTTAGTTGTCAAATTGCATCAAATTGGTGATTTTGACAACTAAATTTATGTGTCAGTTTAGAAATGATTGAAACTCAAGTTAGACTATCGCCCCGCTGGTAGCCGTGTGTAAAAAAAATAAAAAATGTCCCAGGATATATTATATATATAACACAGGTGCCCACCTATCGCGGTCTTGCTTACGCATTAAGCCCGATTGGTAACAGGCCAATTACACGGACTAGGACTTAAAAAAACATAACCCTCCCTTCATTTCCTTCGTTAAGAACATGAGGAGGACGAAATTACATTTAGTTCAGTCAAATTTAGCTTGCGAACCACCAAATTCAGCACTATTAAATACTTAATTAATATTATACGAAATAATTTAGTCCAATCCATAATTATTTACTATAGCTTAATGATTGATATCAAAGTTAATCACGTTTTAAGGTCAATGTTTCAGTATTAATTAACCTACATTGAGTTAATTTCAATACATTTGGAGCGTGAATGTCATGTCAAATTAAGTAATTTATCTAAAACGGTAATTTATTATCGGCCTTATTTGGTTCAGTGGTAGTAGACATTACTAGACATCTTTCAAAGTGGACTAGATAGTATAGAGGTTCTAATTGGCACACTGGACAGGCATTGAATGTAGGTACACCGTAAACAGAGGGGCAATTCACACCGTGGTGTGAAATGCTTGATGTTTAAAGCGTTGCCGACTTTACCATGTTAAAGAGGTTTTATTTGAATGGGTCAACTCGGACCACGTATCCACATATGATATAACATAAGTAAGAATTATACCATGCAACATCAATTAATATATGCAGCTTATTAGGTGCGCCAGTCAGTATTTGTGTCGTATATGTAGAGGTCGTGTTGGATAGCCTAAAAACTTTGGTCTTTTAATAAATTGTCAAATGTGACTGTAGTGAAGTGACTATTAAAAGTTTCAAATTTAAACACTTAAAAGATTTTCTAAACTCTTTTACAGACTTCCTATTTCACCAGCATATTTACGGACTATTAGAGTAGGTATATTAAACGACTGTTACCAGATTGATGTGACGGCAATTATATTTTTCAGGTACTATCACCACCGAAGGCGGTATTAAGTAAGCATCCAGTAACTTTAGGTAATGTAACGTTAAGTAGGAGAGAACATCTCATAGCTGAAGAAATCCCAGGACCAGAGAGTTGTGTATAAAATTGTACATAATTATAATAAATATTTTATTTGTCGAAGTGGTAGAGTAAATAATAAACCATCTATTCATATTCCTTTTTAATTCTTTTTAATTCCTACTTTTGTACATAGAAATTAACAATGTTTAGACATTAAAGAGGTATTTCTTGTATTGAAATTGTATTTAATTAGCAATTATTAATAGCGAAACTTGCTCAAACTGTCCCAATGATTGGCATAAACTTTATTTTGTCGGTAAGTTAATTAAGGTATATATTTATTCTTTGTTAATTACAGTGTTTAATAGTCAGTTTTCAATAGGTTAGCCATTACTATGCTAGGCAAATTGGTTCAAACGTAAATCTGATTTACATCTTTTATTAATTGTTTTTGTAGATACTTACCTAAATAAAATTTTATAAAAACTGTTTGACCCAATTCGTCTACCAGGGGGCTTACCACAAGCTCTTATTGCGATTCAATTACAGGAATGTATTAACGTTTCAGCGACTTTTTGTGCAATGGCGTACCTTATTGTCATGACAATAAGAAACGTCATTAAAACGTCGTTAAAACGTTCCTATAATTGAATCGCAATAAGAGCTTGTGGTAAGCCCCCAGTCTTCATCTAGTCAAATAAGTTTGTAAAATAAAATTTTGTACATAGTATGTATTGACTGTGAAATTGTGATAAATCATTTGTAAATACATATAAACTGGAAAAGTTAAATTAAAAGAAAATAAACTCTGTTAAGTGTTCAATTCTTTCATTATTAGAATCTATTTATACCCAGAGAACAGGAATTGTGGTTTTGGTGTTAGTTTACACTGAGAAAAATTTTACGACTGCAAAATGTTTTGTATTTACAGCAAATGTTTTATCGCATTTATAAATCATTTGCTGTAAATACAAAACTTTTAGTAAAACATACTAAAAAGACTACTAGGAACTACAAAAACCATTTTGTTGTCGTATTTTTTTTCTCAGTGTAAATTAAGCTTAACGTTAAGTAAGTACCAGAATCATCCACAACTTCAAATTATTAGGGCTCGTACACAGATTATAGAAGTAGACAGATGGAGTCTTGGCAACAAACGAAGTGAAGCCGGGTAGCATTTTATGTGTGCGTGACAACTAGAAGCGGCACTAAGGAAATATACATTTGTGTGCGTGTAAAGTTGTGTAGCTATAGGGCGAGATTGTATTCGCTTTCACGTTTTGTATTTGCTTTGGTGGCTTCACTTTCGTGTTCTACGCACTCCATCTGTATTTTTCTGAAATCTGTGGGCTCGTATTAATAAATATATCTCAAAGTTGAGATCGATCTTAAGATGCGGTTTTGACGTTGATTGTATTGAACATCTATCAAAACAGCGTCTTAAGATCGATCTCAAATATGAAATGCATTTATTAATAAAACCTTAGGTATACTTATTAGGCTTAGGCTTATTTTAAAGCTCTCTACCAGTAGAGAGCTTTAAAATTGGTCACCCAATCAACACGGTTATTTCGTGTCCAAGTAAAATCTTTAAATCCGACAAGTTATTGACAGCGTTGTTACCGCAGAGCACACGACACGGTCGCAGTACAAATAAATCGCTCTTATATCGAATAATATGCCTACCAACTAACCCTTAACGTTTTCTGATAATTTTCTATACAAACAAAAGCAAACTCGTAAATCCTAAGGTCTCAAAATGAGTGATAGGATAATTATACCTACATTGGGCCTATGGTAACCTAGTTGACCTGAGTGAATTGCGAATTAGGTAGCGAAATGTTTACCCGTTCGAGACTCGTACGGGTATACTTAAAACGGTAAGCGGCAACCGATCATCGGTAACCGTAGCGTACCTATACCTATTGTAAGTCCTTTATACTTGTCCTATTTGGTAAGCAAAGATGGCGTCCAGCGTAACATTTTTGTCAATGTTTCAATTGGTTTCGTTCATCCTGTGTCAATTATATACGAAACCAATTGAAACATTGACAAAAAGTTACGCAATCGCCCCGCTGGACGCCATCTTTGCTTACCAATTAGGACAAGTATTAAAAACGTACTTTACCTTATATATCCTATATATTCATAAATATTATATTTTTGTTTTACGTTTCGCCCCAATTACTTTAGCACCTCTACTATCGACGCCATCAAATCAAATCACGCTAATGGTTTGCGGATATGCTGATTAAGACACATATTCGTGTCGTCCATAATTCATATTTTATTAATCACACATGATGTGCCCTTATAGGTAAACGACGACTGTGTGTGTGCGATCTTATAGGTCATGTGATCGGCGCATAAATCCCGTTTATATGGCAAGTTACATTAGATTAGACAACTACAATATATCTAAAGAGCGGCTAGAGATATTCCCCGTTTAAGCTCTCTATAAAATGGCGGAAATTAATTATGAACAGAATCATAATAATTGCTTCTTCGTTCATTACAACAATTATTCCGAGAGTACTACAGAATAAAGGCACTTAACAAAAAGTCTTGAGGTCTCAAAAATACCTTCTATATTGTTATATAAACGCCAAATACCGAAACACCAATTAAACATTTAAGTTTCACTTATATGTTTGAGTCATTTATTTGTATTTTTTGCAGGCTGTAATGTATGTAGCATAGACATTAGTGTAGGGTTGACTTGCTACTTTTATTGTGGGTTATGAGGGTACTTATACTTTTCTTTTGTCCTCGAATATACGTTGCAAAGATTAGCCGTGTTTTACTGTGCTCCTGATAATATTACACTGAGAAAAAAAATCGGTTAAATGCAAAACCTAATGTGAGGTATTGCAAAAAAGTTAGTTAAATACTAATAGTAAAAACGATATACCTACAATAGGTTCAGAAAACCTAAACTAGGTAGTATTTAACTAACTTTTTGCAATACCTCACATTAGGATTTGCATTTAACCAATTTTTTTTCTGTGTACCATTATTCTACTATAAGGACTCATATGCCCTATAGGCGAGTTCAAATTAAGCAACTCTCTACGAGTAGCGTTTGAGTAAGAGCGCATAGCCTCTTATGTGATCACAGTACATGCACCGATTCTAGATTAATCGTAGCAAAGTGAATTACGCAAGCTGCCTCTAATGGGATCCCGAAAGCTCAATAATTAACATTCGCAGTAAGCCGCCAAGAGCTGGTTAACCAATTAGTAATGTTTTGTTTTGTTCCTACAATGCTGAGGATTGGGACATTGGGATGGCCATTATTGTGTTATCTTAGGTATATTTTCATAAGATAGAGTAAGTTTTTTATAACCATGACCAGGAAATAACCGCTAATGGACTAAGCAATGAAATAACTGGCAAAAAAATATGCATAAATGCTTAATAACACTCACTACTGTATATTGGATAACTATTCCAATACATAATTTCTAGTGAAATTTAATCTTAGAATTCCACTCCATATTGTTATTAAGTGCATTAGCACTCATTGCACTTAACACACCTAATAGCAGGCCTATTGTGGCAGGTCAGGAATTTTGGAAACGACGTTTCCCGAAATTTAATAATGTGCATACTGTGATAATCTGCCACTGACACGGGGAATCAATTGGTACATCTATATGCCTCGCATGCCTGACCCGTGCACTCACGTTATGACATTATGTCTATGCGTCGATGTCAAATCTAAGTGCTCGGGCGCGGTATGCGCCTGATGTAGGCACAGCCAATTACTGCTGTGTGCCACGCCCGAGCCATCTCTTATGACATAATATTTCCTATATGCATCCCGAAGTCAAAACTGACTCTCGGGCGCGCCAAATGCCTCGGTTAACCGAGGCATTTGGGATTATGCTTGCAATTAATTGCAAGCATAATCTCAACAAAGAGGTACCTTGTTCTGGTACACCTACAATTAATTAACTAAATCCAAGTCAATTACAATTCGTAGCATCCATCACTCGAGCAAGTTTACGATACATAGGTAGCAATGGCGTCGTTGAGCACGTTTTAATGAAACCGAAGTGGAATAAATTCCAACATGTGCACTTAATGCATCCGAGTTAATGTTGGCCATGTGAATTACGCAAGCCTGCGATGGGATCTCGGAAGCTATATTGAGCATCCCGGTACCAGATAAACTATTAGTGGCTTTTTGCGACTAAATGTTACTTTCTAAGCGTTGAGACCTCACTTGTGTCCTAAGACCCTGGTAGGCGTAACTGATGGAGCTCACTAATGGACACCTACTCCTATAACATTGACCTTATCTCTATTCTCGCTCATATAGCTCCGTCCTCCTTTCTCTTCCACGCTTTCTTTGTAGGTATCTTCTTCCTTTTTTATAGTCACATTATGTCCTATCATCTTTCCGTATTCATTGATACGAAGTGTTTCCATTATGTTGTGTACTAGAACACAAATAGGTAGTGTATTTGATTAAATATTTGGATCGGAACCAATACGAGTGTGATTAGAACTTATTTTAGTATCGAACTAGGCTTGGGTCATCATTGGTCATCATTGGGTTGTCATCTCGATGCCATTTTAGAATTAGACGATATTCCAATATAAAACCGATGAGAACCAGTACCTCTTCTGTATCTATAAACCTATCTTAAGGGCCAAACAACGTATTTTTTTTCCGATTTACAGATGTTATTCAATTAAAGTATTTTGTTTTTGTCATGGTTTGGCTCAGGTCTATCACTGTTAGTCTCAATTATAATAGTCCAAATTAAATCTAATGGACAGTAGAAGACACAAACCGTTATTTAGTAAATAAATATAACAAAATCCGCAGTTAATGTGTTCAAGCTAATCTCAGAATGGGAAAAGCGCAATACTGCATACCCGGGTTAATCCGGCACCGGTCCGGTTGACCAATTAGCGGTGTTCTGCAACTCGGGGCAGACTGGTGCATCCCGCCTTGGTGATTGTGGTAGCCCATACAATACTCCCTACCGTAGGTTATGTTTGCCGCATACTACTTAAGCTTTACCCATGATATGGATTAAGGTAGTAGAGCCAAGCTGTAGCCAATTGACTGTAGCTCATATACGGGCTGCCTCGACCGGGGTAGTACCACCCTCTCACAAAAGATCGGCGTAAAGTAGCTATTACAGCTGCGTTTCGTACGATGAGTGAGAGAGCCGAAAGCCCAACCCCCCTCCCTCCATTCCACTCCCCTTCAGGTCGGAAATGTGCGAGCAATGCCTTTGGTATTGCAAGCATCTATAGGCTACAGCGGGCCGTACGCTTTTTTGCCGCCACAGTCCTATAAAAAAAAAAACTTTAAATTCCTACTATTCATTATTTTAATTAAATTCGTGTGGGATCAAGACAATTTATGTTTTTCTTAGAACTTGACGAGGGTCAAACGTCGGCGTCATCGTTAGCCACCATTGTCGATCCTGGCTTACAGGAGGAACAGTTGTGTGCAGCGGGCCTAGTTCCATTGCATCAATGCTTTAGATAACTTTTTGATAAGTAGTATTCGAAATACTCAGCTGAATGGTCAATTAATAATTAACTCATTAATAGTTGAACTAAACCAAAGCTTTCCACAACCAACAAAAGCGTAGCGGAAAGGCTCATATAGAGCCCTACAGAGCTGTAACATCCTCAAATAATTCGCTAAAAGAGCCGGATTAAATTAATTCCACTAATGAGCAGTATATTTCATTGAAATTAGGTTCGTCAGCTTACATTTATCTGAGTTTAAGCGGGGTTTGCGTAAAGACGCAGCATTTCTTTCTGTTGAGAATGAGCACAGAATTCCCGAGCGTGTGCTCGTTTCGCTCGTAATTTTTCATTGAGCCTGAGAGTCGGCGGGAAAGCCTCCAATTAAGTTTCTCTTTACCGTTTGGCCCCGGAAAAGGGGAAGAAAAATGAACAACAGAGGCGAGGGACCGTCTATGTCTGGCGGCGTGCACCGTATGACGTCAAATGACCCTTCCGGCCGCGTGAGTGAGTTTTGTTTAACTAATATTTCTACAAAATTAGCTACAATTATGAACCTATAAGTATAGATACCAATCATTAAGTAGGTATATATAATACGTTGACAGGCGTAGTAAGTACCTACCGATGCACATCATCATTTCAGCCAAAAGACGTCCACTGTTGGACATCGGCCTCCCCCAAGGTATACACGCTCATAAATTATCGATAAAATCGATTTAAAACAGCCTGTCTTAGCGATAAGTACGGACACTAGCATGCAAGGTAAAGTTTCCAACATAAAATGAGCTCTCTTTATATTTGACATCCGTATTAAGACCGCTTATCTAATGTTGGAAGTGTTACTTTAGATTTGCAGGCGATTGTACTGTTAGTAAAGTTACTTTGAAAAACACCTACATTTAAATGCAATTCAGTAGATGTAGGTATGTATATTTTTTCATCCATCAGAAATTATCATTTGTGTTTACAGAATCACACAAAAAGCAATGACCAAGCAAATTCAATTCTGGCCACACAGCAAATCAATTGAAACATTCTGACCCGAAAATAATAAAATTAATTAGTCGCCGTTCGCCCGTACCCTTCTCGTACATTGACGTGGCAATAAAAAATTAAGGTGGCGGCTAATTCGAGCCACACGGAGGTGTAAATGAAACATTATCGGCATTCTGACACTAAACCACTCACCTACAGCGACCGTAAAATGCCGTGGGTTGATTGAGTCAGTATTTTTATTGTTTCGGCCGTGAATCAATGGCGAATGTTTGAGCAATAAAAACCGTTTTACGATTGTTTTCACGGGAAAATTTGTGGGCCGTGAAATGCTCTACCACAGTCATTTTCTTAGTGAACGTTTCTTGAGAGACACACTTGACATTCTTAGGTTTGATGACATTAATTGTTCACAAGTTACCTTTGCCGGGTTCGAAGATCGTCTAGGTGGGGAATTCTTTGTGTAGAGTTATAATACCCGCATTTACTTCAAGTTGTTTTATGTATTTTGACATTAAAGTTAGATTTTGTGCTTCGGTACTAGTTAGTGAAAAATTTTGTTCGTAGAAATAACTAAGCAGGTTTGTTTAGTTTGATAGATTATTATAGGTATCTCCTTACAGTACCTAAGGCGCTATTAGGTAGAGTTAAAATAATACTAGATACAACTTTACAAAAAAAATAGATACTTAATAGCTTCTCAAAATATGCAAGTCAAATCATTTAGGACGTGTGTGATAATTTTTTTTTTACTTTATATTACTAGCACAATCTAAGATTACTTAGACTGTGATACTAGCTAGCTTTGGTATGTACCTACCTCAGGTTTTTGAAAATTTTGTTATTCACATTTAACTACAGTCAAAGTTGCAATACATTGCCACTTAGTATTTTTTTATTATTTTAAAACACTGCTTAAAAATGGTAATTTTGGAAAATGTACTGGTTTTATTTTGTGAAATCGCAACAATATAAAAAGAGCAGGCTTGCTTTATAACAGGCGTAGCTTACATAAAATGCCCGGGGCGCTAACAGTGATTAAGTTAATTCACAGCGAAGCGGGAGCCCAGTTGACTGGCGGCCGCCGATCATCGGCCACCGGCTAATAATCCATCAGACCTATGTAATCCTACCTTACTTATATAAAATGCAAAAACCATCAAAACTCTAGAACGATAAAATGATCTTTAAATTTGGTGCATGATATAATAATAATAATAATATCCTGGGACATTTTTGTACACACGGTTACCTGATCCCAAACTAAGCAGAGCTTGTACTTTGAAAACCAGATAACTGATATTACTACATATACTACTTTTTTATTTGTAAATACATACTTAATATACATATACACCCAGACTCCGGACATACAGACATGTTCATGCACACAAATGCATGTCCCGGGTAGGAATCGAACCTACGACCTGCAGCGTGGAAGGCGCCTCCGCGCCAACCACGCTAACGGGCCCGTCAACGGCCGTTATAATGCCTCACTGCAGAGGTTTTCAGATTCTTTAGCGACCACTTTTGGATGGATAGGGTAGGTTGGGATAGTTTGGGGAGGATTCTCCAAAGTTAACGCCGACGCCACTACCACAAACACCAGTGCTCTGATGCACTCTACAATGAGTGTGTGATGAGTGAGAGAGCCGCAAGCCCAACCCCCCCTCCCCCTCCATCCCACTCCCCTTCAGGTCGGCAATATGCGAGCAATGCCTTTGGTATTGTAAGCATCCATAGGCTACGGTAACTGCTTAACATCAGGCGGTCCGTACGCTTTTTTGCAACCGAAGTCCTACAAAAAAAAAACTCGGTAAACGGCTAGAGACTGGCATTTTACCACCACTTAGGAGCCTAACCTGATTCAGCTATAACGCTAGAACTACGTTCTCAAACGACAAAACTGATTGCTCGGGTGCACGGCGCTCGCCGCTCGGCGCTTGTGAACTCCGCATTTTGGCTGATGTTGCAAATTTAATAATCCAGAACACTTACCCCTTAATTAAAATAAATTTTAATCAGCCTTCACAGTAAGCTTTATAAAGCAATTGCAAATCGATTTTAACTTTAAAAAAATATAATAGTTAGTTTTAATTATTGACAAACTACTAACAATTAAACATGAATCATATGCCAACTAATCACTAACTATTTGGTCGTAAAACGGCTCAATTCTGGTCGTATAATTTGTACGTATAATTTAGGTTTCTCTATTACAGCTCTTTTGTTACGTGGCTAGGGTAGACAGTGATTAAGTTCATTCGCCACAGGCCGTCGGCCAGCGGTCGTCAATCATCGGCCACTGACTAATAATGGCTCAGTTTCAATTCTCTAAAACTGCTGTACTGTAATTGTTGATTTTATGAAAGAATAGTAATTGCAACCGCCATTAGGGGGCACGGATGCGGTTTGAGCTATCATTTAGAGGTTTTTTTATGTGTAACGGAAATGCTATCTGTCCAAAAGGTGTGAACTTGTATACCCACTATCTTCACCCTTTCAGTTGCGCCCTGTATATGTAGATAACTAATATCTACATTAAAATTAATTTACGAATAGTAGAGAATAGTCGTGACACCAAGTGGAGGCCGCTAGTCAAGTATTAAAAGCAAATTCAAAGGCATAGATTTATAAAAAATTTACGCGCGCGCTTTGGATACCGCTCCACTAATAAAAATCATTCTAAAAAATGCGGCAACTTATTACCATCGCTGCACGTCAGTTTCATAAACTGGTCACTGTCAGATGTACCTACTGCAGTACGCCGACTACGGCGTAGTTTCAATTGCCGCATTTTATTAGATGCTCCATCTTGTTGAAGCGCCCTTGCGGAAACCAAATTCAATCTATGTTCAAAGGTTTTAAAAAAGTAAGCATGACGTTGCGTAGTCTGACGTACGCGAGACAGTATACGCACTCCGTCACGCTCTCACAATAAAATAGGTATTTCGGGTTCGTAACGTCATCTTCCATTCTTTTTTATCCGTCGATCGGGCACGTCCAAGGTAATAAATCTTTTTCTTCTGCCTAAATAGAGCTATCTCGAACAAAGGCTAGATCCCCTCAGTGTGTAGGCGCCTACCTATCAAGATGTCCTTGTTCTAAATCTCCTATGGATTTTTATTTTCGTTAGTACCTATTTGGTCGGTTTAATTTTGTTTGAAACTTCGGCAGGTTATTTTATTATTGATCCACCTGATGGTAAGTGGAAATCGCTACCCAAGAAATATGCAACTTAAGAGGAGGCGACGCGGTGCCGACCTTTTAGGGACTTGAAAACATGCTATTTGAAGAACCCCATTTTGATATAGTGCGAAGGAAAGACTTCAGGAGTATTTGATATTCATGGAGTCTGTGGTTGTACGATGCATCCACATGTACCGAACGGCATGCCCGAGTTTTGACTCCGGCCACGTAGACATAATGTTGACTCGAGTGCGGCTGCTCCGGGCTTGTGGACTGGCATTACAAATCACTATTGTTTCTAGATTTGCTTTGTAAAACCATTGTACACTGTCTGTACATCTCAATAAAATGGCGGTATGTCTACTGGCACACGGCGAATGGGAAAATAAATTTGAAGCAAAGTCTACAAAAAAGTCAGTAATTCATTTAAATGCTATAAACATTACATTGAACCATTTCTCTCTTTACCGAAAACCGCTCACCTAACCCGTAACACAAAAATACCACGGTCAGATAATCGTTGAGCCAGGTTCGTCGGGGCCCGAAGGACCTCAGATGATAAATCTTCATTTGCCTTGTTCGCACATCCGACCCGCCCCTCCCAATTAGTTAACCCGCGCCACGTTACGCTCCAACGTACCCGCACGCTCGGATTTCCGATGTGGTCACCTTTTCTGCGGACCTGGGGAGAATTGGCCAGCGGTTACGGTGTATGAATACATACAAAATTATAAGTAATTTGTTTCAAAATTTTTGGGTTATTTTGTTTTTTTTTACCAAGAATGGTCCATATTGTAAATTATTTAAATATGAATTTACAGTATGAATTTATCACTGTCTCGTCTAAACTAAACTGAAACTAAACTTTGTTAACAAAACAAATAAATAAACTTGAAATCAGCTGTTGAATCAGATGTAGAATACTACCTATATAAAAAAATGGAGTTCTCCAATACATAAATTGGCGCATTCTTCGTCTGACCTTTACCCGTGTGACCTTGGTGGCGCAATTTTTTTCTTTTGGAAATTATCAAATCAATTATGTAGACATGACTCCGGCCAAAGGTGCTCCTATACATTACATGCTAAAGTATGCCTATATAATTGATTTCTGCAATTAAAAAAATAACCACCGAGGTCACACAGAGAGCGGTCAGAAAAATAATGAGTCAAATATACAGGGATAGAGCAAAATCTGCTTGGTTCTAAAATAAATTGCCATGGAAATTCCAACCAAACGTATAATATGCAATTTATGGAAAATAATGGCTATAGATAAGGAAAACCATAATAATATTTTGCATATAAAACATACAGTACAAGTACTGTAAAACGATTAGTTAACTCGAAATATTTTTTGTTGCCAAACGATCCTATTTCTTAATGTGATCAAAATAATCTTTGAGGCCAACTGAAATTTGAGTACAGAAACGTGTCACAAGACTGGGTTTACACGCAGGCAGGTTTACATGCAGCGGGCATAACTTAACCGTAGTTTCTGTACTCAAACTTCAGTTGGCCTCAAAGATACTTTTGATCACAGTAAGAAATAGGATCGTTTGGCAACAAAAAATATGTCAAGTTAACTAATCATTTTTCAGTACAAAATGAATGGGAAAAGTTTTTGGCGATTTCTGTCATTTCTAGTACACTTGAATGGTCCGATAGAGTCATTTGATCCCTACATGAAAATCTGTGAATGCAGGTCAGAATATCTCAAAAAGTTAGGGAAGGTCTCCTAAGAACGTTTACGTGTAACTATAACGGTTCAAGTAGCTGCCCTTACTGCCCCGTCTCAAAAATCCATCCTGTATAAAGTAGAACTAATATTTTTTTTACGACTTTATAATAATAAAAATGTATACAATTTTCTATGAATCATAAAAAATCTAGATTTAGTGCACAAGCAACATAAGCATCGTTCAATAAAATGTACTATACAATACTAAAGACTGTGTTACACCATGCTTGTTTGAGGTGTATTTGTATGATGTTATTACTTGCGGTGTCATTTTCATTTGACTTCCGTCTTCAACTCAGTGCACGTAGTCGATCTGCGCTGCGCGTGCGTCAAGGATACAGCGATACGGAAGGCAAATACCCCTACGTCGTCAGTATAGTATCAACTGTAAATAGAGAATGCACTGGAACTTTGATAGCACCAAACTGGGCACTGACGGCGGCCCACTGCGACTTATACGCTAAGGCAATTCAATACGGTAATATGTCAATGCGCCCTTCAGAATCGACATCGAAAAGGAAAATCATCAAGTTTATCAAACCTGATGGCTATGAGCTGGCTATTACGAAATACTATTACTATATAAAGCACGATATAGCATTAGTAAGAGTAGATGAAGTGCAGATGAGTGTTTACGGGAAGGTTTCTTCTGTGGACTACAGGACGCTTGCTGGTGTTGCAGTAGAATTCGCTGGTTATGGCTCGACAATTAGTAACGAGGAATATATAATGGATGACAAACGGCTCCTGCAGTTGGGGTCGGGTGCCGTGAAGACGTGTCAGGATTCAAATTTAGGTTTTAACTACGGTCCTTTTATATGTGTGTCTAGTAAATGTGACCAAATCGATCAGACAGGTTTGGATGGGGATTCCGGGGGACCATTAGTATGCGATGGGAAAGTAATTGGAGTATACTCGAATACTGGACCGACGAAAACAGAAGCGTACACACCTGTCAGCCCCTATTTGAACTGGATACATAACACTATGGATAATTATGTTGAAGATTAAAACATATGATTATACATAATTAGGTGTTCAATTTTTATTTATTCCTCAAGTTTACTTTTTGGAAAACTTTTTGGAAAAATTATAGGTATACTGACCCAAATAACAAAGCGCGACTCTTTCTGAAACTGTTTATTTTTCAATTTCGTATAATGGAGTTTTCAATTATTGTTTTCTATCAAAGCAAACGTCTGTCCGTGTGCCCTGCTAGGTAATAAACACGAATTTAAAAGAATTTCTACATCAATCAAAATACTCAAGGAATTATACCAATAATACCTGAGATGTTTGGATGTGAAACTTCTTAAAAACGGTCAAACGTTTCTTTGCCAAGGTTTATTTGATCTCAAAATTAGAAATTTTGCATGGTACACTCCCCACATAAGGTATCAATAGACCGACTGAATGGATAAAAGATCGCGAGAAAAACATATTTTCTTATAAAAGCGCCTGAAAATGTATGGGTCGAATATTCAGACAGTCATTGCTTTGGTCTTTTGTGTACATTAATCTGTACTTTTCTAAGCATCTGCTTTGAAAAGTAATAAAAATCGGCTTAGTAAGACATGTATGGGCGCTGAATGTGAAAAATACTCCAGCGCACAATTTTTTTTGCTGTCAGTGAAACGTTTTTTTACCTTAACCCCGTGCGATCCGGTTCCTGCGTAGGTGATTTTCCAATTTCGCCGACCGAAAAAACATGTTTGTCGAGACACATTCAGAGTCACGTTGGGTAAACACGTTTTGAACATGCTCGCAGTTTTATTTCACGTCGGGGTAAACACTTTCAAAGATGAATTTCTCGCTTCACAAACAAAATGAAATATTTTAATATTTTTTCCTTTTCGTATGTAACGGATACCTGTCCTTATATTCGCGTGTGAGATAAAACTGATAAAATTTCTGTGTGAATTTAAATCGGAGAGATGGCACGCTTTTAGAACGATTTCAGAACTATTTAAAAGGTGTATTGAAACTGAACATTTTATAGATTCCTTTTAACGAGCTATCCTTCCAGCATATTTTTGCTTTAATTTTATAGCTGGACATGATCCCCAAACTTACAAATAAATAAAATGGATGTAAATAACTGACTTATAGTCACTGGCAGATGGGTTTGCTGGCCTTAAAAGAAAGGAGATGTTAGGCTGTGTGTTAAATAATATGAAATAGTAAATTTAAAACCTAGCACACATAAAACAGCTTCAATGTAACCCTCGCTTTACGTCGGGTATTAAGAAATTTCGGTAGTGGCAATTTAAAAATCAGCGGTCTCTACGAAATTGTAAGATCAAACGACATAATACCCTTTCACGCCATCCATCACGCGGCAAGTAGGTGTGAAGAAAACGCCACGTCCAGGGCCATCGCAAGACGTACGAGGCGGGCACGTGACGGCGCCGACACGACACCGGCGGACGGCTTCCTGCCGGATATTATCCGCTGGCCGGTTCACGCACATCAATAATGTTGTTGAGAGAATAGCATTTTATTTTAAGAAAAAATAGGATACTAGACTGTTTTAAGAATAAATAACCAGTCAAAAGCAAATCATGCTCGCGAAATCCTATGAAGTTTAGCAGTATTTGAACTTTGAACTATAATAATATCCTCTCCTGACCGAATTTCATCCACGGCGGCCAATCTCAACGAAGACCAGTCAACTGCGCAGGAAATATTCAAGTGTTTGCTCAAGCACAGATGCACTCTGTCTTCCTTCTCTTCTCTTTTCTTCTCTTATCTTATCTTCTTCTCTTTTGACGACCGCTTGGCGCAGTGGTTCGAGCATAGGCCGCGGCTTACTGCATCGGGTAGTTGCGGTTCGATTCCCGCCAGAGGCAAATTCTGGAAACGGCCTTTTCGGAATTTGTCCTGATCTGGGCATCACTGGGATTGCGTCCAGCCCATTTCCAAAAAAAAACAATTCTGTAGTTACAAAACGAATCATGTTTCACTTATCGATATAATTTTGCTCTATAAGAACACTACCCTACTCTTTAAACCTATTTCAGTAACAAAATGAGTTGTCTAGGTCCTGTGGCAAGACGGACGACGCGAAGACGTGCCGACGGCACCGCCGAGCCGTCTTCCTATCGGATATTGCCCGCTGACCGGTCGCATAAAGCAGACTACCAACTGAGTCGCGGATGCGACCTCTGATTGGTCGCTAAACTCTATGGGTTAAGTTACTCTTTAAAAAACCTCAGGCGAGTAGGACTCGTGCCTTGAGGGTTCCGTACAAATTAATACGAGTTTAACTTTAAAAAACGTTAAAATGATAGGTACATTTTTTATTTATACTGAGCAGCCTAAATACTAAGGTTCACATTTCACCCATTATTCTCCTTATGGATGGGATTTTCCAAAATCCTTCCTAAGCGGATGTCTATGCTATTAAAGGTACCTATGGACCTGGACCTTCTGTCAAAATTGTGTGTTATTAGTTTGGGACGTATTGGACGTACACACGGACAAAAAGTGACCCTATAGGATTTCCGTTTTTTCATTTTGAGATAGGGAACCCTAAAAACTATGGTTTATCCGCAGCAGTGTGCTGGAGAATTCTTAGGTTTTGTTTAGAAAATTCAGAGGGGAGAAAAGTTTTTTGTTTTCTATTTAGTGCCTGGTGTAGTTGGAGTACAAATGTCATAAACCATCACTTATCTAACTACTACCGAAATGCAGCTTTACGATCCTCGTGTGAGCTGCGACCTCGTCCAGAGTCATTAGCCGCATTAATTTATGTAGGCGCACACATTTCCCTCACATTCGTTCACTTCGCAATGTTTACACGCAAAATATACCGCGGTAACGAACCCAACTTCAATTTACATCTATTTATGTTCATAATTATAAGATACCTTGTTCCCTGTACAAACTTGACTATGAATATGAGTAAAGTAAATTGGGAAAGTCATATCTATAGTTTGTTAAATAATAAGACTACTTTGAAGAATCAGATTTGGCCAAAGTCTAGCCACTATAATATAGATTTTTAGCCAGTTTAAAATGATTTTACAAAACATTTCTAGGAACAAAAGTGATTTTTAATGTCAGTGTAAGTCCATCATAACTTTCTCTAAATTTGGAGAGTATTTAAAAATATAGAATACAGAGTTACAAAGAATACAGAAATATTCTTTTTGCAAGTAGGGTAAACCGGGGGGTAATTAGCCATCAGATGTGTCCATATGGCGCGCATGCCTCACCCGAGCACTCATATTATGACATTACGTCTATGCGTTCCGACGTCAAAAGTGAGTGCTCGCGCGAGGCATGCGCCTGATGAAGACGCCGCCATCCGGCAGTAATAAGCCATTTTAAGGAAATAACTTATTTTTTGTTATTTACTGTCAATATAATTCAATGAAACTTGGCTAAGTGACGCTGTTAGCCATAGACAATCGATTTTAATACTCCATGAACAGCGTTTTAAAAAATAAAAATACTTATGGTGGGTTTTATCAAGTCGGGTGTGAGTTTCATTGAAAAATTTAAGAATCTTATCAATTTCCTTAAGGACTTACACTTGATTCATTAGAATTATTAAATGTTTTTTAAACAGTAAATAACTATTTTGTATGTTTAATGGAACGGGAAAAGGTTATTATTCATAACGTAAGTGGCCAAGAAGTATCTAATATTAGTATTTGTTTTGGTTTAATTCAACAATTTAACACTTTATAGCACTGGCTAATCACTACACCTGGTGCGGCTAATCACTGCAAGAGGGTGGCTAATAACAGAAAATGGCTAAAAAATGTCATATTTTACCATAATGTCTATAACTTCCATAATAATTGGGTTTTAACTAAAAACTGTTAATACAGTCCAAGTTAGTTTATGAAGCAATCAGAAAATAATATTAATAAGACTGTAGCTATTATACAAAATATTTGATATACTGACAAAGTGTTGGCAATCCTTAAGTGGTCAATAGCTACCCGGTTTACCCTATTGAGTTTCCTTTTTCTTCTGAGTATTAACACATTTTGATGGGATTATGGAGCTATAAGGTCTTTGTTTAAGTTACTGCTTAGGGGCCATCCATTAATTACGTCACACGAATTTCATGATTTTTAGACCCCTTCCCCCCTTGTCACAGCTGGTCACATTTGCAAGACTCCCCCCCTCCCTGTGTGACCTCACATATTTTTTATAATTTTCAGAAATTTTCAATTTTTTTCTTTAAAAATTCATATTTCGGTTTTAATAATTAGATATATTAGATTTTTAAATGTGACGTCACAAAACTAAGGACCCCTCCCACCCCCTTGTCACACAATGTCACATTTCGTCGACCCCCTCCCCCTTTACGTGTAACGTAATTAATGGATGGCCCCTTAGATGCCAAACATCTTTATAAAGGTGACCGTGCCAAATACTCAGCTTGCAAAATGATGGATAAAAACATACCTAGCCTATGTCACGCCACCTTATTCTCCTAAACTCCCAACTAATATCGTTAGGTACCCCAAAATACTTCCAAACTTTCATGAAACAAGCTTTAAAAATAAAACTAGCGTAGCGCAAACTTTTCTGCTGACTAATACGTGCTCATTTTGCTAAAGTGCTAACGATCGCTTCACCGTTTACGGGTAAGCCAAAAATGGTATGTTTAGTGCCGTGACCTCGCTGGCCGGGCTAATTACATGTTACGACCAATATGAACTACTTTGTAGTAGGTCAATATCTAGAAAAAATACAAGAATTTGCATCAGCTACGTCTACAAGCCCCGAGCAGCCGCTCGAGCAATCAGATATGACGTTATGTCTATGTGGTCAGAAGGGCTAGACAAGGTGCCTGACGTCTACAAGCGTTCCTTCAAATCGCTACGCTTCATGTATGGAAATGACATAAGTCACGTGATCTACATAGCAACTTGTTGTTGATCTACTACATAGCGACGTTTGACATTCCCATACATTGTGAAGTCTATACTATTCGATTAGCGTTCATGCCACTTGTCTAGGGGGCAGACGTTAACACTGATTGCTTGGGCGGTCCACTCGGCTCGTGTAGATGAGTCTTTTTATTATTCATAAATTTTGGGTCATTGGGTGCGTCTAGAAGACTCGAGCGGCGCGCTCGAGCAGTCAGTTGAACATTATGTCTACGCGTTCTAATGAAAAAACTAATTGTTCGGGCTCGCCGTTTCCCAGCCAATACTTCAGTCATAGATTAATTTTAGTTTCCGCGACGCTCCAACTAGATGATGCCGCACTAATAAAATGCGGCAACTGATAATGCTCAAATTTTTGAGTACTTCAGTACATCTGACAGCAACCATTGTATGAAACTGACAGGCCGCGTCGAAAATAAGTTGCCTCATTTCTGGAAATGATTTTTCTTAGTAGGGCGGTATCTAGTAAATCTATGACTTCAGACAAGTTTATTTTTCTCTTTCGATTTTATATAAAATAACTATAATTTAAAATGGGTACCCCACCCTAGAGGATTTCATAAACCTGCCAAGCATTCTACAAACACACTCATTTCAGTTCTTTCATTGCTGTAATCTTCTTCTCATCGTATGGTTAGTGGCCAACCTGGTGTCAGAGTTGTTCAAGCCACCCGAAGGTCACTAATAATAAGTGTATTCGCCAGTTGTCTCCTTAATTCACAGAATAAGGTGTAACCCCTTATAGCTCGAAGATCGTTAAAGTGACGAGGGCAGTCGTGACGATACAGGGTTCATATCCGGGGGCGGAAGCGACCTGCCTGGATGATGGAACATTTTCAGCGCACTTCCGGTGTCTGCACCTTGTGTGAGCCGTTTGCCGATGATTCATGATTTCCTTTTCAGTTGTCCGCCTGAGAAATGTTGGAGACACTCTGTTACTTTGCTGACTAGCAAATTTAACTCAATACCATACGCTATGTACCTATAATGATTTCACATGAAAATAAAGTCAGTATAAGGGCGAAAACCCACCGCGGCGCACGCTGTGCACGCTACGCACGAAATGACGTGGCTTCCACTAGCTGCGTGGGTTCATGACACGTGTTCGTGCGTAGTGTGCACAGCGTGCGCCGCGGTGGGTTTCCGCCATAATAAAGCCGGAAACCCACCGCGGCGCACGGAGAGGCCACCCACACGGGCCACGCCTCGCTTTGCAAGAAAATGTATGCATGACGTAATTTCGTGCGTCCTCTCCGTGTGCCGCGGTGGACACGATTGCATACATTTTCTTGCAAAGCGAAGCTTGAACCGCGTGCGTGGCCTCTCCGTGCGCCGCGGTGGGTTTCCTGCATGTTGACTGCATGGTCCCAAACTAAGCAATGCTTGTACTATCACCATGCTTGTATTGACAACCGCTTGGCGCAGTGGTATGAGCGTTGGCCGCTTGGCTAACTGTATCGGATGGTTGTGGGTTCGATAACCGCCAGAGACAAATTTTGGAAACGGCCTTTTCGTTACAATTGAAAAATCAACACGGGATTAACGAAACCAATTGAAACATTGACGAAAAAGTCACGCAATATTCCAGCTGGTCTGGGTACCACTGGGATCGCCCCCAGTCCTTTATATGCTAGCCATAGTACAAGCAATGCTTAATTTGGGACTATACAGTTGGTGTGTAAATCTGGCGATATTTATTTATTTATTTTACTATGCTCTATTACTACCTGCCACCTATCTTCTACCTGCCTATTTGGCTCATTCTCAGTCTGATCGTTTTATGCTGACCTTCGGTGTCAATAAAAAAAGGTTGATACCGAAGGTCCACTTAAAATGGTCAGACTGAGAATGAGCCATTTATAGTTGACTACAATGTTTGAACTACTACCACATTAATATACCCCAAAAAATTAATCTGTCCTGTCATCAATCACAACAAACCTACTGAACATTCCTTATGAATCGATTTATAACTAAAATTCGCCTCCTTTGTGATGGAAGCCATACATCTAAAACTAATTCCCGTCATAATAGCAATCGAATGAATGAAGTGTGAATTAAAAAAAAAAAAACTTTTGAAAAACATTTGAGATCGGTCATACGATAGGTATAATTACCTACCATCAAACATGATTATTATTATTTTATTGGTGTTAGAGCTAAGCTGTAGCCAATTGACTGCAGTTCACATGGGGCTGGCTCGACCGGGACAGTACCACCCTCTCACAGAAGATCGGCGTAAAGTAGCTATTACAGCTGCGTTTCGTACGATGAGTGAGAGAGCCAGAAGCCCAACAGCTCGGTAATGGCAGCAGCAGCAACTCAGTAACGGTAGATACCCCTACTAAACAAAACCCATTGGAATTGAATCAGCCATCTATACAGGGTGACTGGTTAAACACTTAACATATTGAAGGACATGATAATTTATGGTAACATGAAACGTTTAAAAAAATAATATTAAAAACATACCAATGAACTACAGAGAAAACCTTAATTAAATTAATGTGCTAAAACTCGGAAATTGTGGACACCGCTATCGCTAGTACGCGTGTTCTGCTCGAACGGAGTTAAGAGGAGGGTTCGAAATTTGGTTGATTTTCTATTCTACTTTTTCTTTAAGTAAGTATGTGGACTAGGAATCTTATATTTAGATGTATGATTTTTGACTATATTATCTTGAGTATCTTTAAATCCAAATCACGATTTGATGAAATTTTCTCGATAAAAAAAAATTATGAAATGAGCTCTAATTATTTACAATTTTCCTTGCTACCACGATGTTTTTACGATTTAGATCACGAAATTATTTCTAAAACATAGCAAATAATGATATCTAAACTACCCTTCAACCATATTTTAATTCATGAAGTAGTTTTTTTTTAATTCAAGTAAATGTGGTTTGGCGCTTACGTTGTTTATTTCCGAGCGCGCGCACAATATCGCCATCTCACATTTTAAGTACTTGAACTAACCATGTCTCTCTCTAACTTTGTATTGTCAGTGTCCGCTCGGACTTGTTCGACGTCGGACCTGTGAAGGATTTTTTAAAAAATATTACGAAAAAATATTACGGTCGTGCCACATTACAGGTACAGTACAGTATTTACAGTCCGCCGACGCCTATGATAAATAAATTAATATCCTTGGAAATTCTTTTACACATGACTACCTGATCCCAAACTAAGCAGAGCTTGTACTATGGAAACCAGATAACTGATATTACTACATATACTACTTTTTGTTTGTAAATACAAACTAAATATACACTTAATTACACCTAGACTCGGGACATGCGGACATGTTCATGCACACAAATGCATGTCCTGGGCAGGAATCGAACCTACGACCTGCACTGCAGCGTGATTTTCGTTTGCTTTTCCTTGTCTTGTGTAATTTCTTTTCATCTCTTGTCATTTTGTGTCATCTCTTGTCATTTCATAGTTATTCGTGTCATTTCTGTAAAAACTCCCTATTTCGCTTACTGTTATATACTTGCAGCATGGTCTTGGGCCGACAGTGGGAATACATTGCTTGTCAAAACAATGGAGTCGCTTTATTGCGTTTGTTGTAGGTATGGATGGGCAAGTAATAAATATATCATACATCAATAAATTATCGTAAAAAATAACATTACAGATATGGATAGGAAAATGTTTGTCCGTCCTATTCAATCTATTATATTATAAACGAAAGTAACTCTGTCTGTTACCTTTTCACGGCTAAACCGCTGAACCAATGTTGATGAATTTTGGTATGGAGATAGACTGGGTCTTGGCGGAGAACATAGGCTACTTTTTAGGGTTCCAAAGGGTGCTAACGGGACCCTATTACTAGGCCTACGCTGTCCGTCTGTCTGTCTGTCCGTCTGTCAGCGCGGGCTGTATCTCACGAACCGTAACAGGTAGAGAGTTGAAATTTTCACTGAATGTGTATTTCTGTTGCCGGTGCAGAACAAATACTAAAAATATAATAACATTTAAAAATAAATATCAAGTCTCAAACTTGATATTTTTGATGTGTTTATTCTACGGTGGTACGGAACCCTTTATGTGCGAGTCCGACGCCTTCAGATCTTATGAATGTTTTCTTGAAATAAATATAGTGTATTTTAAGTAATTAACTGGCCAACCCTCAGGTCCTACCTACCATGTTAGGATCTTTTTCGTTCTAGCGGGTGTAAACCGTGATTTAACGAGTTAATGTGATAATTTTTGTATTTAAATTATTCAATTCAATGTATTTGTTTCAGACATAGTCCAATATTGATTATTAAAATTATTATAATTTCACAATAAATATAAAACAATAAATAAAAGTAAAATTAAATAAAAAAAAATAAAAAAATATTTTTTATTTTTCATGTTTTATCATTAAAATACAATATAATATAACATAAATTAAAATAAAATACAATAAAATAAAAACCTACCCCTAATTAAACAAATACCGTCCGCGTGGGATACTGGCTGCATGTCCTCCCTGTATTCAAGCTGTTCCTGTTGTCAAGCGAATTTTTTGAGCAAGGAAAGAGCTAGCCCTCTTGTCACCTGTGGCGGTAACCAGTCTAAGGGTGATTTTGATAGATAAAAAAATAAAGATAAAAAGATAAACAATAAATAAATGCATGGTTAAATCAATAAAATTAATAAAAACTGAAAATTAAATTAAAAAATAAATTAAATATGGTAAAAATAAATATTATGACACCGCTGATGACTTCATGATCGGCATCGAAGTTAAGTACCAAAGTATTCCTTTGCCTACGAAACATGAAAAAGATACTCATATCCGGCAGTCAGTCACTGACACAGAGTATGTACATTTTTACCCGACTACGGTGGGCGGAGGGTTATGATTTTGACCGATATGTATGTATGTTCATCTGCTCCCGTATAACGTCCAAACTATTTTTATCATAATAATTTGACTAATGAGATATCGTTGGACGCGTCTGGATCGTCCGCTGGTTATAGGCTATTATACGATCGAAATATTGTTATACGTATCTATCAGCATATTGTAGGTATCGTTTGTCTTCTTTTGACTTACTTTGTCTTCAGCAATAAAAACAACATAGAAATTAAATTATTTTTTTCAAATACACTCGACATAAAAATCCCATATAAAACGAAAAAAATATATTTGAATATTTTCATCCATTTCATCTATTTTAAAAGGTGCACTGGGACATATTATTTTAATTGTACGAATTAAACAATATTGTTCCTTCAAAAAATAACTATACTATAGTCTACTCCATAGCTGTTCTGTCCTAGCTAAGCGAGAGGGATATATCCTTCGGCAGCTCACGCGACGCTAGCCACACCCCGAAACTAAAATTCATTTTTTTCTTGTATCGTCTTAATGACACTTGATAGGTACGTCAAATCAAGGAGGTACGATCCTGACCACGCTTATTGTTTTGAGTGGATAATTAAAGATAAATTAGGCAAATATTAGGCACCTATTTTTTACATAATTAGAACGAGAATCGAGTACTGAGCTCTCTATATCAATATGTAAAGTGTTCAACCAGTCAGCCTGTATAGCACCCTACAAGTTGTCTCACAAACAGCTATCCAAAACAAAACAAGTACTGCATCCATTGGAGGAATGGGACTATCTCCCGTATGCGATTGAAAACACGTATAATATAGCTCTCCATGGTTCGACAGTGTGCCCTTAATACCTTAGTCGTCAATACAACCCGACACAGCAATCACCAGCAGTGTAAACGCACCATTACAGCCGCTGATTCCCTCGCCAGTCGCAATCGAACTGCATACCTCCTCACTTAATTGTCGCCTCGCCACCTAGATATCTAAACGGCTCTATTGAAAACTACGCTTACACATTGTGAACTGGCTCGTAGCCAACGGATTATCCTGGCTCCGGTGCAATATTTGTGTCTCACGTACCCGCCACTATTCAGGGGATCGAAAAACTTTTCTAATATTCGCAGAAACACTTGGAAGATTTGACTGGCGATTGTGGGAATGTTGGCACGATTTTATGACTGATATGAGAAAATGTACACATGGACCGATCAGTGCGCCCGAGCACTCAGGTTTGACGACTGACTGTGCAGATTCTACATCATAACTGGTCCTCGAGTCTCTTAACAATTAGCCATTGCGATTATCTTCGTGAATTCTCCTTTGTAAATCGCAAATTCTTGGCGTTCGGCACATTGTCGGCCAGAGGACGGTTAAAATGTCCGATAATATATCGACCACCAGTCCGCGAGTGTGTTGGTGAACTCAGGCTGAAGTAATTTAACTATTGTTTTTCAAATGTAACGTCACGACTTTTATCCCCATTCGGGGGTAGTCAGAGGCTTGAGTGGACATACACCACCACATTGTGGAGGTATTAACCAACTCAAAGCCCAAGTTTCACCAGATAAATTAAATATAAAATCGTTTTTTCAAATAAATTTGAAATAAGTATATTTATTCTGAAAATATTGATTTGATTATACCTCAGCTAGCATTAAAATAAATTCGCGTTCGTTGATTATTTACAAATCATCACTCTACTTAATAAAACGTTATAAAACTTTCATCTAAAGTTACAAAACTGAACTCTATCAACTCACCCTAATCACTCACACAAACGAGTTTATTTGGCAAAGAAAACTGTTGAACTGAACTGTAATTTTGTTTATTAGACACAGCTGCCGGCGCCTGGTGTAATTTGTCAAAGCTAATTCAATTGATGGTGCCGCAGAAACAAGCAGTGTGGAATATACCCATGGAAACTTGACGTTTACCTTATATTGTGCCAATAGATACATTTATTATTATTATTCCTTTTAATAATTTTAATTTTAAAATACAGGGTTATTGGAAAAACACTAACAACCTCGCAGGACTCTATTTCTGACATCATAAACAACAAATGTTGTTCTATAACTTTTTACAAAACATAATAAATTTAACAAAAAAGCACGCTCTAAAATGTATGCCGGTGATAGAGTCCTGCCAGGTTGTTAGTGTTCCAATAACCCTGTATAATTACTTAAAAATATATAATGCGTATACATAATCACTGATGTATTATTTTAGCCTTCTAACATCGCAACAACTTTATTGCACTTGCAATTCGACAATTCACTTATGTAGGTTCTATGTTGACAAAGGCTACTTGATTCTTAGATAACAATACCCAAAAGAATTTGTAGAAAAAACCCCAACATCTGTATCACTACCTATATTTTGTTTATTAAAATCGCCATATTAGTAACACTCAAATTAACAGTAAAAATTAAATTCGTAGCGCACACTAGTTGCTGTTCACCCCAGTTAACTCGAACGGTTTTTACCTAACAAAATTGCACGTTCAATTGAAATGTATGTTTTTTTTCTATCGACTGAACGGAGGTCTTTTCATTCCGTGTTTTGTGCTAAGTTTTGGTTTTAAATTTGAATGTAGGTATATTTTCTGTATTTTTTTCAAATCGCTTGCACAGTGTTTCTTATTAAAGGCATTATTTTCGTTATTTAACAATATAATATTTGGTGTTAACAATGTTTACCAACGATTGTAAAATAAATAGTACGGAGAGCTACTTTTCAGCGACCTTCTGTTACTACTCTGGTCAAGCCAGCCCGTGTATGAGCTGCAGTCTATAGGCTACAGCTTGGCACTACCAAAAAATTGTTACCATATAACTAGAAACCTTACACCAAATTGAGTATTATTAAGGTCAGAGGCAACAGCCACACGTGTGTTACAGCGTATAGCCTTTGTCCAGTCGCTTGTACGTGATCCTAATGCGGTATGCCATCGCACCGCGACACAGATCTATTGAATCATTCTGAGCTCTTCTTGGAATTGGACCAGGCAGCCAGAACAGCACAGAGTATGGATGTTATCTATATCTATACAAATAAATAAAACTGAAGTATCCGTTTGTATTGTCAAAATAACAGCTTTTACTAAATGCATCATATGAAAGTATATACGGTTCTTATAACAAAAAAGGAAATTAAAAAGAAATGAATGTCTGTCTGTCTGTTTGTTCCGGCTAATCTTTGAAACGGCTGGACTGATTTTGACAGGGCTTTCACTGTTTTCTTTTGGCAAACATTAACAATTTTTTTTTTGTTAAATTCGCTCTATACACTGCGCCACGCGTTCGCATATACACATAGGTATCATAGTCACAGTCATATATCATAGACAGTTATATGTTTTTAAACCCAAGCCACTTACACAAAATGTAATCGCTTGCAATTTTAAACCAAGTGACATTGGCCAGCTAAAAATGTCCGGTTGCATTTCAAATTAACCCGCGCCGCCCCTTCCCTGAAGCGAATTCACATTTTTCAGTGGACGCGGTAAAAACGCTCGTGAAACAGCTAACCTGTTTGCGGGTGAGTGCGGGACGTCGCGTTTATTGGGACAATGAAATTAGCATAGTAATGAAAAATATTGGTCGCTCGTCGCGGTGGCGCTTCCTCTGCACACAATTTACTGGCCGCACTGAATAAAACAAAATGATACACTGTGCGGTGTTGTTGGTGCGCGGAAATATCACTGGCTAATAACGATGGTTTTTGTCACCAGATCATGGTTTTAAAAACCGGACCGCATGTTTTTAGGACGAAAACCTTAACAATTTTTTCTTTATTATGGTTCCGTACCTTAAAAAGAAAAAACTGAACCTTAATAGGTTCACTTTGTTATCCGTCTGTCTGTCCGTCTCAACATGAAATTTAGGTAGTTGGTAACTTTTATGGAATAGACGTCCACTAAGTAAGGATTATGATATTTTTTCATGAAGGGTGGTTTTTTTCATAAGGTTATAAAATAGGGGGTGTAAGTTTGTACGGTGGTCGTAATTTTTCTGAAAGCTAAAAATAGAAATAAGTTAACTCTTTACTCGGCAAAAATTTTTCATAGACATAAGAATCATCATAGAACAGAAAAGGTCAGAACGGGTCGTAATTACAGTTAAAATAATTATTAGCTAGACAAGCATAATTACATACTAGATTGGAGTGGATCCTCGTTAATTGTGCTCAATATTTTATACATCGAAGCTTTACTTTAGTTGTCCCGAGTCAGCACACGGCCCGGAGCTATGAATAATGTAGAACTGGTGGGATATTTTAATGTATTCCGAATTTATGTGCCCGTGTAAAATACGAAGGCCATTGACTGTCATAGCAAAATTAATATTTGCCAATATTTTGTAGTCTCGGCACTATTTTACTGAGTGTTAGTTTCGCTACGTGCGCGAAAATATCCTAACGGCTACCTGGCCCTCAAGTCCCCTAACGACGGCTATTGCAATGCCATCTGTAAACAAATGGTAAAATAGTAACGTGGCAAAAATCCGTTATCTGCAGGGCGATTACGTAACTTTTTCGTCAATGTTTCAATTGGTTTCGGTCATCCCGTATTGCATTTTCAGTTGAAATTAATTGAAATCCGGATGAGTCTGGAGTTCAATCTTCTCGATTTCAATAAATTTCAATTGATAATACAACACAGGATGAACGAAACCAATTGAAACATTGACGAAACAGTTACGCAATCGCCCCGCTGATGTAGACTGGCCAACAGTCTTGCTATTACGATGCTATTCTTTGGTAGAATAGCCGTCTTTGATTGGTCGGTCAGCATGTCAAAATGTCGCTATCGGTGGCAGTTCAACAGCGCCCTATTCATAGGTATGATTATTTTCGTGTACCGAAGTTATATTAAGTAAGCACCTCATTTATTCAAATACAATAAGGTGAAAACATAGGTAATAATTTTCATTAACAATTGTCCTCTTAGCGCCGCCATACACGCGACTGCAAACATGCAGTCCGTGTGCAGTCGCGTGCTGTCGACTGCAACCAAACTGCAAAAATGCAGTCCGTGTATGTTAGCGCTTATAGTCCATAATTTATAGCTCAGTGGTACTAGATAAGCCTGATCGCAAAAGTGGGTGACACTCAATGACCCGCGAGCAACCGGCAGGCCGATAATACAACGGCGGGCACATACCCAATATTTTTCATATTACCCATAACTCCTTTGTATCCCTTACCTCTGGTAGTGCACCTCAATGGCAACAGAAAAGACTAATCTCTCTGTAACGACGTTCGACGACGGCGGTCAACGTTGTGAGGGTGACAGTGTGGCCCACGGGTGACCGACAGACCGCACGCGACCTCGGTTGCATGACCCTATATTATATTTTCTTACAATTCATACTTCATTCATGCAATTGTCCACTTCTACAGAGTACATAGCTTGCTGCGTAGTTCGGTGTTACTAGATAAGGCAGTAGGCGACGCTCGTGACCCGCGGGCGACCGACAGCCTGATAATGCACGTCAAGCAATATTTTTGTACATATTTATCCTGTTCGTATGAAATATGTATTGTTATGAAAATGATATTTTTTATTATAATATATATACATAAAATAAGTAACAGCTTTTATAAATATTCATAAATTTTTGGATAAAATCTTTAGTTTTTCATCAAATATTACAAAACCGAGCTACTCCGAGAAACCTAGGGGGCTACTTCGAAATACGAAACGAAACGTTTCGGCTGACGGATGGTAAATTTTCGTACTCTGAAAGTCTTCGGAAGTGTTCCGTATTCTTTCGGAGTAGGGTCCAGGAAGGAAGAAACGTCAAATTACGACTATCGAATCCGAACTTCGGATCCGAAACACTTTCAGAGTGTAGAAAAACGTACCTACCATCCATCAGCCGAAACGATTCGTTTCGTATTTCGAAATAGCCCCCCTTTTGTAGACAGCAGCCAATTTAAAAATATGTTTTTGCAAACACATTGCCTTTTCTTTAAAGGTAAAATCTAGATGTTTTAAAATTTCATAGAACATAAAAAGCAGGTAACCTTTAGCTTAGGTTTTATCGTAGCGCACCAAAATCAATTTCTTGAAAATCTCAAAAGTCACGTTCTCAGAGCGACTTCACGCATAATCAACAGATTCCTTTAATGAATGAGCTTCATAAAAGCTTTTCGGTTCATTGTAAACAAGGTAAGAATTCATTAGCCGCCCGCCCAAGTAACGGCGGGCGCCCAGTACGTGACTCTCAGGTGATAAAACTGGAAGGCGCCGCTAAGAGCCTGTCGCGGCCTTAAATTATTAAAACAAGTATCTTATCCTGCCTTTTGCAAGATCGTGAGCTAACTTTGCAGCACTTGCCACTTTAAAAAGTTTGTTCACCATCGATTCTGTGGGGCTACTCTAAAATACGAAACAAAACGTTTCGGCTGACGAATGGGTACATTTTCCTACTCTTAGGCGAAGGCTAGACGTAAAGTAAATACTGTGGTCTGTCATTATTTACCAAAAACCGTGATCCAAACTGATCGTGTAGGCTAGTATACTGATGGATGACAGTATTTACCACGAATTTCAATTCCAGAATGACAGTTTGGCATTCCGCGTCGCGAAAGCAATAGAGTGGACATGTCTTCTGAGATTGCGGATTAAACCAAGCGCTAAGGTAATATCCATACCAAGCTTTCGTGTTTCATTTGACGTCTGCACTGTACGAACTACGTCACAATACTGACGGAATAAATACTGAACGTGTAGCCTGCGTCGATGGAATGACATCCATCATTATGTACCATACTGACGGACCACAGTATATACTTTACGTCTAGCCTTCGCCTTAAAGTGTTTAGGAAGTGTTCCGGATTCTTCCAGAGTAGGGTCCATGAAAAAAGAAACGTCAAATCACGACTATCGAATCCGAACTTTGGATCCTAAACACTTTCGAAGTGTCGGAAAACGTACCATCCGACAGTCGAAACGTTTCGTTTCATATTTCGGAGTAGCCCCACAGACATCGTTGTACGCAAGCCTTCTGACACGTCAGTTCCAACAAGACGGTTCCACTATTTCTCATAAACAAACTCTTAATCTTTTCCGCCCCACTCAAATTGAATTTATAGTCAACAAAGCTGTTTCCTAGAGCCGCGAAAAGATAAACCGAGATTTGCCAGGAGCAATTAAAACTTTACCTCAGAACTAAGTTCGTTAACAGACTAGTGTTTCTCGGGAAGGAATTATAACGTAGTCAAGAAATATGTCCGCTTTCACTTTTGCGCGCGAGTGCCGCGGATCGGAGCGGCCAACTGGTAAATTAAAGTGGGAAATTACAGTTCTAATGAAAGTGTCGCATGTAAATCCACGCCCGAACTTCGCTACGTGCCAGCCTTGAAATTTAATTCAATAGCTACGTCCAGATGTGTCACATGCCGGGCGAGGCAAATTTGCCTCGCGAAGTTTGACTTACCTCACGTGAGGCAAATTCGCGCCCTGCCTCACCTGAGCACTCACATTTACCTCGCCTAGTTTGTCGTCATGCGACAGAACGATGTCAAACGTGTCAAACTGATTGCTCGGGTATACCCTTCTCTGTCTAGAGTGTGAGTTGCCTCGCCATTTGCATCGCGCGGCATGCGACTGAGGCAAACGTCTTGCTTCGCGAGACATCTGTTTGAGCAGCCTCGCGCGGCATGTGCATGTTGTAGACACGTCTAATAACATTTGGACATTAGAGAAAAGTACATTTTGCATTGGTTCTTCTATTTCAAGGCCATTAAAACTATTCCGAGCATACCAAGGCTCAGTGGTCATTCATGTTATGAAAACGACGATAACTTTTTCGAAAAAAACTGTCTTCATAATGTAAATGCAGCATTAGGGCGCAAGAGGCCACTTATAAATAAATGTTTTATGTAAAACACGGAATAGATATTTCCATCTGATCATTGATTTATTTCGTCTAGCTATCCCTTACATTTCTCACAGGGCCTGATGGGTGCAGGGATCGGCGAAACCACTATATCTTATGGGCGTTAATCCCGAACTCTTCAGCTCACTCTTATCTCTATTGGTTTCATGGAGGTTCTAATCAAATGTAAAGTTTCCTTGATCAATTGCATTACCGAATCTTATACAGAGTGGTGACGACATAGCGACAATAACTGAAACCACATACTGGGTATTACGTTAGTAGTTCGTAAATTAAAAATATCAAAATATATTCAAAGTTACAGGCCACGGGATGGCTTTTTTACTTCTACCATTCTAACTTTACGCCTACAAATGTACCAAATACACCGACACCGAAGCGATTTTGCCACCCTTGTACCTACAGGTCAGTCAATGAGGTCAGTAGACGATTATAAAGGATGTAGTTTACGTTGAGATTATTTCCGCATTTAATTTGTGTTAAAATTTAAAATTTACAATTTTGATGTAAACCTAATTTGACAATTTTAAAGTATTGTGATTGACTAGTAGGGATCGTGTTTAAATTTATTGTCGTAATGTCGTCACCATCCTGTATATTACTGGCTGTGCCCGCGACTCCGTACGCGTGGAATTGAACAAAAAATGTAAGCCAAAAGTGGCCTAAGTTACTCCTTATAACATCAGCTATCTGCCAGTGAAAGTACTTTCAAAATCGGTTCCGCTGTTTCGGAGATTTGTCCGAACAAATAGACAGATAGACCACCCCTTCACAGAAGATCGGCGTAAAGTAGATATTATAGCTGCTCACTCCACTTCAGGTTCAACGTGCGAGCAATACCTATGCTTTTGCAAGCTAGGCTAGGGTCATTGCTTAACATCAGGCAGGCCGTACGCTTGTTTACCACCTTAGTCATATAAAAACACCTCGCTGATATTGAAAAAATAAGACTGTATTTCTAAAACACTTACTCCAAGAGTCATTCATCAAGTCTTCTCGGCCGCTCGGGTCCGCGGCGCAGGTACGCATAATTCAAAGGAAAATTCAGATTAAAAACCGGCCAAGTGCATGTCGGACTCGCACATAAAGGGTTCCGTACTACCGTAGAATAAAACCGTCAAAAATATTAAGTTTTTTGTATGGTCCCCATCTTTATTATTTTATTTTTAGTATTTGTTCTTGTAGCGGCAACAGAAATACACATTCTGTGAAAATTACAACTCTCTACCTATAACGGTTCGTAAGATACAGCCCGCTGACAGACGGACAGACAGACGGACAGCGTAGGCTTAGTAATAGAGTCCCGTTGGCACCCTTTGGGTACGGAACCCTAAAAATCGCCAGAGGAGAGTGCTTGAATTTATTTCACGCGACGAAATTGCCGGCGTCGGTGTTCCTTCCGCAGCATCCTCCCGACACGAGGAGCGCCGACAACTTCACCTTCATGAATTTTTGTGGCTTCATATTTCGTGACAAATAGTTAGCTGCGACGCGGCGCACGTTTGATATTGGCGCGATACGGGAACGTAAGTATATCACTATAAATTCTGTGGTTTAATATCACGTTTTTAGAATGGTAGGTAAACGGTAGGTTTCATGTGTGAATCTCTATCAACATTAGAAGAACATCGTGAGGTAACTTCAGACGTAAATGCCATCGGCCGCTTACAGCGTCACGCGTACGCTGCGTCACAATGCTTACTATAGAAATATACTGTTGTAGTCTCCTTCACACGCCGACGTCACTATAGTAACATTGTGACGCAGCGTACGCGTGACGCTGTAAGCGGCCGATGGCATTTAATAGGAGACCACGGCCTAATCGTATATCGAAAAGACGTGTAAAGTTCGCTAACTACTAGGATAGCATGAGTGAGTATAGGTAGTACCTATAGTTAGTTAACGATGATAGTACGCGAATTAGAACTAACTTTAGTCTGCCATGGTCAGCGCTTACGACCAATATAGTTTTTTTGCACGTTACCAACCTGAAAGGGAGTAAGACAGAGGGGGGGGGATAGGAGGGGAGAGGGGGTTGGGCTTCCGGCTCAAGAGAATAGCTACTTTACGTTGACCTTCTGTGAAAGGGCGGTACTACCCGTGTCGAGCCCGTATATGAGCTGCAGTGAATTGGCTACAACTTGTCTCATCCACCTAAAAGTTCTTGCAAAAGTGCACTATGTAATTAACACATCCTTATAATGTTCTATATCCATAATGAGCTTTCCTAGGACACTTATCCGGTACTTTCAAGCTTAATTAAGTTACTTAAATTAATTCAAATCCTGTCACTAGCCCTCTAGTACCAATTTAATAATTAACTTTTCATAAAGAAGTGACCCGGGCGGCCAATAAAAGTGCAGAAAAACTTTATTCCGAGTCCCGGTGCGCTAGCGAAGTGGCTGCGGTTATAAGCAAAAATTCAAGCCACAGCGCTGAATCCTCCATGAATTTATAGCGCCAAGAAACCACAGGAAGGAACTGCGGTCAGGATTTGTGCAGTAAGTATATAAAAGAAAATATAAACAGGGAATTTTAAACCGTGTCAGAAGCAGGTATCTGTATTTTTGGACAGGACATATTTTATGGTGTTGCAGTAAAGTTTTATAACTTGAGACTTGCTTTATGAAATGGGGATACGTTTTATTGATACGCGTGTCTTTCATTTTGCTTTAGATCAATGCGATTTTATTAAACTGGTTTCGCTAATAAATGAACCCCTAAGCCCCTAACAAAGCTAAGCAGTGCCGCGCAGCTTGGCACATGCAGACGCGTCTAAGAAATGTCCATAGATAAAACTGTACTCTTAGTCAAACTGAAGCAACCAGATACAATAATAGGTACAGAATAACAAGACAAATGTAAGAAAGGAAGCAGTATAACATACATTGTGACGTAATAAATTCGAAACAGCACTTAATGAGCTACAAAAGCATTAAAACGGATAGCTAATACCATTCGAAAGACGAGAAGTTCGTATAGTATACGACAGTTCAACACGAGAAGTTCGTAGTGTATAGTTCGTGTAGTAGCCGACCGTCGGACAGTGTCAGCGAGGGGTGACGTGACCAGCATACAACCCGTTTACAGCAATTATGCAGCTGTTCCATCGCAGCGTCTGTACTGACAGTGTTGGCTTGCCTTCTTAATTTTCATAGAACGTTCAGCAAAGCTAACTAAAGTCTCATTGCATAGTTCAAAATGGGAAGAGACTATTTCAAACTTGGAACGTAATTGGACTAGGTATTTGAAGTCTCATCGAGATTTGTAGTTAAGGCCGGCCGCACATCATCAGAAACTTTCTGACTGAAATTTTACGGACGACCTGCAGTCCACATAACGCATCCAACCTGTCTGGCAAATTTCTGATAGGTAGGTGGGTTGGGAGCTTTATATGAACTGCATAAAGGTCGTTCTTAAAATTTCTGTTACAGTTTCTGATGATGTGCGCCGACCTAATAGCAAAAATGGGATATCCCCCCACCTCATGGTTCTGATGTCGAGAATTGATACCGATATTTTACTAATATTTTTTTGTTGTTTTAAAGTACAGCTGTGTTTTATTATAATTTAAAGATGAAAAAGCTATTATTTTCTTCAATATATCGATGAACCAATAAACATTAACGGTAATACTCGCGTCGGTCTCGCGGAGCGCGGCACGCGTTTACAACAATAATATTTTATTAACACGCACATTATGTTTAGCAATAACGCCTACACGTGGTTTTTTCGGCGTTTTCTCGCTGAACACAATCGGATATCATTAGTGTTATTTATGTGTGTGTCGTGCCGCGGACGCGGACGCGACTGGACGTGACTCCAATGCACAACGCTCGTTATCTCAGTTTTTTCCCATTGATTGCCTTTTTTGGACTTTCTATTTTTTCCGGACATTTATGTTGATGTATGAAAGTGTAAATTTTTGTAATAGGTACGGGTCGCGGATAAAGTTGGTATTGTATTTCATATAGATCCCTGATTGAATTCGAACGGATTTCGCTCGACATTTTTTATTTAGGTACCTATTACATACGCATTATTTGAAACACTTATTTCACGTGCTTTTAAGCAGTGTTACAATATGAATTATACTATTCGATCACAAGTCATCAGCAATTCACAATCGTAAGGTCCGTCCACCAGCCCCGAGCAGCGTAGCACAAGCGCCTGAGTAATCAGTTATACGTTATGTCTACGTGACATCAAACTGACTGCTCGGGCGCCCCGCTCGGCGCATGTGGACGCCGCAATTACTAAAGGACTTACGTCACGTGTGTCACCGCAAGTCGCAATTGTCAAATCACGCGCTGAACATTTAATAACACATTTGTATTCGAGGTTCGCGATCATGAACGTCATTACCATACCACAGTCGACCACCATAATGGGATACAATCAAATAAAATTCTACATTACGGATAGGATAATTTTCGTCGTGTTGATTTTATGTTGAAAACTTTCGTATTGGAAAATAAAAATCTCAGCGCGAAGTCGATAATGTTTTAGTGTTACACATAGTTATAATGTTATAACATGAGTGCTCAAGCGAGGCATGCGAGGCACCTGGAAACACGAAATTAGCCGCGTCCAAATGTCTTACATGCTGCGCGAGGCAGGTTTGCCTCGCCTAATATAAACGCAGCCATTAAGATTTTTTCCACAATAACTAATTTCTCAAAAAAAAAACATGTCCCTGAATGCACCGCGCCTCATTACCGCCACCATTCTTATCCGTATTCGTAATCTGTAGCCGGATGTTGCGCGGCGGGTACACGACGAGATACGGTACATGATAAATGCTTATAAGTGTCGGAAAAAATATCGCGTGATGACGACGCGACGACGCCCCAGTAATGAGCGATGTGTGGCGGAATGAGACCGCGACATGTTTATGTTTCGTGATACATCTTGCGAACGCTTTTTGTTACTTAGGCCGGGGTTGCAGTAAGGCGACCACGACGCGACAGTGACGGGACAGTGAACAAACCCCTGGGGCCTTACCACGACCTCTTATAGCAGTATTGTTTTAACGTTTCAGCGACTTTTTGTGCAATGACGTTTCTTATTGTCATGACAATAAGGTACGTCATTGCACAAAAAGTCGCTGAAACGTTAAAACATTCCTATAATTGAATCGCGATAAGAGGTCGTGGTAAGCCCCTAAACATATGACGGTCGCCGCATCACATAAGCGAAAGTTGGTTCGGAAATCGCCGTCGCATCGCCATTTCTTTACCGGTGCGGCCACAGCCATATGGTGTTACCATACTAAACGATCGACCGTTGATCATACGTTTAGATTAGATTTATTTGCAGGAACAAACTTAGTAACATTTCCATATAACTCTATGTTGACTCTGTCGATCGACGTTGTCACAGTTCATTCTACCATCGATCGGTAAATCGATCGACTGTCGATCGTTGTATAATAACACCCTATTTGGTCCTTTTAGCCGACTATAGATAGTCTGACTATACAACAGATAGAGAACTTCATTAACCAATTACATACACGAGGCGATTATTATACGAGGCGTTTTTTTTTAATCGAGGAAACTGCGAAAGTCTGGGTACCTACCTAATGTTTTACAAAAAAAAATTAGACCGCAGAGTAAAGACTAAAGAAAGAGGTGCCCTTATTAGAAATTTGTATGAAACAAAACGTGGTCATTGTTTTTTCTTTTTCAATTTACTATTTACAATAGTTGAACTCGCTGACTCGCTTAGTTTTATGTCGATGTTAGTACTAGGCCGACCACTCGGCCGACTTGCTTAGGGCCAGTCCCCTTAGTAACTGGTCCATGAATTAGACCATCAAAGGCCAATCTATGTAGGTCCAAACCTTCACATAAAGTACCTACGTGACAAATGAGAGACAGCAAAGCCTTGACTTAATGAGAAATTCATCAACAGCCCCGCGATTTATAAAGGTGATCTTCCGTGATAGTCATCCATCTTGAGGCATTAACATGGTGTCTAGATAGTCTCACAGCACTATCCCTAGTGACCTGAACAAATGCAGGTGCCGCCTAATTACCGCCGCGAGCGACCAGGACGGATATACGGTGAGTAGTAAGCAAAAAGAGGACAGCAAGTCCCGTAGAGTCAATCCGTCAATGTCGTATTGGGTAATCTTGTAAAGCGAGAGTGATAAATCCGAGAGGGGCGTCCAATCCGCCACGATTTTTGCGTTCGGTGTTATTAAATAGGGGTGAGTGTATGTTTGGGGAACTCGCAATGGAAAAGGTCCGTATCTAAGATTCATGTTTAACGAAGTTGTTGTAAAAAAAAATTGATTAGAATGTTTTTATTTAAATAATAGGCAGGATTTTGGCACACGGACAGACGGTCCACCTGATGGTAGTTAGAAAGAGATGCCCAGGGCCTCGAGTCCCTTAAAAAATGTATATTGTGTAGCCACTGGTTTCTAATATTTTCCTCGTGATTTCTTTATTATAAATCGCATTCTAGGAGGTCGGCATATTGTTGACCAGTGGACTGCTAACAGACGGGCGACAACATGTTGACCCCGAAGAATTTCCGGCAACATGTCGACTACAAGGAGAGCAGACCCGGTGCTGACCTTTTAGGGACCCGAAAACATGGCCTTTGGAGAACCCCATGTTCACATTTTCACATTTTCTTTCCATCCAACAGGTAAATCTTTTCAAAATCTTAAAGAGCGGAGGATATACTATATATCTCATAATGTAATATACTTACACCGTGGTAATAAGAAAAAAGAAAATGATTCAAAGATAGGTACATAAAATATCCACTCATAAATTGAAATAGTGTTTTTTGCTGATGTATTTAGAATGATACGGACAGATCCAAGGAACTTCTGCGTTCAAAAACACGCGCAGGCCTTGCCATAATATTATCATTCCATAATCTTATTGGTAATTTATTAGGTAGTACCCACTTTATTGAAAGTCGGCCGCCGGGAACACGGGCTTATCGTTTTATTGAAATTTTGTGTAAACTGCGCGGCGACATCAAAGCGATACCTAAATTATTTTCATCGTTTTATCTTTGGCCCAAGGAAACTTTGATCTTTAACTTGAGACAGTTTTTTATTTATTATTATTTTTCGCCCAAAAATATTGGACGAAGTTAACTAAATCTTCAAAGTGGGCGGTCATTAGGAATAATTTATATCTTGAACACATTATTGCTTATTAATTTTATATCATGGTCAATTACCGTATCCATAAGCTCCAAGTAATTAGATATGAAGCTATCTCTACTGGGTCAGACGTCAAAACTGATTGATGACTGAGGCAGCCGCTCGTGCCGCGCGCGGCATGTGAGCACGCAGGCTCGCGCGGCATGCGCCTGATTTAGACGCAGGTATTAAAATAGGTTTCTACCAACTAGGTATTAGAAACGTGACCTAACAGTAGCTGCTACCAATACCTATTTCTAGCGAACATATTGTCTGCAGTGCAACGACAATACTTCCTAATAGTTTCTGAATTGAACCTGAACTCACGCTAACCCCGTGTTTCTCAAAATCAACGGTATTATACAGGATGTTAGATAAGAGGGACGTATTGAATATTATATTAGATTATTATTCAATACTAGATTCTCATTCCAAATATGACGAAAAATATATCCTTAATTTTTGACTTTATTATCCAATAAAATACGAATTAATTAATCAATAAAATGTAGTATGAAAGGTAAACTATTTAAGGTCATTTGTATACTCATAGTCGGGGCCTACGTTGCGAAACTTTTTGCATTTTTTTTATACTTTTATCTCTCGTTTATTAGTGCTTTTATGAAATAACATTATAAGAATCATTTTTTTACGATCATATAAATACCAAAAACCAGACAATGTTTATTTCTTTGGATACGAGTACCTATGGAGCAATCTGTAGTATTTTCGCAAGAAGGATTGGTTTGAGAACCACTGCATCAGATATACCTACTCACGCGACAGTTCGCTCTGTTAGTTGAAGTTCGCCAAGAAGTTTTACAATAAATAATATTAGTTGAATCTGTGTCACGGGATTCAATGCTACTGTAGAAATACTTGTGCCGTCCTATTGTTAACACGACAGTTAATTATTTTAATGTGTTACTATTATTATTTTAATACATAGTTGGTGTTCGCTTTCTCTTTACTTAGTCGTGAACAATAGTCTATTAGACCTGACACACACGAACATTAGTACCCTAAAAATAGCATATTAAACTACACCTACATTTCAATTAATTTGGTAGATATGTGCGATTTAATTCTCACTGATTTAAACATGATGTGTACATATTCCGAAGGGGACCCGACGTCTTTCTAAATTGAGTTAATTGCGCCGATGCGGAGTTTTAATACCGAGTCGTTAGGAACATTAAATACTGTAAATCTGATTAGAAAAGACGGGTGATGTGAACCACGATAAAGGATTCGACCTTCAGCTGCGTATTAATCTAATTTTACACAGAATTATTTTGATACTGTATGTATTTTAATAGTCTTAAATTTCGCTATAAGTCCACATTAAATAACTCGTTTATAACTTCAGATATGGCTATGTATTAATAAGCATAAACTACTGCTACGCACGAAGAGGCTACGGAGCGGCTACGCAGTGCCTACGCAGTGACTACGCTGCGTTTACGCACGGAGAGGCTACGGCGTAGCCATTACGCTATGGTTACGCAGAGAGAGGCTACGCTTTGATCAAAATTTAGGCGGGAAACATCTACCGCGGCTCACGACACGCTACGTACATTTGTGGTATATGGTGTTATATAAGCGTGCCCTAACTGCTTTAAATTTTTTAAGGTAAGCTAATACTTAATTACCTAACTTAAAACCAGAATATGATTTCAAAAGACATTAACTGAATTCTTAACACCAATTTATCAATATCTCGCCCAAAGCTTTTATCCAGCTAAGTATATAACAAGTTAATCGAAGAGTCCCAAATCAAGAGTAACAGTTGGACGGTGCAGGTCGGCCATAAACGTCCAATCAGCTTGATATAAGACCGACAAACGACCAAACGACCAGTACTCGATTTAGTAAGAACAAAGGAATCTTTCTCGCCTTTTCTTTGTGGCGATGCGACAGTGCTCAGTCTATTACGTAACCATTCATTCGCTCAAATGAAGCGCTTAATTTATCACTCTATTATGTAAAAACAACTTTGTTTTAGAGTTTTTTAAATGCCATAAAATATTTATTTGTAATAGGTTATAATGATAATTTTAGTAATGTACGCCTTTTTACTTATCAAAAATAATGGACTAATTAGCAAAATGACTGAGGGTTAATATTTCTATGTATCGTCCTATTTGGGATAATTTCAGACATCACCGAACATGTATATGTTCCCGTTTCTTGTTGGCCGTTGGTAAGTAGTATATTTGGTAGAACTTACTGATTCTAAGCCAAGGCGGGTGACTATTTTAAACAGGTTTACTAACATTACATAACTTAAGTTTTCTCGTAGAAAAATATTTAATCACAACACAACTCCACCGCCGTATTCGTCCACAACTCCGACTGCATTCTTTATTCAGTCCACCGCAAGTATTCTAAACTAAACGTGATTTACGAAGTGTATTTTTATCGGACCGATCGATACTGCAGGCGGGGCCGGGTGTCAAAATAACCATTTATCATGGTTATCGCACTACCCTACCCGTATTGTCCGTCCGATGCACCGGACCATAAGTTGTAAATTTGATAATAGATATATGGACAGCATTCTGCAAGAAAAAATATGGCAAACAGTCTAGCAAAACAATATTTATATCACGGTCATCATGAAACGATACGAAATGGTAATAATGTTAGAGTACAAGTCGGTCACGGTCCGGGCTCGCCAATTTGTGGTATTAAAAGTGTAATGTTCATAAAAATTAATTCAATTTAATTCTTTTAATGCATTTAAATTCCATCGCAGACAAGCTACTTTTTGCATCGGCGATCGGCGATTTTGCGACTGCATCGCGTTTTGGCGACTCTCTGCGGTCGGACGCAGTGACTGCTCCGATGCTAAAAGCGACTAAGGGCCGGGCTCCATTAGCGCGTTGCGTCGTCGCAAGATTTTGTACTGGCGCATCACCTTCCCCCGCTTCGTCTCTCGCCCGTCGACCTTTTGATCCGTTGCGACGACGCAGCGCAGCGCACTAGTGGAGCCGCGCTCTAAATCGCCAATCACCGATGCAAAAATAGCATGTCTGCGGTGTCCCTAAATAAAGGCGAAACGGTATAAAATCTACACTTAATTTAATAAGTTATTCTATTAATTTTTCATATAACTTCTCGGTAACATAGTATACTAATTTTAGCAATATTGATTTTGAAACAAATAAATATTGGTACTAGATATTTATTCTATAGGTATTAGTTATCCAGTATCACTCCAGTATTTTTCGAAGGGTGATGATATTATGGGTGTTGTCCAGATGTAAAGAATCCAATATTAAAGTCTAACTTTAATAAACAGGGGGCTTACCACCACCTCTTATAGCAGTTTTGTTTTAACGTTTCAGCGACTTTTTGTGCAATGACGTTTCTTATTGTCATGACAATAAGGTACGTCATTGCACAAAATGTCGCTGAAACGTTAAAACGTTCCTGTAATTGAATCGCAATAAGAGTTCGTGGTAAGCCCCTAGTTAACTGGTGGTACCAAAATAAACAAGTAGATAGTCTTAACACTAACTTTATCCGTTTAGATTTAATTGAAATAAGAAAATAAGGAAATTACCACCGATTCGATGCATTCCACATAAATCAAATTAACAAAACATAAGGCTTCCTTCCCTCAGCCCCTCAATACGAGTTTCAAAACAACCACTCGCTAAAAGCGACCCAAAAAACTAGATTAAAAGAAAACCTTGGATGGCCAATGACAATGAGTTTATTTCGCCGACAAAAACTAATAAACGGTAAGAAAGGGGACGGTGGACGTTGGACATGTCCCGGGTTCTAACTATAGGCCGATCACGTCCGAACTTGTGTTGCATCACAGACCAATAATACAAGACGCCATTTACGTCCAACCACTATTATGAGAATGCTGCATTTCGTACAGTTTGTGAGAGAGCCGGAAGCCCAAATCCCGCCCCCACTCCACTTAAGATTGGCAACGTGGGTACGACGTCTTTGCTATTGCAATCATCTATAAAGGCTGCGGCAACTGCTTAATATCAGGTGGACCGTACGCTTGTTTGCCGCCTTGGTTGTACAATAATAAGAAGTAAAAAAAAAAAGTCATCAAAAGTTGGCGAGATTTTGGCGAAGACGGCGATTTGAACGCACTAGTCAAAATGTCAAATGCGGTCACACATATGCAGTAGTACCTAATGTATTTGTTTCGCGGCGAGTTAAGACGAGGGTTCGAAATTTGGTTGATTTTCTATTCTACTTTTTCTTTAAGTAAGTATGTGGACTAGGAATCTTATATTTAGATGTATGATTTTTGACTATATTATCTTGAGTATCTTTAAATCCAAATCACGATATGATGAAATTTTCTCGATAAAAAAAAAATATGAAATGAGCTCTAATTATTTACAATTTTCCTTGCTACCACGATGTTTTTACGATTTAGATCTCGAAATTATTTCTAAAACATAGCAAATAATGATATCTAAACTACCCTTCAACCATATTTTTAATTCATGAAGTAGTTTTTTTTTAATTCAAGAAAATGTGGTTTGGCGCTTACGTTGTTTATTTCCGAGCGCGCGCACAATATCGCCATCTCACATTTTAAGTACTTGAACTAACCATGTCTCTCTCTAACTTTGTATTGTCAGTGTCCACTCGGACTTGTTCGACGTCGGACCTGTGAAGGATTTTTTAAAAAATATTACGAAAAAATATTACGGTCGTGCCACATTACAGGTATAGTTCAGTATTTACAGTCCGCCGACGCCTATGATAAATAAATAAATATCCTTGGAAATTCTTTTACTCATGACTACCTGATCCCAAACTAAGCAGAGCTTGTACTATGGAAACCAGATAACTGATATTACTACATATACTACTTTTTGTTTGCACCTAGACTCGGGACATGCGGACATGTTCATGCACACAAATGCATGTCCTGGGCAGGAATCGAACCTACGACCTGCACTGCAGCGTGATTTTCGTTTGCTTTTCCTTGTCTTGTGTAATTTCTTTTCATCTCTTGTCATTTTGTGTCATCTCTTGTCATTTTGTGTCATCTCTTGTCATTTCATAGTTATTCGTGTCATTTCTGTAAAAACTCCCTATTTCGCTTACTGTTGCATACTTGCATACTTGCAGCATGGTCTTGGGCCGACAGTGGGAATACATTGCTTGTCAAAACAATGGAGTCGCTTTATTGCGTTTGTTGTAGGTATGGATGGGCAAGTAATAAATATATCATACATCAATAAATTATCGTAAAAAATAACATTACAGATATGGATAGGAAAATGTTTGTCCGTCCTATTCAATCTATTATATTATAAACGAAAGTAACTCTGTCTGTTACCTTTTCACGGCTAAACCGCTGAACCAATGTTGATGAATTTTGGTATGGAGATAGACTGGGTCTTGGCGGAGAACATAGGCTACTTTTTAGGGTTCCAAAGGGTGCTAACGGGACCCTATTACTAGGCCTACGCTGTCCGTCTGTCTGTCTGTCCGTCTGTCAGCGCGGGCTGTATCTCACGAACCGTAACAGGTAGAGAGTTGAAATTTTCACTGAATGTGTATTTCTGTTGCCGGTGCAGAACAAATACTAAAAATATAATAACATTTAAAAATAAATATCAAGTCTCAAACTTGATATTTTTGATGTTTTTATTCTACGGTGGTACGGAACCCTTTATGTGCGAGTCCGACGCCTTCAGATCTTATAAATGTTTTCTTGAAATACATATAGTGTATTTTAAGTAATTAACTGGCCAACCCTCAGGTCCTACCTACCATGTTAGGATCTTTTTCGTTCTAGCGGGTGTAAACCGTGATTTAACGAGTTAATGTGATAATGTTTGTATTTAAATTATTCAATTCAATGTATTTGTTTCAGACATAGTCCAATATTGATTATTAAAATTATTATAATTTCACAATAAATATAAAACAATAAATAAAAGTAAAATTAAATTTAAAAAAATATATATATTTATTTTTATTTTTCATGTTTTATCATTAAAATACAATATAATATAACATAAATTAAAATAAAATAAAAACCTACCCCTAATTAAACAAATACCGTCCGCGTGGGATACTGGCTGCATGTCCTCCCTGTATTCAAGCTGTTCCTGTTGTCAAGCGAATTTTTTGAGCAAGGAAAGAGCCAGCCCTCTTGTCACCTGTGGCGGTAACCAGTCTAAGGGTGATTTTGATAGATAAAAAAATAAAGATAAAAAGATAAACAAAAAATAAATGCATGGTTAAATCAATAAAATTAATAAAAACTGAAAATTAAATTAAAAAATAAATTAAATATGGAAAAAAAAAATATTATGACTCCGCTGATGACTTCATGATCGGCATCGAAGTTAAGTACCAAAGTATTCCTTTGCCTACGAAACATGAAAAAGATACTCATATCCGGCAGTCAGTCACTGACACAGAGTATGTACATTTTTACCCGACTACGGTGGGCGGAGGGTTATGATTTTGACCGATATGTATGTATGTTCATCTGCTCCCGTATAACGTCCAAACTATTTTTATATCATAATAATTTGACTAATGAGATATCGTTGGACGCGTCTGGATCGTCCGCTGGTTATAGGCTATTATACGATCGAAATATTGTTATACGTATCTATCAGCATATTGTAGGTATCGTTTGCCTTTTTTTGACTTACTTTGTCTTCAGCAATAAAAACAACATAGAACATAAATTATTTTTTTCAAATACACTCGACATAAAAATCCCATATAAAACGAAAAAAATATATTTGAATATTTTCATCCATTTCATCTATTTTAAAAGGTGCACTGGGACATATTATTTTAATTGTACGAATTAAACAATATTGTTCCTTCAAAAAATAACTATACTATAGTCTACTCCATAGCTGTTCTGTCCTAGCTAAGCGAGAGGGATATATCCTTCGGCAGCTCACGCGACGCTAGCCACACCCCGAAACTAAAATTCATTTTTTTCTTGTATCGTCTTAAGTAGCCCGGCTGCGGCGTCTAAGGCATGATTGGTTTATGACTGCCTCCAATATCATACCTAGTTAGGCTCGAGGCTACCTCTAAGTCTTGGCAGTTTTTGTGAGACAAATGTTGTTATTTCAACGAAAAAGCATCATTTGTCAATTTAATAATGAATTAGGTTGTTGTATAAATCTTGGCAACGAAGGTTACGAACGCTACGAACGGCTTGGGGACGAAGGATTGAGTCAAATTAAGTAAGGTATACTAGGTCGTATTTACTTTAAAGTATGTAGCACACTGCTTCTTTAAGCATTTAAAATGAATCTTCGTATAGAAGATGTATAGCCTAGATTTATGATAGCTTCGCGAGCGCGCTGGCACTGTAATACGCCGACTTTGGCGTAATATTTGTTGCCGCTTTGCTCGTGCGCAAGCTTTATCTAGTCGAAGCGCTCTGGCGGAGACCAATCATTAACATGATGACTCTCGACTGAGTCGAGCTATGTCCGTGTACTCCGTTTAGTAGGACAAACTATTTAGGACAGTCATGTGTCTAAAGCTTTCTTGATAATGTCTTAGCTCTTAGGGCTCTATCTCACCGGTACGCCAAGCGCGTCGACAGCCGACGTCGCCAACGAATTTGTATTGAATTTAACAGGTAATACCAATTGATTGGATACGTGGCCGACGACGTCGCTGGCTACCGTCGCCAATAATTCGTATTGAATTATGTCAAAATATGACAGACTCTACTTGGCGACGGTCGCCAAACCCGTCGCCAGGTGAGATACAGCCCTTAGTCAAGGGATTGTATACGCAGTCTTAAAGTTCAATTCCCAGACCGCGCACAGTATCATTATTCTAATGGTGCCCAATAATGGTATTTACAAAATTGGAGTTTACGATAATGCAGCTCTGCATACCCGTTCTGGGAATTTAGACATTGCTATTTTATCCCCTTTGACACTAAAGTACATCCAAGCTACAAGTTAACCAATAGCACCCCCAACCAACCATAACAGAGCTTATCAAAAGGCTCACAAATAATGATAGTAAGCCTATCCCCAAGAGAATCGCGAAGGATAAGCACGCTTTATTATATTACTCTGAGATCAGCCGCTAACAGAAAGAAAAATAAAACTGGAATAAGCAGTTTTAAGATAAGTATTTTCTAGACTCCATTCTGAGTTTATAAATATTAAATAGAATAACACACTAACTGTATGGTCCCAAACTAAGCAACGCTTGTACTACGGCTATTGGCTGGAGTACTGCTATTGACTGGATTGGGGGCGATCCCAGTGACACCCAGACCAGACCCCCCTGGGGGGTTACTCCGAAATACGTCGCTGACGTATCGTCCGAAGTACGGATTCGATTTACGATCAAAACAATGTCAAATCGTAGAGAAAAACGAAAGAAGAAATGTCAAATCCACGACAATCCGTCAGCCGAAACGTTAGGTTCGTATTTCGGAGTAGGCCAGCAGGGCCAATGACGATTACAAAATTTGTATCTGGCGGGAATCGAACCTGCAAGCACCCGATGAGGTGAGCCGGGCGGCCTACGCTCGCACCACTGCGCCAAGTGGCAGTAGGTTAGCTCCGTTTTTTTGCCAAGGCTTTCACAAATAATTTAAAATAAATTTCCCAAAGCAGTGTTGTGTTTCTCACAGCAATATGTCCAGAGATCGTTTACAACCAAATTTTCTGCTCGGCTGCCCTAAACTGATCCCGATAAATAACGTTGTGCACAGCGCTGATAATAAATAGGCAATTCCTTAGCAATAATTCGCATAAAACTAATGGCTCGAAAACGTGACTACTCAAGCGAGAGCTCCCGATAAAAGTAATCAAACTGTCGTTAAAATTATTTTAGTAGCGCGTCATCCGGGAACAATCCCTACTCACCCTTGCTACAACACTATCTGATAAGCGGATATCGTTAAACGTTTGGTAGGTACGATATATAATGTTTCTATTTTATTTCTTACCTTTTGCAGATTTGTTTATTTTTTATGGAAGTGTCTGGTTTCAGGCACATTATTGGGGCCTCTAAGGAAATAATTTGTATGTTTTCAGTCTACCGAGAAGGCGAGAGTAAGTGCTCCTAGTTCCTCCTAGGATTATCTTCGGCGTAAAGTACCTATTACAGCTGCGTTTCGTATGATGAGAGAGAGAGAGAGCTAGAAGCCCAACCCCTCTTCCCTTTCATCTGCCCCCCCACCCCCCTTCAGGTCAGCAATAAGCTACGGTAACTGCTTGACATCCGGTGGGTCGTACGCTTGTTTGCAACATACAACTACAGGTAGTTTCGCTATGGCGGTGTTCTTCCGACATGGGCATTTTAAATTTCAGACATTCTAAAGTTCATTAATTTTCCTTGATTGTTCTTTTGATAGAGGACAGTTGGCACGATATTATATTGTCGAGTCTGTCGGATTCAAAACCACGAATGGTATATTATTCAATTTCCATAACCACACATCACGGATTGCTCTCGTTAATAATTCAAAGCATTCTTGCCACATCGTGCCGTTCATATTCATAGGCAATTTCACCGGTTTTATGATACAGTTTAACAGGATCCGCTTGTAAATAGTCGTAAATTCGCGGCGGCGTCGGCCTATCGAAGATGAGTCGAGCGAACGTCAAATATTTGTTTCATTTTTTCGCTTTCACGAAACAGTTTTCAAATTTATGACACTCGACTCGTCTAGTGGCCAGCCCAAGGGGCTTAACCTGAAATGGACGCGCGCCCGCCGCCGAGGAAAATATATTTCCAAGTTTACTGGTCCATAAATAACTGTGGAGTGACAGGGTGATGATAAACTCTGGAGCGGGGTTCATCTCACATCGCTTACTGAATATTGAACGAATGTATAAGCTGTATGATACCCTGGAACCTTGGGATCCAAAGATCTCTAATGGAGGGGGTGATAAGCTAACAATTGACTACATGAGATCCTACACAGTAGATCCAAATATCTAATGTCCTTAATTCTAGATGCTCTTGTACGAGTCCAGTGACAGACAAAATAAGTCAAGATCTTTCAAACCCCTCGGTCTTCTAAATGCCTCACATCTTCTTGCGAAACTTCCGCAAGCACCAGGTCACACAGTTAAGTAGATATTTTAACTTTTAACTGCTTTTCATATAATTAAGTGACAGAGCCGAAAGGCCAATCTCCCGCCCTTTTTCCATGTGTCCATATGGCGCGCATGCCTCACCCGAGCACTCATATTATGACATTACGTCTATGCGTTCCGACGTCAATAGTGAGTGCTCGCGCGAGGCATGCGCCTGATTGGACGCCGACATGCGCCGACATGCCTCGCGCGAGCACTCACTTTTGACGTCGGAACGCATAGACGTAATGTCATAATATGAGTGCTCGCGCGAGGCATGCGCGCCATATGGATTTAGCAACATGCGTACGCTGACTTTGGTATTGTAAAGAGCTTATTACAACTTCCTAAATTTAGGCTACTTAATTTAGTCTTGACTGAATTTAGGCAAGTGTAATCGCATTTAGCAAGTTAGAATCCTAAATAATCAGAAGCTTTCTAAATTAGGTTCCGAATTTAGTGACTAAATTTAGGGTGGTGTAATAAGCTCTTAATAGCAAAACCAACTAAAGGGGAGTCTAGGCTACGGCAACTGCTTGACATCAGACGTGCCGTACGATTTTTTCCGCCTTAGTAATTATAAAATAGTGTCTCGGACTATGGCATATTTGTAATCAAGTTTATACAGATTTTTTAATTGCTAAACTTACACACCAACCTCAGTGACACTCAGAGCAGGGCTAATTACGTAAAGGCAGTTTCCGAAATTTGCCTCTAGCGGGAATAGAACCCGCTACCACCCGATGTATTATGTACCCAGGGCTTAACCACTTAATACAAAACGTAGCCTACCATTTATTAGGTACGTATTACAATTAAACTATCACGACATGGCGGCACTTTATGTGGCCGATACATTGAGTGATTGTACTAATTACAGCGATCGTGGACAGGAGGCCGGTCGCGCGGCCAATTGGGATAATCGACACTCCCTCGATTGTTGTAATTTGAGATATTTTAAGCGTCTCAATTCGTTATTCAACCGATAATGGTGTGTTATTAGTGATCGTTTAATTACTCAACAATTTTGTAATTATCATTTTGTATCAGTGTTTTTTTGTATATAACTAAGCGCCGCCATACAAGGACTGCAAATTGCAGTCGCTTCCGACTGCAAAATGCAGTCCATGTGCAGTCGCGTGCCGTCGACTGCAACCAACTGCAATAGAGCTGTCACTTCCGACTGCAAAATGCAGTCCGTGTGCAGTCGCGTGCCGTCGACTGCAACCAACTGCAATAGAGCTGTCACTTCCGACTGCAAAATGCAGCCCGTGTGCAGTCGCGTGCCGTCGACTGCAACCAACTGCAATAGAGCAGTCACTTCCGACTGTAAAATGCAGCCCGTGTGCAGTCGCGTGCCGTCGACTGCAACCAACTGCAATAGAGCTGTCACTTCCGACTGCAAAATGCAGTCCGTGTGCAGTCGCGTGCCGTTACTGCAACCAAACTGCAAAATGCAGTCCGTGTATGTTAGCGCTAAGGCGGCAAACAAACAGTTACCTTAGCTATAGATGCTTGCAATACCAAAAGCGTTCCTTGCAGGTTGTCAAGCTGAAAGATACTAGGGCAGAGGGAGGGGTAAGGAGGGGATGTTGAGCTCTCTCACTCATCGTACGAAACGCTGCTAAAATACTACTTTACGCTGATCTTCTGTGCGAGGGTAGACCTACCCCTGCCGAGACACTCCATCTCAAGCTTGTAAAAGTAACCAAGTGTCAATTCTGTCGGTATAAAGTAAGCTAACAACACCTTCAAAATGTGCAAATGAATTCGTTTGAACAGATACTCGAGCTGTCAAACAATTCGAACAACGTTACTAGCGAACGAAATAAAAGTTTCCAATAAAACTATTTCAACTAAAGTTACTACTACCTAAGCACCGGTGGAAGTTTAATTGCTAAAAAAAGTCGACACCCAACGCTGCTGGGCTGGCCCATTGAGCTGGTTCATTTTGAAGCGTTTTTTCATAGATTATGTTGGATAGATAATGTATTGTTCGTAAAGGAAGGTATAATTTCTTGTGAGAAAAATATACTTTCCTGACTTCAAAAAAACAAATCACTTAAAAGTCAATTACTGTTTGCAATAACATATTGTAGTACACGACGATACCAATAAAGCACAGTGCACACGAAACCTTCAGACGTAACGTAACTCTACGTGTTAGCCCCAAGGTTGGCCCCAACGCCACACGTCCAACATGTGGCTATAGAAAATAGCCAACCCAACGTTGCGGCCAATGCTATTTCCTACAGTAGCTTATGATGGCCAGTTTGACATGTGGGAGGGGGAAAGGATGAACCTTATTATAACCGAATAAAATTCATATTCGCATTCATTTTTAGACATTCTTATTTTTTTAAACGGCCACTCTTATTCCGTTATAATGGGGTTAATTTTCTTCCCGTCCCCCCACATGTCAAACCGGCCATCGTAGAATGCCGGTACTATATATAAATAGATAGATAATTCTTTATTATTCCACCACTAGAAGAAGAAAAAAACAAACATAAACATTTACATAATTTACACAGAACGTGGAAAATGGGCGGCCTTATCAATAATAGTGATCTCTACCAGGCAACCTTTGGATGGTGAGGATCTAAAAATAATAATGCAGGGGTGTACTTACACCCGAATTGAATTTTCATCTATGTGCATAATTTACAGTTCGCTGACGGTGAGGGAAAACATCGTGAGGAAACCTACCTATCCCTCGGGATTAGGTAATAGTCAGTCTGTATACACGGCGACAAGGTTCACCACCTGTCACGTTGGGTTCTGACTATCAGGTGAAACGTGGGCTTTGAGTTGGTTAATACCTCCACAATGTGGTGGTGTATGGCCGCTCAAGCCTCTGACTACCCCCGAATGGGGATAAAAGTCGTGACGTTACATTTATTGTACTTACATAAATTAACACTTACTACACTTACAATACATACGCATAAATTTCATTACATAAACAAAAAATATTACATAGACTGATATACTTGTACCCACACCTTGGACGAGTGACATTGGGGCCAACGTGTGGAGCCGGCGTAACACAGTATCGCCGGTCACAGGTGCGACAAGCCCATAAATTCCTTAGTAATAACGAGTGCATTTATTAACACTAATAAAGTTGGCAGCCAACTTGTTTACGAGCCCGCCTCAGTTTTGCAATTGACGTCCGAAAAATCTTGCTGCTAGTGCCAAGTTGTTGAACTGTGCAAGTACAGCCGTGTGCACGTCTATGGTAACATTTCCATTGTAAGCTGAGCTCTCTTATTTACAGATGACAATAATAAACAAAGCTCAGTGTATGCTGGAAATGTTACCGACAGAAGTGTTTCAACTATTTGCGCGACAAAGCTAAGAGCCGCGATAAAATTACAAAAATAAATGTTATAATAAGAATTAAATAAAAAAATAAGTAACGAATACTATATTTTAATTCATTACTTATCAGCTGAAACTTTAGTACTCATAAAATAATAAACTACACGTAAATATAAGTCTAGTTACGTCTTTCGTGAAGTTTATAAATAAAAATCTCAAAGTTAACGAGTTTTCAAAGTGTAAAACTTAATAAAACTAATATTATTTGTATTAAGTCCAATCAGCTAATGGATAAATTACTGTTCTAACTTCTGAATAGTTTTTAGAAGTTTTTATCCATAATACGCATATTTTACGATAACGTAGTCCGTTTAGTGCAGTTTTAACTTTCAGGTGATTTCAGAAGGTACAACTTAAAAAAGAATAGAGTAAATTCAAAGCCGTAAAAATTATTTATGGTCATCCCTACATGAGATTATGTATGAAAAGAAAGTTGGTGAGATAGGTATGATCTCAGTCCATCATAGACAGTAGGGTTTGTTTTAACTGCTTTGATCCCAACAGTAAATTTGACACAGCATAGATTAATTACTGGTTTTCGTGAGGACACGCCAACAATCAAAGCGTGCGCGTGAAACTTTGAAAAATCAGAGGGTCGGTCACAATAGCAAAATGCTACAGTGGCATTTAAATGGTTAAGCGACTCGGCGCCCTGGATGACGGTTACCACTTAGGGACCACTAGAGTGAGGCCCCATCTGGCGTTGCGTTGCGTCGTCGCAACGGATCAACGTATTGTATCACCAGCGCATCACCCTCGCCTCCCCGCTTCGTCTCTCGCCCGTCGACCCGTTGATCCGTTGCGACGACGCAACGCAACGCACTAATGGGGCTTCACCCTTAGTTGGACAATCTGTCCGTGTACCTTTCTATGATTTAAAAAGTTATTCATAAACTGTTTAATGCTTAATGTCTTTACAGAAAGTCCACAAATATTGTACGTTTGTATTTAGATCTTTGTAGCTAAGCCAGCTGTGTGGTGTGCACACGTTCGTGAAGTACGAGTCTTATTACACCGTGTTTATAGAATTTTGTTTCATTTTGCCAATATACTTAGTGCCGTATTTTAGCACGTGTGTGGAGTATTGCCTCGAATAATGTTTTTTTTTGGTCTCTCCTTACAATTTAAGATTACTCTTGGTTGTAAAGTCAGCAGGTAACGCAAAGCGAATTATTCTTTTATATTTTAGCAGATATGGTACCACCTGCCATTATAATCACTAGAATTGTGCTAGTTCCACACATGCAATGAAATTATCACATCTGTCATCGTACTCGCAATTCGACAAAAAATAAACAATACACTTAATGCTTTTAAACCCTACTGTATCATTAGCTTTTATAATTCATTATGTACCTATCCATCTACTAGTAAGTCAACTGAATTGAATTTTGTAAGTGGTAAATAAATTTATTATAATGTTTAGTGCCGCCATATACGGACTGCTTGGAGCAGTCGAGTCGAGACCAATTGGTCGAGAGCAGTCGTGTTGCGGTCGGAGTCGACTTCAACGCGACTGATCCAAGCAGTTCGTCTATAGCGGCTCTTACTGTAACTTTTTACTTATAAAATTTGAAGAATGAAATTTTTGCAATTCGTAACATTAGCCAATATAATTTTCTTCCCTCAAAATGTCTCGAGGGGGATATGCTAAGCTGATTTTATCAAGACCAGTGACGAAATGCTTTAGAGGAAGATAAAACACCGCAAAAAGTAGGAAGTCTAAGTAGCTAACTTGTTTAGTAGGGCAATGGACTACCCAGTGAGGTTGGCCACTACGCAAATAAAGGATAGAACTACAATAGTTGTTTAAGTGCCAAACGGGTACCAACGGAACCCTGTTACTAAGACTCCGCTGTCCGTCTGTCTGTTTGGTTAATTAATGTTGGATTAGCTTTCGTCGGACATAGGGGGCTCATTTTTGTTTCTGTACAATAGCAATTGACGCAAGTGTTGAACGGAAGTGTGCAACGGTTGAACTTCTTCTGCGCTATAGTGGATAATGAGCATCTTAATTCTAGATTTTATAAACAAACTAGCCGTGCCCGCGACTTCGTACGCGTGGAATTTCACAAAAAAAAAATGATGGTTACTAAAATAAATGTAGCCTAAGTTATTCCTTATATCATTAGCTATCTATCAGTGAAAGTCCCGTCAAAATCGGCCCAGCCGTTTTGGAGATTAGCCGGAACAAATTGCGTGTTAGTACATTCATATGCATTTTGAAAAAACTGTTATTTTGACATTACAAACAGACACTTTCATTTGTATAGATTAAAAAAACCTAATCTTCATTAATTTTAAACGAAGACACGAACGCCGCAAAAGACTACAAAACAAAGTTTCGTGAACGCACACGCGCTTCGTGTACTGTTCGGAACATTGGTGCGGAACTAAACTTCTGCGGTGCGCTCGGCTTGCGGTTGCGCAGTAAACACGACTGCTTTAGGTCCTACAATAACGTACCAAGTTGACTCGTTCCGGTTTCCTGAAACTTTGCGAGTTACGCCCGCTAACGTTACCCACCTTGGATTGGAAGACGAAGTTACGTATTTGTTTTCCTTTTTGTGCAACTTGGGAGTTAATTAGTAGATAGTAACTGCTGGAGGTGAGATATTTGAGTGGTGGTATAGCCAAGCTATAATCAATTGACTACAGCTCATATATGGGTAAGCTTGACGGAGTAGTACCACCCTCTTACAGAAGATCGTCGTAAAGTAACTATCACAGCTGAGTTTCATATGATCAGTGAGCGAGTGGAAAGCCTAATATCACCCTTTCCTCTCCCTGTCTCACTCCCTTTCAGGTCGGCAACATACGAGCAATGCCCGCAAGCATCTATAGGCTACGGTAACTGCTTAACATCAGGAGAGTCGTACGCTTTTTTACCACCTAGTCACATAAAATACATAAATGTCTATGCAGCAATTTTGCCCACATCAAACTACGCACACTACACAACACAGTATTCCAATCTGAAATATCGGTAGCCAATTCGAGGTATCCGAATCTGCATATCGAAACTTGATGTTGAGAATGGATTTGGCAAAGACCGGGTAAACGAACAATCGGGAACCGGACAGCCAAATAGGTCAACTGTGCTACCGTATTACGCTCAATTTAAACAGTCTCCAGTCGGTATGAATTCTAACCAGGCACACTTCTGCACTTTTCTGGTATCCTAGTACCTTGATAGTAGTTTCTTGATGGCACGGTGATTAATATCGGATTTATTTATTAAAAAAAAGATTTTAGTCACTTATATGTATAATGAAGTGCCATCGGCAGCAAATAAAAAAAAAGTAAAAATTGATTTGGTGCGTCCAGATGCCGCGCATGCCTCACCCGAGCTTACATGCTATGATATTATACTTTTAAAACTGAGGGCTCGGGTGTGGCTTACAATTTCTTTGGGCGCGGCATGAGCCTGATGTAGATTTAACGATTGAAGTAAGTCCGAGGAATTTAAGGGTCTCATATGACCGTGTGTTCTAGGAATTACCGCTACATACAGTCCTATAAGATGAAAGACGGAGCTTTACCAACATAATATAGTAAGAAACACTATCAGCAGACAATAACCACCTTCGTAAATTTCGTGCATCTATAGTACGTTTTTTTTATACTTGTCCTATTTGGTAAGCAAAGATGGCGTCCTGCGGGGCGATTGCGTAACTTTTTGTCAATGTTTCAATTGGTTTCGTATATAATTGACACAGGATGAACGAAACCAATTGAAATATTGACAAAAAAGTTACGCAATCGCCCCGCAGGACGCCATCTTTGCTTACCAAATAGGAAAAGTATAAAAAAACTTACTATAGGCATGTTTTTCTTACCCCTCCATTTTTATCTACACAATCAAAAAGATGAATAGGTCGAGATAAAAGTTTTCACGTAACGAGCACACAGTGGATACCTAAAAGCAAGTGCAAGTCACAATGATCTAAAGTGAAACCACTTTGTTTTCGACGTGTAAGCACCTCGCCGTGAGTCGGCGTTTGAGACGATTCAGAGCGGAAAAAGTGCTTCTGAAGGAGGCTGTGGAAAACATGAACTTGAAAACTTAACCTTTACGCAAAGAGAAACTGTTTTGAACAAAATCTGAAAGTGTAAATCATACCCCTTTTGTTGCTTTTTAGGGTTCCGTACCCTAAGGGTGCCAACGGGACCCTATTACTAAGCCTACGCTGTCCGTCCGTCTGTCCGTCTGTCCGTCTATCCGTCTGTCCATCTGTCAGCGGCTGTATCTCACGAACCGTAATAGGTAGAAACTTGAAATTTTCACAGAATGCATATTTCTAATGCCGCTATAACAACAAATACTACAAATAAAATAAAATTTAATAATAAAGGGGTCCCCGCATACAAGAAACTTAATATTTTTGACGTTTTTATTTTACGGTGGTACGGGACCCTCCATGTGCGAGTCCGACACGCACTTGGCCGGTTTTGTAAAACATGTTCAGTTGACTCTTTGGTCCTCATCTCATTCTTAAACCACACATTATAATAGCATTACTTACCTGTAAATGAAGAAATTAAATTAGTGCTTGGATTTCATTACAGAATATAAAAATAGCAACCCACTACCAATAAACCCATAGAGATTTTTAGCCAGCTTACAATGGTGTTACCAAGCATTTCAAGGAACCAAAGCGATGTGTAATGCCATTGTAAGTTCATTTCTATAAATTTGGGGGAAGTATATCCTCGTCTAACCAACCATGCCGAAATATGAATATTCAACAGTACTAAGCTAAAATATTGTATTTTTTTGAACGATTCATAAACGCTACGTCTAGCTTACATGATTATTTGTTTTTTACTTATTTTGACTACATCTCTATGCCTACTTCTTCATGCAATATAGGTGTGCTGGTTTAGATATGGCTTGTAAACGGGTGCTTTAAAAACTGTAGTTAGAACCGCATGCAGCTATCGATTACACGCTGTCTTCAAAACCAATTGCATGCAAGCACGAACAAAATAACTATTAACATAACATTTTCCATTGTATTTAATGGTATTTAAACTGTTGTATTTATGTTTGTTCATATTAAAATTCAAAACTGCTCTGTTTACTAACTAAACCACGGTCTAGACGTTATAAAAGCTTCTAAGTTTGCGTTTAAATATAACACAGAAATTATTACTTCATTCTTGTTCAAACGAGGATATACAGCGTGTGTACACCGTTATCGTACAGTTTATTAATAACAAAGTTAATAAGGTACATCTAAACATATCTTGTTATTCTGATTTGTAATTAGTGTTAATGTCACTTTTCGATATAAATAGAACAAATAAGGTTAAAATTTATAGAACAGTGACATTTTCAGCTGTCAGTTTACTTCCTCTAATTAAAAATCAGACTATAAGTAGTTTTGCAATTTTGAGTAATGTAATATAGAGTTTGCATTGTAGGTAATTTTGCATTAACAGCACTATTGCCAGAATAAAATATCGCCAAAGATATCTATAATATAATATATATGGTTTCCTGCACTCTATAGTAACATATCCAACATAACCTGAGCTCTCTTTATTAAACTAACGTTGGTAATTTTACCAAATACATGCAAGCGACTCTACCATACAATGGACTGACAGATTGCAATAACACTCACCGCGGCAAACTTCAAAAACTGTTTTTGAAATTCACCGCAAGTTTGTAGTAAGGATCGATTAGAGAACGATATTTTGGTTTATCTCCACACCAATTAAAACACTCATAAATAACTAAACTCTACCATAAATAAAGACAGACACTCTACAAATTTAATACCTACGCGCGCGATTTATTTCATAGACGGAAAAAGCTTGTACGATAGGAAATTGAAAATAAATTCCTTTAAGCTTTCAATTACCTCAATCGGGAGTATCGGGTTTCCGGAGACATACATTTAAATCCACATAGCTAGCGGTGTAACTTCAGACGTGAACATGTTACGTGCGCTGGATATAATTAGATGTGTCCATATGGCGCGCATGCCTCACCCGAGCACTTATATTATGACATTACGTCTATGCGTTCCAACGTCAAAAGTGAGTGCTCGCGCGAGGCATGCGCCTGATGAAGACGCCGCCATTGACATGCAGCCATAAATCGATTTAAACTTAATAAAAGCGTCCAGCACAAAATGTATGATCCCAAACTAAGCAACACTTGTACAGTCAGCTTCATATAGTAAATGGCAGTCAAGATGGCCAAATACTTAGGCCAGGGCCGCACTGGTAACGCGACAACGAACCAGCAACCTCCCGGTGCAGAAGCCAAACCTACGCTAAAACCATTAAACCAAGCGGTGGGTGCAGCTACATTCCGATAGCAAAACCAGAGTTTCTTTGTCTTATGTGTTCGGCATTAATAAAATAATAGTTTCAAATATTAATATCACGACAATGGTAGCTCATGATATAGATGTACATACAAAACATTGCTAGGTTTATAAATTGGCTGTGAAGTGAAGACTAAAGTATAGGGGCGGCAGCGGCCTAAGGGCGGCAGATTTCAGAGGGCATTTCACGTTGCAATACTGACCTGGGAACATAGAGTTAATACATAAAAAGGTAGGCTAGGTTAAACCTACTATTTATAAATTAAGTGATTAGTGGCCGAATACTCAAAGGCTACTTAAATATTTAAGTCCCAATTAGCAGTTTAAGACGTCGTTAACTGTCATTTTTTGTATGGCGCGTCAAAGTTAAGCAGCTCTCAAATTTAAGTTGCATACGAGTATTCGGCCGTAAGATAGGAAGGGAGGGTACAAATTAAAGTGGCCTATATGAAAAGTGTAAAACCGGCACTGCTACAGAATCAATCCAGCCAATTTGCTCCCAAAATATTTATCTCAGAATTGCAGTGAATATAATATTAAAAAATATCTCCCACATGACTTATTTACAGCTAAACAAATTTTATGCCCGCTATTGCGTACCAACTTGACGGCACTATAAGCAGTCACACTAAGTTATTTTGAGCCACGTTTTACGACTCGGCAGTAAAAATATCATACAGGATGGGGCGGCGCAATTCGAAAATATTTTATTGATGAATTTCCCGTAAAATATACTCTATCAGTTAGCGGTGGAAATGTTTTATGCAGTCATGAAAATGCTTGACGATGAAATACGAGGCGGGATTTTTTTTTGCAATAGGTGGTGTGGAATTTAAAAATATGCCTGAGTGGGAGTACGCGGGCATTTGAACGTACTGTCAGCCACATCACTTGCTAAACATTATCAATTCTTTAAATCGGCAATACACTTTATTATACAAATGTTGGTAAAAATTGTCCATTTCGTAAAAAATATATTTTTGTGATTTGATGCAAAACAAAAGTGTGCAAGCAATTAGGCGCGTCCACAACACGCACATGCCGCGCGAGGCCGCTCACACACGTGCCTCGCGAAGCACGCGCTGTTGCCTCAGTGGAATGCCGTCCGAGGCAAATAAAGAGGCAACCTTCACTTGGAGAGAGAAGGGTATACCCGAGCAATCAGTTTGACATATTTCTGTCTCATGACTCGGCCAAATTAGGCGAGGCAAATGACAGCGCTTGGGTGAGGCAGGCGTCGCGAAAATCGATGAAAATTAAAAAAAAACTCACTATAAGACTGCACGATAGATTTTTCTAATTCATAACTAATTTTAACCGTTATGGGTAAAGATTTCATTCATCAGAGACACGTTGAGCCCCTGAAACCTCTTATTCATAATCAGGTAAGTTCATAAATCAAAACAGTTGGCCACTCAGCGATACAGGATCAAAGAGTTACCTAACTAATCCCCGGGGCACCAACTAACGTGACTGTCCAAAAACTTCTGTAACAATTTAGATGCACGAATAACTCCCGAGGCAAATTATTAATCACGCGTCGGAAGGTTTGGGCCTAGTGACCACCAAAGCGGAGTAACTCTGAGAGTAGTTAGTCAGTGTAATGTAAGTGATTGTGAAAACTAAGGCCCGGGCCGCACTGGTAAATCGACCGTGTTGCGACAGCAATGCGACAGTGATCAAACCTCTATTATGACATTAGGCAGTAATTAGTCTTAGTTAGTCTTATTTATTTACAATTGCTCACTGCACTTACAGTTCACACCGACGCGTGCAGTGAGCCACTTTATTTGTACACATTCTGCTAACTTAGTTTATGGTTTAGTTGAGATTAGTCTTAAGTCGTACGCAAATTTGCCGATAATTGCTCAGGCTTCGTATGCCTGCGATGAGGTAGCAATGAGGGCATGTCAGGTCACCAGATGTCACTTAATTGGACTGTCCTGTAAGTCCTGTCACCTGTCACTTCACTTCTGTCAGTGTCCCAACAACGCCCAACCTGGTGCCGCCTTGCGATATATTTAGCCCTTATTTGATATTTACACTGGATTCTAAGCTATTTGATGTGTTGTAAAGCCGCAAAACTAATGTTGCCACCAATATTCAAAGGCCCATAACTCAGAAACTATTATAGTTACGTATAATCTGTCTTCACTTTTCACATTCGTTCCGAATAGTCGACTTCATAGTGCCCCAGTGCACGCTACTCCTTATACTATAACTCACCTCCGATGCCATTCAAAGTTGCCAAGTAAAGGGACGGGAGGTCTGTTGCAAGAGTCAAGACTTCAGACTCACGCCGAGGTTCAAAGGGTCACTAAGCAAGGAAATGTCAAAACCACGCATCAATATTAAGCCATTAACTTGGGACTGCTTGTTCAACGCACAAGTTCGAGGTTTAAATGAGATGCTGACTAGTGTGTTTGACTTGAAGATTAATTAGTTATTTCATGGTTTAAACACAGGTGGTAAAAGTCTGCAATGTATTACTGAACTCTGCAAATAGAAAATTTTGTGTCATCCTAGATTTATATACAAATTATCTCCTAGTTATCTTTGACACATTTGTTTACATTGCCGTTATAAGTCCCACTCCTGGGTAAAGGCCCCCCTTTACTTCTCCACATGTCTCTGTTTTGGGCTATTTCCTGCCACGATGTTCCCACAAAGGACAAATGATAAAACAAAATAAATAATATCTAAATAGTTGCTGAGTCTCATGTGTTATTGTCTTAAATCCACGAAATTAGTAAACACTAGTAATTCCGGTTCACAAAATTCGTAAACAACTTTTCCGAGTAAATGTAATATGTTAGAACCGAATAAATTACTAATCTGTGGCTCGTTAAACAAAGTTTTGAGTTCACTTATTTTTATCTTTGCCATGTTACACGCATTATGAGATACCAGTCAAACTTCCGGGTCTACATTTCAAAAGTTAAAATAAGTTACGTTTGAGTATAATAACCCTCAAAAAATAGAAATAAAATAAAATAAAACAAAATGAATCATTTTAGGAATGTTCAGATAATATTCAGTGAATTTCACATCGCCCGAAGATATTTTGCCAGCAATTTTTTCACCTGAAAACCTTGTGATATCATCAACCATTTAGGGCCTCCGCAGACTAGCTACTTTTAGCATCGGCGACCGGCGATTTTGTGACGTATCGATGCTGCGTCGCGTTTCTTCGAGCGCGAACGAGCGAGACGCAGCATCAAAATCGCCGATCGCCGATGCTAAAAGTAGCTAGTCTGCGGAGGCCCTTACTTCCTGTTATAGTTCAAACGTATTTACAGCAGCTCTGAATTCATGGCGTAGAGAATGACTAGGCATAATTTATTTCAGATTAGGATTGTACACATAATTTTTTTGACCAATCTTCACAGTAAAGTGTGATATTACACGACAATAGGACTGCTCGTGGGCCCGGTTTGGTACTGGGAAGCGTTGCTTAGTTTGGGAGCATATTGTCGGTGAGTATGTCTGGCGATATATATTTATTTTAATACCTACGCTGCGTAGAATTAACTATGTCACTTGTCTCACATTCACAAATACAGCGTGTATCGTGAACTTGGCACAAGTCGCGAGGCGGTGCTCTAATTAAACCCGGATCAGATGTAGCAGTTACAGTGGTCGCAAGCACTCGATGCCGTTTTTGGTTTCAAGCCAAGACTTCTTGTATAGATGATTCGCTTGTTAACTTTTATGTTTTTATTCGGAACGGCTCAGACGGCTAATTACAGTGTTGTTTTGTAGTTGGCCAGTTCTCCGCTTGGATTTCATTCGTAATAATTGATACGCATCATTTTTAACGAACATTTGCTTTTAGGGCCTCCGCAGGCTTGCTACTTTTAGCATCGGCGACCGGCGATTTTGTGACGTATCGATGGTGCGTCGCGTTTCTTCGAGCGCGAACGAGTGAGACGCAGCATCAAAATCGCCGATCGCCGATGCTAAAAGTAGCAAGTCTGCGGAGGCCCTTATTTTTGTGTTCGTTTCAAAAGAATTCTACATAGTGGTATGCAGTTTAAAATGGTTTAAAATGGTGGTACAAGGCATTTCTAGAAATTACAGATGTGATTTGTAATGCAGGTGTTAGTCCATCATAACTTTCTATAGATGTGAGGAAAAGTGTGTTGATATTATTTGAAAGCAAACAGGTGGGTATATTCCACTTAAACCCATATTTGGAAACGTACTATTATTAGCTGTCACCTTAATTTGTAAATTAAGTTTAAATTGGGAACTTACACTGAGAAAAAAAATTACGATAACAAAATGGTTTTTGTAGTTCCTAGGACTCTTATTAGTATGTTTTACTAAAAGTTTTGTATTTACAGAAAATGTTTTACAAATGCGAGACATTACATAACACATTTGCTGTAAATACAAAACGTTGTGTATAAAATATTAAAAACACTACTAGGAATTACAAAAACCATTTTGTGGTCGTAAAATTTTTCTCAGTGTATGTTTCAATACTGACCCAAGACACAAAGTGCTTCGCAGAGATCTTTGTACCAACATCTGTGTTTCTGACCCCATTCTGGTCTTTAAACTAGCACCTAAAAGTGCGACGGCGCTATTAAAACTTGGAGGCGAGTCGTCGTTAGAGCGCACTCCCCCCGGAACTCGATGCAATGCCCGCTACACACGATCAGCAAGTTTCCCAAACTGCACTAATGGGAACAATAATAATACACAAATAGCTGCTAACATTATGTATATGTAGCTTTATGGCTTTGAAATGTTAGACGCTTTGGGAACAATATTATGACGTGAGGAGTTTGTGAACCGAATGGTTGTTTTTAAATCTGAATATGGGAGTTATTTAAGTTTGCACATACGTCTGTGCCTAAAACAATTTTATTGATGACCTATTGTCTGATTTGTCGCGCTCTATGGGACATTGTTTATTACTTTAATAGGCCCGTTAAGAACCCTTCACATGGATGATTAGCGGGCCCTTAGTTTGCCCGTCAACAAATAGGTAAGTACACATAAAATGTAGATAGTTCAGGAATATCATCGAATCTGACTGCGGTCATTCTAAGATCTTACAAATCTTTGTACGGTAGAAAATTATAAGAGTTTTTTGCCTATGAAGAGGGACAATTAGTTAAGTTTAGTTTGGTTCAAACAGAGAGCCAACACGATTACCTAAGTAATTTTAATTTTTAGTGTAAAATCAACCCATTTGCGAAGAAAAAGTAAGTAAAATACACTGATTTATGTCTCAGTCGTTCAATCACCTCCCTCGTAAGTTCGGGAGGCAACGCACGCAGGAACGTCTTTACCAAACGTGACTTGCTTTGTTTTATAATGTTTTGCCTACTTTTTACCGAGAGATAAATGTGTATTGCTTTAAGAGCCCGACTGGTACCGGTTTTAATTTTATTCTTATTTAAGTTAAGGGCGCCGTTCAATTAGATGCGTATAGAACTAACACAGAAGGGCCACTACCAAAATAAAGATCTTACGCTCTTAAAGATACCTTTAAATTGGAGCCATTGGGGCGCTACTGCGGCGTTTAGCTATAGTGATAGACTACCGGTCGGTTGATTCTGATCGACCAATCAGCGGCCGATCAGCCGGTCAGCTGACCAATCAGCGGGTCGATAATTATAGCAGCTCAATGGCAATGGCTAAGCGACTTAGGGCTCAGGTGGTGTGTATGTCTGGCGATATTTATTTATTTAACAAATAATTAATAATGATTTCAAATTCTCCAGTGAATAATCACCGTCAACATCAATGCGAAACACAAATAAAAACGTTTACCGCAGCAAACAAGCAAACATTTAAAGTTGACAACAATGGATGTTTTAATGCGATCGCGACCGATGCAGCTGCATTTTAATAATACATTAACCGAACACAAACACGGTCCGGCATGTAATCTTTAGTGTACACACCAATTTAATTAATTCCCGCATGACGAGCACACAACGCTCCCGTTTGACTGCCACTGAACAGATTCTACGAAGTCTGTCTACATCATGAACAAATACCTTGGTCTACATAGAACATACTGTATAGCTGGGAACTAGTTGTCTACTAGCTACCATATTGTAAAACTTTCAATGTTTCGCGGATTGTTTTCGTTGCATTGTTATCTGCTATACATTTGGATGCAGCAAGCGCTGAATTCTCGAACGTCTGTCCCACGTAAACACTTCTGAGAAAATTAAAATAGTCAGAAAATTATTTTAGAATGAGCAGCTCTACTACCTACGTTCCTACGACTCCTACGTTTACTGTAGCAGTCGCTAGTCGATAGCGGCTGCGTTAAATATTTTTAAGGTCATACCAAGGGTGGCTGATAGGTCGCTATGTGATATTATGGGACACCGCAGACTTTCTACTTTTTGCGTCGGCGATCGGCGATTTAGTCGCTTTTAGCATCGGAGCAGTCGCTGTGTCTGACCGTAGAGAGTCGCCAAAACGTGATGCAGTCGCAAAATCGCCGATCGCCGATGCAAAAAGTAGCAAGTCTGCGATGGCCCTAATGAACCTAAGACATGGATGAAACTTATGGTAGAGCTTTAGGTAGAGCGTTGGGTAGAGCTATTGGCTAACTTTTGTTTATAGAAATCTCAAGCTCAGTTTTAAGGTTATCCGATGCTATAGCATTATAGAGGTTACTACTAATATTTTCGGCTACCTCACATACTTAATAGGTAAATGAAAATATCTGCGAAAAATAGTTTTTCATTAGAAATTCACCTTTCTAAGTTTATTTAAATATATTTACACTTAATGCTTTCATAACTAGCGTGTGATAAGCTAAAATGCGTAATGAAAATTAATGAATTCGTTTATCTCGTAGATTTAAACCTATGCTTTGGTAACACAAAAGAAAACTATTAGCAAAAAATATGAGCACATTTTAATTAAAACGATAAAGCTGATCGTAACTAGGTATAAAAATATTTCACAAAAATCACTGGTAATGCTTAATCTTCATTACCTCGGTCGTCACGCGCAGACAAAGGGCACTAGCTAGCGAAATTAATTTTCTTATCTTCGACTTTTGTTCTAACGCAATTATCGGAGTTCATTTAGTTTGATAATTAACTTAATTGGTATTTAAACTAGTCATTACGGCCTGCGCTATTCGCACGGCGCTTGCACCTAAATTATTTTGACCTGAACAAACAAAAATATTAATTGTGTATACAATGTGTTATCTCGCCCCACAGATATAAATTCCATAGAAGAGCGTTGTAAATTCGTAAAGTTTTCGCCGATATTGAACTTGCTTAAACTTTAATCATAAACCTTTGTTTATTAGGTTTATTACCTCGAGATTACTTTAGTCTCGGAAGGTTATATTTAAGCAGAACTAAAAGAGATAAATATGATAACCATTTGGAAGTTAGGTAGCCACACTTTCGTGTTTAGAAGTTTAGATACGTCTTATTAAACGTTGTATTCTGGGAAAACTTTTTGTAAATTAGGTACATTTTTTGTTGAACCATTACAAAAACACTGTGTTTATCCTAAATTTGTGTGGCAAAAGGCAAAATACGTAATGGACGTTTCCGAAATGTGCATGTCGGTAATCGAACCATACGATGCACTGAGCCAAGCGGCCGCCCAGACCTATGCGCTAAGCGGTCTTCAAGATGACATTTGGCATTTATGCATCATCATCATCATCACAGCCGAAAGTAGTCCAATGCTAGACATTGGATATTACTGGACATGGATCTAAAAACGACTGTAGCCTAGGGGTGAACAGGCTGGGCTAGCAATGGTTCGGTCCCAGGTTCGATCCCCGGCGGGGCATGCACCAATGGATGAATTTTCATCTATGTGCATAATTTATAGTTCGCTGACGGTGAGGGAAAACATCGTGAGGAAACCTACCTATCCCTCGGGATTAGGTAATAGTCAGTTCCTGTATACACGGCGACAAGGTTCACCACCTGTCACGTTGGGTTCTGACTATCTGGTGAAACGTGGGCTTTGAGTTGGTTAATACCTCCACAATGTGGTGGTGTATGGTCACTCAAGCCTCTGACTACCCCCAAATGGGGATAAAAGTCGTGACGTTACATTTCATTTTAATTTTTTTTGGATCTCATAGCTTGTTAGTAGGTATATCCAGTCCATACTTATTCACGGCCAACCCTCGTTGGTGGCGAGGCAAGTGTGGGAAAGTAGGTACACAAAAGAGCTAATTGTTTGCGAGGAGACGGCCATCGGCAAACAGAGACAAACCACAGCGATACTGACGCGTTTTGTTTATGTTTTATTAACAAAATTCATCTTTGGCCTCAAACAAATTTGTTTGGCCACGCAATTATGCTAGTTGACAGCTTGGAACCCATGTAGACAAGCACCTATATCAGAATAATATATGTATTTACTATTTTAATGTACACTTTCATTTCATGGGTGACAAAGCTAACAAGAAAAGGGTGTTAAAGGCCTCCATCTTTGCTTAGGATATTTTATCAGACCCGGAATTAATATTGTTTAATATTAGCAAAGATAAAACATGTAGTTAAACAATGTATTTTCAGTAATTTTCATACTTAGAGCGTTATAGCGTATGCGTATAGCGTATGTATATTGAGTAAAAAGCTGTTATTTTGACATCACAAACAGTCACTTCAATTTTATTTATTTGTTTAGATTTGAACTTTATTACAATTTCTATGGATTTGGATTTAAACAAAAACATATAATAAAAAAAATCTCGCCCCCAGAACTATTATAAACTTCAAAGCCATGTTTCATCAAACGTTTTTACAATTATGGGTGTAAGGTTTCATGATATAAAATATTTATTGAAAAAGTTAAAGAGGTTTGTTAATTAAAATATCAAACGCACACCGTTCTCATAATGCTCTTGATTTTACTTTTTCAGATCTCTCCATTGACTTGCCATTCATCAAATATTCACTCCTTTCGGTCGAAAACGGGTTTCTCAAAGAACCTAGATAAATAAAAGGTCTTTATACTGTATATAATAAAATTCATAAATATATCTATGTGGTTTTTTAATAGAAAATTCGCCAAATAACCAATCCTTTAATTAGTTAAAGTTTCTACTACATTGTCTTTTACAACTAAACATGGGATTCATCTAAGGGCATGTTTACAGGTCTCTAAAAGGTCGGCGCCGCGTCTGCTCCCCTAAGTTGCAATGTCCTGGGCGGCGGCTTCCACTTACTTGGCTATAAAAAAAGTTTGTGCTAAAATTCGAACAATCATAATGCCAGAACAATGCCAATCAAACATACCTAGTCACTATGCTTTAATGCTTTGCTATGCTTTTAATGCTTTATGCATTCTAAAGCGACGAATCCATGAACAGAGAATAGAGTATAACCTATAACAACCTCATTAAGTTGCATTGCGGGTCGAATACAACCGGATTTAAGTTCATCTGCTGTTCGGATTTAAATCTAAATCATAAATTTTGGGAAGCTTCGCCACCTATACAAGTTGGGTCCAGCGATGCTATAAATTTTCATCACATAATTAGGGTAAAGAAAGACAAATGACTCTCTTGGTTGGGAACCTTGTACACCGCTGATAGGAGTGTCGCAAGGGTGAGCGTTATTATTGAAAAATAAATAAAGTAATGAATAAAGTCCCAAAGTCGCTTAGCCATTGCCATTGAGCCATAGCCACTGCAATCATCTAATTGGTCGGTCAGAATCATGGACCAATTACTAAGGGGACTGGCCCTAAGCAAGTCGGCCGAGTGGTCGGCCTAGTACTAACACCGACATAAAACGAAGCGAGTAGTTCAACTATTTACCGGTAGATAGAACAATGAAAATGAAAAAACAATGACCACGTTTTTTTTTCATACATATATCGAATAAGGGCACCTCTTTCTTTAGTCTTTACTCTGTGGTCAGAATCAACCAACCAATCAGATGGTCGATAACTATAGCACCTCAATAGCAATGGCAGTTCAATGGCTAAGCGACTTAGGGCCCAGCGCGGTCTAAAGCAAGGACCACACGCGGCGACTCACGTGATTGCATTTTTACTTTAATCATTTTAACTTTACAACTACAAAGACACCGATACCGACGCAATGTTGCCGAGTTCGTACCTGCAGATCATTCGATGAGGTCAGTAGAGATTATAAAGAGTTTTGTTTCGTTTAGATTTTTTCCTATTTACGTGCCTAAGTAGATATCAAGCAGTTAACTTGCATTCATGTTGCCAAAATAAGCGCAGTAAGGCGCATCGAAAGGTTTAATTCATCGTTATAAGCTTTGATTACGACTATTACACGAACGAGTAGACGATAAAACTGATTTGACGAAGAGGATACAATTGTCAATAGTTAGACACTGAAAATAGCCCAACCTTCGTTAAAAATACATTACAAACCTCGAACAAACGCAAACTATCGGGTCTCAGTAATTATCCGGAAAAGGATGCCATTCTACGTCGATATGACACGACATTACCGCTTTGCAATTACAAATGCAAAACACACTCGAATGTCAACTTTGTGGCAAAGTTATAAGAGTGTAAATCGGTTTAGTTGGCTGAAATGTGTTTTGTTTTTTTCGGTTTTACGGTTGTTTCGGTGAGTGCAAGAAAGAAGGTCGTTTATCGCTGTTCCCATGTGGGTCAGGGTGTAACACGCTACTGGCAGTAATGTGAGGGTTGTGAAAGGTTCACGCAGTTTTGTAGGTACCTGGTGATTTTGTTATGTAAGTATAACATAACGTAAGTACTGGTGATAACATGTTGAACAGCTTTTTGCTTGTACACAGCCTAACACCCCCCTCTTCCCATTTCTCCTTCCCACTCCCCTTCAGGTCGGCAAAGTTCGAGCAATGACTTTGGTATTGCAAGCATCTATAGGCTACGGTAACTGCTTAACATCAGGCGCCGTACGCTGGTTTTCCACCTCAGTCCTATAAAAATAACAGAGACCAGGGGGCTAAAAACGCCACATTGCAATTAATTTTTCTGATTTTCGAGCAGAATCCTCTGTAAAATAGTCACACATTTTACGCCATTCGTGACCATTGTGTGTGTGAAATGTGTGTCCTCTCTCCTACTTTGCTGTGCTCGACAGGGTCCATAATGATCATATTTTGAAAAATGAACAAATGCAATAAATTGAAATTGAAATAACTCTAAAATAAAAACATTTTTGAAAATATTTTTTTCATCTCTGTTATGAACAATGAACAATTAATTTAAAGTAGCTATAATTTCCATGGCTAATAGAGAAAGATATTGCGTACCTACTATGTAAGTTAATCATTCTTGGTACAAAGCAAATAGTCCAACATTTTGCACGAAGCTGTAGCTGTTGAACTCCGTGGTAAACATTCCACTAGACGATGAGAATGCCTAGACGTACCTACGCAACGCATATAACTCGTACGTAAGACAAAGTTTAAGCCGCAGCTTACCAAAGCCATTTGAATATCCAGGCATTGCAATTATCTAACTACAATGCGTGGCCATTGTACTGGCACAATGTTAATGCATATCTTGAAATCTGAAGTCTGTGCTTGAAATTATTATCTCGAAGACATTCCTGATAGTATTCTCCTGACTTCACTACAAAGTAGATTTTAGACTTTATTCACTAATTCGCATTATGCATTTTGGTATTTGAGCTCACTCAAGCTTTGTTGACATGTAATTTAACTACTTGTCTTGCATCATATTTGTAGCAAATTTTCTTGATGTTTTAGCTTAGAGAACAACTGCCTGAAAGATTTAATTTCAATTTTCAATTCTACTGAAATACATTTGCCGATCGCTTGGCGAAGGGGTTCGAGCCGCTCGGCTTCCTGCATAGGGTGGTGCGTGTTTGTTTCCCGTCAGAGGCAAATTTTGGAAAACGGCCTTTTTATATCTTTACTAACTGGGTGTAATTGGGATCATCTCCAGGCCATTGTACGGTACCCATAGTACAAGCGTTGCTTAGTTTGGGGCCATACTGTAGATATGTTAGTCGAGCGATAATGATTTTAATGTGCTCTACGTAATTAAAAAATAAGATGACATTTATACCATAGTAGAAAGATGGGTAGTAGGTTATCTTCATAGAAACGCACCGCGCGCGGCTTGTATGTGTGCGCCATGCGTATCTATGCGTCGCGCACGCGCACACATACAAGCCACGCGCGGTGCGTTTCTATGAAGATAACCTACTATCCATCTTTCTACTATATTTATACCCTCCATTAATGATATCCAATGGAACAGTAGTTTTCAATAAACACACAGCAACAAGAAACACAAAAAATTAAAGAATTTTTTATTTGAACTGTGTTAGGTCAAAACTCGTCAAATAAAAATAATGTCGAGACCATCTAATAGGTGCAATGTATAATACGACACTGGTAGAGACAGATATCTTACAATCTTTTAATAACCAACACACATTCTGAAACATGAGTAATATTTTCACACTCCACGGTGTACCCCTCTAGTATGTATGTAGGTACATACGTGCATAGTGCTGAATTCACAAACCGCCCAGTAGTGGGCCCACAGGGTGTCGGCGACAAGGCGGAACCGGCCCGGGCGCCCTTTGTATTCATAACGCATCGTGTTCACCACGGATTGGGGTAAGCTGGTCTAAATGCTAAAACAGTGTACACTGGTGTTTCCAAACCATATATTAGTGACTTCATCTATATATAATGGCGCAATGGAGGTGTACCTATCTATACATAGAAAACGTTTTATGTAAAAGATACCGATGTATAGGTATTTTTGTATAGTTTCTTTGACTATTTTATATAAAATACCTTGCAAACACTATTTTGCTCGTAGATATCACATGGTAAATTTTAAAATACTTAAGTTTTATTTTCTTTACGTAATACTCACTGAGGGTCAAGTATAGATTTATAACTGTGACGCGCACGCGTCAGAGCGCTCTCAAGCTTATACATTAAATCACTAGTTAGAAGGACAGAGCTGTAAGCAAAACCTACCGCCGAATACTTGAACGCAAGAAGCCGCTTATCTTTGACGCGCCGTATAAAAATTTAGAAATAACATCTCAATCTGCTACGTGAGACTAAAGGTTGGCACTCATCTATCAACTCGGCACCCGACCAGCACCGCCTCGTCGGTCGGCATCCACTAACTGAACCGGAAATAAGTGGACCACGCGCTGACCACGCGGCGTTCACTCGTTGACCACGCGCGGTCCACTGGTTGATCACGAGACGTTGATGGTGTAAAAGCAGCGTCGCACGTGGTCAACAAGTGGACACCGAGCCGCGAGGCGGTGCTGGTCGGGTGCCGAGTTGATAGGTGAGTGCCAACCTTAAATCATTTGAGTAGCCTTTGAGTAGGTACCTATTCGGCCACTAGTGGTGGGTACAAATGACGTATGCAGTATACTCGTACCAGAATACAAGAACATACTGCAGGTATGCGCAGTTACCGAAGCTATTGGTCCTTACTGAAGCGTGTACCATTCAATACCAGATGGAACCACACTAGAGTAATTCATGATCCGATGTGGATACATCATAGTACCTACACGATACAACAATATGCTGGTTACATTTGTCCCAGGGTAAAGAGGATTTTTTTTTATAGGTACCTAATACTTTTCGTTCCTGTGAGTATAAAATCTTTGTAAAACTGTTTTAATTTACAAAATACTTCATAAACAAAAAAGTACAGTCTTGATAAATGTGACCAGCTTAGGTGTAGGAATCTGTAATGCTAACGAAAAGGTTTGAATTAATTGGCATGGAGCTACGAGTACTATTACGTACTAGAGCAGAGGCCACACATTACTACGCGTTGTATTCATTTGCGGTGTTATCGCCGCAATTTACTCAGTCATTCTTTCACCCGCGCGCGCTTTTCTTACCTACACGTGTGTCGTCTATTAGACTAATCTAGAACATAGTAGCTTAATGTAAATTAGATAATTACTTAAAAGTTTATGGCGTATTCATACCAAAATTACATTGTTAAAATTAAAATATTTTTAGTTTCTAAATAAAAAAATACATAAGGGTTGTAATCGAATAGGGTTGTATCGGCGTGTCTGCATGGCGCCCCTCGGCCGTGGCATAGCGCCCCTAGGCCGCAGCTAACGAGTAACACAACACTGGCTCGGCAACTTCCTGCGATACGATCTCCTAAGTTTATACATTAACTTTGATCAATTTATACCTTTGATGTTTTACTAGATAATTATATGCAAGGTAAAGTTTAAAGGGATGACTTATTACGATCAAATTTTTCACAGAAAAAATATATGGATGAAATCTAGAGAAAAATTGGTTAGTATCACTACTTTATATATTTTTACGTATATGTATGACATTATTATTGATTAATACATTCACCTGAAAATAATAGTTTCATCCTCTTTGATAAACAAAATTCTATATTTATGATTCTTTAATCACAAAAACATTTATTAACATTTGTGTCTGTTTGTATGTTCCGGTTAATCAGCGAAACCGCTGGATCGATTTTGGCTGGACCTTCACTGGCAGATAGATAATATTATAAGGAGTAACTTGGCTACTTTCATTTTAGCAAAAAATTTTTTTTGTTAAATTCCATGCGTGCCAAGCACAGCTAGTTTAATCTATAGGTAACTGAATCAACTTCGAATAAAATTATCAAGTAATTAATAATTATGTAACAAAGTAAATTGAACCCTGTGAATTGTGAACATCTTTCAAAGTAAGTCAAGTGCGGGCATAGCCGACAGCACCACAGAGTAAGTGAGCGAGCATCATTACTTACGCACGATTAGGACAGAGAAACGCTTGGAGCTTCACCCAACTAGTGAAGCTTTATTAATTTGGAATTTATGAAATCGCAGTCCAGCCTAGAGGCTTTTACGAAATAAAAAATATGTTAAAAATTATTAAATACCTAACATCACGCCTCTATTATCAAAGGGATTGGGCTGTAATGAGGGTTATGAGCCCTACGTAAGGGCGTGTCTATTGCCATTTTACGGGCAACTTTCAGTGGGCTACTACTTAGACAGACAAAAATATTATAATTGTTATTTTTTATATACCGTATATACTTTCATAATTATGCATTTAGAAAAAAGCTGTTAGTTTGACTTTACACACGGTCATTTAAATTTTATTTATTTGTATAGATTTAATTCAAGCAGCATATCTTTCTACGACCTAGTCCAGTTTCATTTCAAAATATTAGCCTAAATTATGAAAATCTATTTGAATATTTAAATGTGCCCCAACAACTAGCTACTGAATAATAATTTTATCTAGTTATAATATTCTCTTTGAAACAAACACAGATCCTGACCCAACGATTTGCTATCATTATCTAAAATAGCAGCCGTAGATTATCATCACAGAGTAAAGACTAAAGAAAGAGGTGCCCTTATTAGATATATGTATGAAAATTACGTGGTCATTGTTTTTTCATTTTCATTGTTCTATCTACCGGTAAATAGTTGAACTAGTCGCTTCGATTTATGTCGATGTTAGTACTAGGCCGACCACTCGGCCGAGTTACTTAGGGCCAGTCCCCTTAGTAATTGGTCCATGATTATCATTTACTGAATGGTTAAAGTACTGTCGTGAATCTGCATGTCCGTCAATACACATATTGACAAGTTAGAAGTTAGTTTTATTGGTAGTACAGCCAAGCTGTAGCCAATTGACTGCAGCTCATCCATGGTCTGGTTCGACCGGGATCCCACTTTCTCACTGAAGATCAACGTAAAGTATACATATTACAACTGCGTTTCGTTCGATGAGTAAGAGAGCTAGAAACCCAAATGCCCGTTCCACCTCTCTCTCTCACTCCGCTGCAAGTCTGCAATGTGCAGCCAAATGCCTGTACAATTTGGGTGCACTGTAGCACACATGGATTAATTTTGGTTTCCGCGAGGGCACTTCAACTAGATAGCGCATGCGCACTAATAAATTGCGGCAACCGATAGTACGCTGAATTCAGCGTACTTCAGAACATGTGCCGCGACGGCAAGTTGCCGCATTTTTTGGAATTATTTTTTGTCATTAAATTGTTTACAATTATTTTTGTTAGTATGGTGGTATCTAGTAAAGGCGCACGCGCGAAACTTTAATAAGTCTATGTTATTTTTTTATGGGACTGAGGTGACAAACAAGCATACGGCCCGCCTGATGTTAAGCAGTTACCGTAGCCCATAGATGATGAGGCGTGAAACGAAGTGGATGGTAGTACACCTCTGCCCACTCCTTTAGGGAATATAGGCGTGAAGATGAAATAATTACTATAACACTACCTCGCACTGAATAGCCCCTTGAACGAACGCCCACCGCCCACAGGTCCGCAACTATTCGGTATCATCAGACGCTGCTATTGGAAAACTTTTTCGATCTAGTGAATAGTGCGCGCTACGTGCGACATAAACGGTGCAGATGGGTGTCTTTGTTGCCATACACAATGCTGAATGCTGAAAACGTTTTATTGTTTCCCTTTGATACATTCTAATTGATTGGTATTGTTCCTGGTCCTCGAGTCTCTTAACAATTGTTCCTGGGCCTGTTCGAAAATAATTGTTTTACTCCGGCTTATGCAGTAATCGTGACGAACAAGTAGGTGCTATACAGGGCGTCCCCCAACTTTGCAAAATGGAGTTGCAGATTTTATTGTTTTAAAAATAAAAATAAAGTCTTCATTCAGTAAAATTTTCTCTCTACAGTGTTTAAGGTACTTTCCGTCTATGTGGCAAAGTCGTTGGACGCCCTGTGTAGCTCATATTTTTAATCATTCCCATCTAGAAGTCACTAAAGGCCTGTATCAGAATAATAATAATAATTAATATCCTGGGACATTATTTTTATACACGGCTACCTGACCCCAAACTAAGTAGAGCTTGTAATATGGAAACCAGATAACTGATATTACTACATATACTACTTTTTGTTTGTAAATACATACTTAATATACATATACACCCAGACTCGACGAGATACATACAGACATGTTCATGCACACAAATGCATGTTCCGGGTAGGAATCGAACCTATGACCTGCAGCGTGGAAGGCCGAATCTTAGCCAACCACGCCAACGGGCCCGTCAGATAACTTTTATCCACCAAATTTTGAAGTTTTGACAGTTATTAAGGTGGTAGAGTCAAGCTGTAGCCAATTGACTGCAGCTCATATACGGGCTGGCTCGACCAGGGCAGTACCACCATTTCACAGAAGATCGGCATAAAGCAGCTATTGCAGCTGCGTTTCGTACGATGAGTGGGAGAGCCGAAAGCCCAACCCCCCTTCCCCTCCCTCCATTCCACTCCCCTTCAGGTCGGCAATGTGCGAGCAATGCCTTAGTATTGCAAGCATCTATAGGCTTCGGTAACTGCTTCACATCAGGCGGGCCGTACGAATTTTTGCCACCGTAGTCCTATAAAAAAAGTCGACTAAATACCTAATCGACAAAAAGATTTTACCTATGACTGAGTCGATATCAGGAACCTAGCAGTAATGTCGCCAAAATTAGCGCAGTAAGGCATATCTGAAGAGTTTTTATTAATCTTTGACGATAACAAATGATTTTTCGTACAGATATACTAGGCGATAATGTTCGTAGAATCAATATACGAAACGATCACGTAACTATTAAGCCAGTGTCACGCGCCAGGTGGTAGTCACGCGTGTCATTACCACGCGCCACTCCGATGCGGCTTCACTTGCACGCCGAGCTGGCGTAATGACTCATTTACATTTTACGCTTAAACGATCGTTACTGAACACGATCGAAGTGATCACCGGTCGAATAACTCATGTAAATAGCTCGCCGTTTGTCCATTCAGAACGGATATCGGCGATCAAATGAGAGCATTGTAGTAATTACGAGAGTAACGAGCTCGTCTTAACTGTGTGACGTTATAAAATCTTTCTGGTTTCGATCAGCCTATTGATGAACGTTTCACCATCATCGTATCTCTTAGGGCCTCCGTAGACTTGCTACTTTTAGCATCGGCGATCGGCGATTTTGATGCTGCGTCTCGCTCGTTCGCGCTCGAAAAACGCGACACAGCATCGATACGTCACAAAATTGCCGGTCGCCGATGCTAAAAGTAGCAAGTCTGCGGAGGCCCTTAGGGTCGAGTTTACCATCACACTAATGGACTGTTGGTAATAAACGATAGTTACCAATACATCAAACAACCAATACATCTAACGGTCCGTTGATGTGTTAGCAAACTCAGTACTCAAAATGTCATACATGAAAGAAACAAATTGAAATTCTTGAGATTTATCTGTTACGGATTGACTGATGCTAAAATTAGTCATGTAATAAAATAGCTGAATTCTTTAGATAACCAGTACGATAAACTGAATAAAAGATTCCTGCCGTCTGAGTTCGTTCATAACAGTTGTTAGCAGAAACTAACATATGCGGGGTGGTCATGCAATTTAAATTAACCATTATATAATTCGATTTCTGATAAATGAAGAAACTATAGTAAGTAGTTTAAGCATAGTTCAGATGTTTCGCTGATTTTGGAGATTAGAAGCGGTTTGGGTTGTAATTGCGATCTAATCTAGACCCATTTGAGATTTAGGCAACAATTCAATGCATAAAATTAAGAGTTCAATTCACTAGTTTCATAGAAATACTGGGCAGCTATTTACACATCGAGATTTAGAAACAGATAATCGGCTATCTTCGGCTTTATACACTTAGAGAGGTATTGTGTGTATTGTGCTACAACAAACGATTCTACTTATTCAAGTTTTCCTCTGCGCTTACTTCTGCAAACCAGATTTTCTTTACAGAAGTACGAAGAAACATGTTTAAGCATGTCACCACGACTTGACTATACAAAGATGCTCAAGCTACTAGTGTGTAGTTAGCCTAACATCGCTGTTTTAATTATAGGGATATAAGCTGAATATAGACAGACTCCGAGCTCAACAACACTAACGTACCGTTTGGAGCAGTAAGCGACTGTGTGATGTACTGGTAACAGTTGTTTATTGCTCTAACAATCCGTTAATGTGTTGGTGAACTCAGGCCCTTAATATAAACAGACTTAATACTAGTTCATTCTTATTTAAAAAACAAATTCATGTCGAACCCCAAGTTCCTTCGGGCACGTGAGGGTTATTACGTACACAAAAAAACTTCGCCAACATTTTTGGAAATAGCAAATCTTTTCAGAATACAGTATTACGGGCCGTAAGGTAAGATGTTTCATTCTGAAACCCTACCTCCGGGCCCTGTGTTCTTGGGAACGCCGAGTTAGTGGATGCCGCCGTTTTGAAACCCACTGGCGCAAATAACATTAGCATAGTTATCGAACGCGCCGGATGAGACCTCCGTAAAGGTCCCAGTGCGGCTGGGACGGCTCTTAAACCCGCTTTTCCGATAATGACTATCGATGATTCCGCCGAACGCGGGCCGAGCACAATATTATTAGGTAGTTCGGCCGTTGTGGGGAATTGCGGAGAATAACACGCCGATGGTATTCAGTTGTTTGTTGGGAATCCCGTGGTGCACAGTGGATTAGATTCTCGGATCTCGGATTCTCGGATATTTTTTTTGCAAATTGATTCTCTGAACTAATATCCTAGTTTTAGATAATAATGATCATTTAACATTGTTCTCTATTTTGTATTTGATTTGTTTTGCTGTGGTATCGTAATATTCCTTTTGAAGATCGTTGTTATATTCATATTTGAAAGCTATAAATTGGTAAGATTCTGTTTAGTTTGACGACCGCTTGGCGCAATGGTTTTAATGTTGGCCGCGGGTTCGATTCCCGCCAGAGGCAAATTTCGGAAACGGGCTTTTCGTAATTCGCTCTTTTTTTCATTTACATAAGGCGAAATGTTAGCGAAACGCGGTAGCGTACTGCATATTATTCAGCGTGCGCACTTTCAAATTTTTTTTCTTGAAATAATCTTACGCTTTTTCAAAATTGAGTTCACAGAAGTATTTGTTGGGATAACACACTGGTTTTTGTAAAAATATCTTCTATAGAAACTGAATGAAGTTGATTCATTCTATCGACGGGAATGTCAACGCGGGTGTTTTTCAGGAAACTTTACGATGTTTTTCTATAGAGCCAAATTTATTTAATCGTCTATCAGTGAACACGTTCGGATATAGTTTTTGTGAAAATTTATAACACAATAAAAAAATAAAGTCAATTAACCGCTTTCAAAGGTCTATTTTAAAATATTCGTGAGGACGAATCGTCTTTGAAGCATATTTCGTCTTAATATTTTTAGATGTGACAACAGAATCAGTGCCAGTGACTTTTATGTTCCGAGAGCATTAGTGTAATAACCATGGACCAATTACTAATGGGACTGGCCCTAAGCAACTCGGCCGAGTGGTCGGCCTAGTACTAACATCGACATAAAACGAAGCGAGTAGTTCAACTATTTACCGGTAGATAGAACAATGAAAATGAAAAAACAATGACCACGTTTTTTTTCTTACCTATATCTAATAAGGGCATCTCTTTCTTTAGTCTTTACACTGTGGTAATAACTTTAAAATTAGCGAATACTTGTAATGCAACTAATATGCGGTTTAGAGGGTTACCGACGCAGCCGACCGTCAGCAGATCTAAACGTTCAATAACTCTTCGGAAAATAGACCCCCTGTCAAAATGGGTCGTTAATCTAAATTATCGTGTTTGATTCTGTGTATTTGGAACTGAATGGGGCCCTTGGGCACTCGCCATTGTTTGCTAATTTGTATCATTTCGGTGGCAATGTTTGTGCGATACGAAATGCGGTGGAGTTTTGAGGCGTGACTGAGTATGGTTCATATGACTCTTTATTTATTATGACTCTTTTGTCAAAGTTAAAGTGCTGTCACGAAAGTATAACAATTGATATTAAGTAGATTTTATTTGTGGCAGCGTCAAGCTGTAAGGTAGCTGTAGGTATTGACCGGGGTAGTACCATCCTCTCACAGAAGATCGGCGTAAAATAGCTTTTACGGCTGCGTTTTGTACGATGCGTGAGAGAGCCGGAAACCCAAATGCCTCCCCTTCCCCTCCCTCTGTTGCACTGCTGCCGTGGAGTCACGACGCTGGGTGATGCGTGACTAAGTGGATGTCGGGCAGTTACCTTGTATTCAAGATACGCATGTTTGTTAGTTAATACATGTATTAAATCATTTTGCCTCGAGTAGACACTGTAATTCCCAAACACAAATTGCTACCAGCAACCTATGCACATAGAAAGCACGTAACACCACCAGATACACATATCTTGTAACTGTGTCTATTAATAAACCATTCTACATTTACTTCTCTGTGGTGAAAGCTAAAAGTAAGCTAATCCCTCGCCAAAATACGCAAACAAAACAAACAATTTAGACCGAAGAAAAGCTGCGACAAATCTAAATAGACGGCCCTAAACACCTCTACTAAGATGGAAAATTTTCGATTAATAATCTTTTCTTCGCATTAAAGGAGGCGATGAAATAAAGGATTGCGCCGCTGTGAGATTCAATTTGTTACAATCCTTCAGGAAACGCTTTCAAATGAAACATTTTGTGTTCGGAGAGAAGTTAAATTGTATTTCTTACGAGAACCCTGTTGGGCTCGTTTGTATCGAGGGAACTTAACGTAAGCCTCTTTAATACTGAATAAATACTTTGTATATTTTTTCTTAGTCAATACACACAAAATTTTGTTGGATGTTCTTTACTTACAAATAGAAATATTGCCTTACACATCAACTGCATTGTGTCAAACTAAGCAAAGGGAAGTGTGCTCCTTCAATTCTTACCTCGTTTTACCATACATCTTGTACATATGAATAAGCCCTTACGTGAACTTAAAATAACCAAACCCATTCCACGCGTACGAATTTCACAGGTCATTCCACACAATCATGTCGACATCGACAAAATATTCAGCGGCATTTTTCTTCATTTCACGACGTTAACCGTAGCGTGAAATATTATAAAATATTTAAATATAATAATACTAAATCTCTGCAAGCATTCGAATGCTCGTTTGATTAAAATGCGAATACATTTGTGATTCAAATCTTTCTTTTTACTGATCATAAAGTATTCAAATGGTGAAGTTAATATTTCCGACACGTCGGCTGGTGGCGCGGCTTATTTTTTTTGTTCCCTGAAACAGCCGCGCGTGATTTATACTCATGTAGAGCCTCATTTTATCCGTAACAAGTGTTAAAGTGACATTGAAATTATAAACGGTCGTTTAATGATAACGTTCCGTGGAGTTTTATTGCTTAATTTATGTTTTTTGTGTGGGGTTGAAACTATTGTAATTAAAATTTGATATGACTGTACGTCTGCTTTTTTATTGTTATAATTAGGTCGACTGCTTGGTGCTGAGGTTTAAACGTAGGCCGCTCGGCTCACTGCTTCGAGAGGTTGCGAGTTCGATTCCCGCCAGAGACAAATTTCGGGAACGGCTTTTTCGTAATTTTCCCTGGTCTTGGTTTCACTATCTTTGTACGGGATTCTGATATTGACGAACAATCAGTCAATACAAATAATAGAGTGAAATAAACACACAACCTCTATATCATATACATTCGTCCTTCATACATTCAGCGGAACATCAAAAATGTATTAAGAAAATGACTAATCGCTTTTTTATCTCATCCGCTACAGATCCTCGGTATGACCCTTGTATTGCGACCAACAAATGCAATACCTCTCAAGTAAGCACGCACTCAGAGGTTATTGCCGACCCTCCCCCTCCCTCGACACCCCCGCCCCCTCCCTCGCCCGCTCTATCGGATGAATATGACCCGGAGGAAATGATGAGAGTGCCAGCCCGCTATCATCGGAATGTCGCGCTCTGCAAACGTCATCGTGAGGGTTATAAGATAAGCGGAGTTTAATTTATTTTGCTTGCATGAAATGGTCGTTTTACTTTTAATTTGGATACGTTTTTATCCTTTTATTTATTTATGACGGTAACGGACATCAGTATGGTACAGTAAGATGCGTGTGTAAAAGTTTTTCTATTCGTTAAATCATTTTTTATTTATTTATTTAAATGTTTTATTAGAATCTGATGAAAATGTTTATCTTTTCGTATTTAATAATATGTTAATAAAATAACTAGTCTAAACCGGATGAAGTTACCTACATATATTTTATTGTAAACATCTATGCAAATAAATAAAATTGAAATGTTGGTTTGTAAAATAACAGCTTCTAATTTTACCTTTCATATAACAAAAAAAATATTTTTGCATTTTTTCTCTGTCTGTCTGTTTGTTCCGGCTAATGTAACCGATTATCTGAATCTACTTTCATTCAAGCAAACCTTAACCAAAAGTCAAAGTCAAAGTCAAAAGGTTTTTATTCATGTAAGCTCATTAGAGCATTTATAAATAGTCAATATAAACAATATTTTAGCGTTACCACCGGTTCGAAATGTTGCTTCCATTGAGAAGAGCCGGCAAGAAACTCAATGGTTACTCTTTTCAAAAGAATAATTGTATACATTTTCAAACAGTAACGCTATGTGAGCAGGCATGCATTAACACAGTGTGAGTAAAAAAAGAAAATAAGGTATTTAAATAAAAATTAATAAAAACTAGCCTAGAAAGCTGTGCATGCCTACTCCCACTTAACTGTCAAACCAAAAGGTGAATATTTAGAACGATTGTTTTGGTGTGATGCCTTCCGTGCTTAGGTCTTGTCTGTAAAAGTTTTGGAACAACGGTGTCAAGTGGAAAATGGGCGGACCAGTCCCCGCAAGCAGCGCCCGGAACCCGAGCATGACTTGAGCAGCGGCATCACCCTCCTCAACCATTTTAGAGGGAAGAGACCTTCCACGCTTACGAAGTCACGGACACAGCTAGTTTTAAATAATAATATATGGTTTTAGTTTAATCAGTAATGCTAAATTGCCGACCATTTTTAAACGACTTCAAAAAAAGGAGGAGGTTCTCAATTCGTTTTTTTTTTATGCTTGTTACCTCAGAACTTTCGACTGGGTGAACCGATTATGTTGATTCTTTTTTTATTTGCATCACGCCTGATTTTCCCGAAGGGTTAGGCAGAGGTGGTAATAGAAAAATTATTTCAGGGTTTTTAGTGCTCCAGGATTTTTTTTTGTTTTTTTTAGTATAATAAAGTATTTCGTTGAATTTACAACATTGTGCCTACAATTACTGAAAACGATTCGTTTAATCCAACCCTCAGTGCTATGCCTCAGCGCTTTTTATTTGAAACTATTTTTATCTCTATTTGCGACCAATTTGTTATTCAAATTATATACTCCATGTTCCCAGACTAATTTACGAAAGCCATACTTGTCCTAACGTCCTACAGTTACCAAAGTCGATATAACATTAAATGAAGAATATAGAATTTGTTGAGTCTCAGTTAAAACATTTTATATTCTCGACTAAACTTAAACAGATTTTACCGCACGATTAGTGGATCTCATAAACGTACAGAACTAACTGAATTATATGAATGCATTTTTATGTTATTGCTTACATAGCCCATAGCAACTGTGCATGAACAGATTGCTCGGTAACGCCGCTCGGTCCTTGTAGACGCAGCTATTTGTAGAACGCTTATTTTTTATTTTCAATGTTATTAACAAAGTTAACTCATAGATAAGCTTGCGTGATAACGGATGAAATTTCATTGATGTTCACAGCTACATTTTCATATTTATTATTGCTTTTTATTTTCATTTTCATATTTACATTGATGTAAGGTTGAACACCTACTGCAATATTGGAATTTGAAATACTTTGACTACGGTGCTACAGTGCTACGAGCGAGCTACGAATACCGTAGCTTATACTACGACGGTTATTATTATTATTGCTTTGCCTTTTAGAAATAGTTAATAGAAACATTTAATAGAAATAGTAACCAATTAATAATCATAAAAAACATCCTCTAAAAAGAAAAAAATAATATCTGAATATTTTCACCCAAGCGTCGTTGCGTCGGGGGACCGCTAAGTACGTCGGTCAGGATCATAATCTATAGGTTACTAAATGTAATTTACCTACTTAGCGGTCCCCCGACGCAACGACGCTTGGGTGAAAATATTCAGATATTATTTTTTTCTTTTTAGAGGATGTTTTTTTGTCGGGGGTTTTTTAAATTTTTAATTTAATTTATATTTCAAACTTTTTAAACTTATATTACCGGTGTTCTAACTGCCCAGCTTGTATTAGCATGTGCTCGTCAAAAGGCATCGTATGAGCCCAAACACAAGGTAGATGCCGTACACCGTTGAGGAGTTGTTCTGATGATGCCTGCGCATCAGGTCAAGGTTGTCATAATTTGTAATATCATTGACAAGTGACAGGATTTCAAATTTCGTATTGATCAGACCTGCTGAAGTTGTTTATATCTTTTCATTAACTAGAAAAGAGCTGATGGTCTTCAAACGGCTGAGCAGATTTTCTTGAAACATAGCTAAGAACACTCTCGATTAACTCACCTTTCAAACAAAAAAAACTAAATCCAAATCGGTCCATCCGTTCAGACGCTATGATGCCACAGACAGACACACAGATCCACAGATCCACAGATACACAGATACAGACGTCAAACTTATAACACCCCTCGTTTTTCGTCGGGGGTTAAAAAGGCATGTCATGTCAGTCGCAAAATTAACTTAGCGTAGTCTCGTAGCGCTATCGCTACAAACTTGCTACGAAAGACGTAGCAGAGTTACTACGACTATTGATAATGAAGTGATAATCCTAGCTAATAAAGTGCTCAATAATAGTTCAAATTCTGCAATACGTAGTCAATCATATAAAAATTACAAGTATTTTTTTAAGAAGAACATCTGTTCTTTAATATTTCAGGTACAATAACATAAATCACAGTACAAACTGTCAGCAAAAAATATGATCGAATGTAATAATAAATTTCATTAAACTTCACCGCGTGCAATATAGAAACGCTCGTTGTATCAAATTAGTTGAGTCTTGAAGCAATATAATTAAACGCGTCAGCCACGAGTCGGGAACTGCGTTCGACTAGTTCAAATTAAACCGAGTTATAGGGAACGAATTAACTTGTACAAATTACCTTTGACAAGTAAGCTGCTTTGTGTGTAGCAGTTGGCTAACTTACCGCTTGGTATATACATCTAAGTAATTGTTGATACTAGCGGAAATATAATATTTTTAATATTTCGTTTGTTTCATTCTTGTGGCGGTCAGATAGACTCCCCACAAAAGACATTTCAGGTTTAATAAATAAATGCGTCTACATGTACTGAGCAGCGCGCTCGAGTTAAACCGTGTTTATGTCTGACCCCGTAGATAAAATTTCACCAGTCATACCTTGGGCGCAGTTTCTCGGTATATGTCAACGCGCCTTAACAATAGCACGCTTTCTCCATGGCGATACAATCATGTATGAAGATTGCACAACGGGCTAGATTCCATATACTAGACCCATTTATATAGGTCCTATCTATCTGACATACAAGTAGCATAATCGAGGCAGACTGAAAGTGGACCGCAAATTTAAGGAAAGCTGCTAAGATGGTTGACTCCAAAGGTGTATGATTTACACGATGGGAGACTAATAAATGCTTACTTGCTTAAGTTAATTTATAGTCATAAGTTTCAAATCTTCAAAGACGGTAGGAACTATAACCATTTATAATACCCCACAAGATAAACAGCGCAGGAAAATGATTACCAGCATAATTTGTATTAATCCACACCCCGATGCACACGACATAACGCAGAAACGCCACATAGCATCAAATTAGCGAGGTCTAGCAGCAATAATTAAATGCGACTGCCGCGAGCGTGGTGAGAGACTTGTTTATTTCACTACACTAATAATAATTTATAGGTATGAGGAAACTAATTTCATTTGATAGTGTATACGAGAAATATTCCAGTTTAACGGAAAAGGGAAGCTCGGCTTTACCACTAATTGAATCCGATATATTGGCAAAAAGTTCCTCCCATATTATTTTGGGACCAAAGTAAATTTGGCAAAATGTCTCTTAAACTACCACTAAATAAAAAAATTGTTTATATCTTACACAAGAATACATTAAAAAATACAAAAGAAAAAAATACATTTATGGCCGGCGCACATAGAGTACGGCATGGCATGGCATATCAATTTTTATCAATCGAGTTTAATACTTATCCAATCGAAATAAGGTGCTCCAGCGGGTGCACCGAGAAAATGCTCCGCGATGCTCCGAGGTCGATCACCGAGCATTGAAATATATGTATACCTTATTTCGATTTGATAAGTATTAAGTTCTCTATGAGCGCCGGCCATTACAGTTATTGTGGTTGTTGTAGAGGTCAGCAAAATGAATTGACTCCTATCTCCTGAACTAGGCGAAAGCCTGTATCTCAGGAGATAGACTGGAGACTGGAGGCGTAATGGTATATTTATGTCAATACATTATTTAAAAAAAAAAAAAAAAATGATATCTGTGGCTGAAAATGTATTCCTATTTAGAGAAGAAAATATCATTGAAGCCTACAAATAAATCAGAATCATTCAGTACCAGACCACGTGGGCCGAATCCAAATCATATTTATGCCGGCTCTAGCATTCCGATCTCGTTCCCTCCACTAATTTATCTGTGTTTCCCCTCCGTTATGTACTCAATACACATACACAAGCTATACATTACATTGGGTCTAATTTCAGTCAATAGATTTATTTTTATCTTTACCTATTCATGAGCGGTATTTAGTCTTTAAACAATATTTTTAGATTCATAGGTTACCTTCGATCAAGGAAGGTAAATACCTACTGAATAGGTAAATTAGTTTAGCAGATACAGTACCGTACATACCTTCTTACATCGCAATCACAAAACTTGTACTCAGCGCACCACTATATGCAGCTGGCACGATGTAGACCACAGAGTAAAGACTAAAGAAAGAGGTGCCCTTATAAGATATATGTATGAAAAAAAAACGTGGTCATTGTTTTTTCATTCATAGTCATAGTTGAACTACTCGTTTCGTTTTATGTCGATGTTAGTACTAGGCCGACCACTCGGCCGAGTTGCTTAGGGCCAGTCCCCTTAGTGATTGGTCCATGATGTAGACGCATTTTTGATGAAGTACAGCTTGATGTTAACGCATTTTGATGATTTCATGAAATAATTGATAAATTAGATGCGTTTGCGCAGACGTTTAACCGTAGCCATCAGACATAGACAAAGAATATAGAGAAGTGACATTCACTTTTTTAAACACAATAAAAAAAACAAAGGGCATCATAGATAAAATCGCCTAAACTAATATCGATGTATCGATACTAAACAGCAGCAAAATTCAATAATTCGACAATTCACTTATACATTCTCCGATTATTTAGTTGAGCATTGAGGAGAGAGACAACATCCTCAAAAGAGTTCCGCAAATGGCAATTAGGAACCGAGAACCGAGATTCCTAGCTTCAGCTACAAGTTACGTGGAGTCCACTGACACTCCCAGCACAATAATATGTGAATAACATGGCTGCTGGGTTGATATATGTAGATATGCTTTTATTTTATGATGTCATTTTATTATAGATTCATTATTATTATTATTATAATTTTTGTAAGTATCCTAGCTATCGTAACCTATAACTTAAATTTTATGTTAGTATAAGTAGGTTAACAATAAAGAAATAATTAGGGTCGCCCCTATTTCTCAAAATTGGTGTTGTTGACTAGTAAAATCATTATTTTTTGGTAACAAAACCAGTTGAGGTAACAATCCCTTACTTGAGACCTTAATACTGCTCGAAATGTTCAGGGCTCCAGTCATACCTACAGCCAACACTACAGAATGTACCTTCATTAACTTAAAAAGATAAAAAAACAGGTGATTCATTAAATTATACTATTATCCTTACGATAAATAAAAAATGTTGAAATAATTTCAACAAATATCCCGTCGGCTACACGGTGAATTGTGTCAGTGCCAAGCCAATATTCAACACGGTAAATAATGAAAACCTTTGTAATTCAATTCCGTAAGTTTCGGTGATTCGATTCAATTATTCAGTTTTATTGGTTACCTTGTATTGTCGATTCAAACTCGATTTCAAATGAAAAAACAAAACTATACCAGATGAGAGCTCTTACGGACACTAATCCAGTAAACCCAAGCTAACGTAGATTCTTTCGAAGTTATTACAAAAAAAAACTCTTTTTGAACGCGTGCCTAGTAAAATTTCATTTATGAATTTTGACATACTCGTCTTAGGGCCTAATTTAGAATCATTGAATAACTTTTGTCAATCAAATAAATTTCAAGTTTTGATAGATTTTTTTTTTCATAGAATTTCTGTCAAACCAACATATTTATTTGGTGGTTACATGCCGTGTACCTTACATATTTTTTCAATCAAGCAATCATTGCAAGGCGTATATAAACGCATGAGGGAATTGGATTAAGGAACAAATTAATATATCTTCAGCTAATTAATACCTACAGCAGGTAATTAAATACGTATATGATCGTCCTATGTGATAACGAAAATACATACTTAATCCAAAGTATATTTTCTCAGATTACTGAATTTGAAGCATCGCAAACAGAAATTTCTCAGAAATGTTAAGTGGTTAATGCAGAGAACAAAGTAGAATTAAATTAACAAAGTGACAGTATCCAGAATTATGGACCAGCGTAATGACAGACAGACATTTAACAGACCTCTGTCATCGCCTGGAGGTGAAACGCTAGACTCAAACGAAGGCTACACTTCACTAATTAGCTATTTTACAACGTTATATACTGAAATACTACAGATAGGCACTTAATTATATTTCTGAACCAACAAACCGTAATAAAGACATCTCTAAGCCAAGTGTTGTTCGCGATAGCAAATTTCTAACCCTGTCAACTAGACTTCCAGGTAACACCATTAGCATTTTATTAAGTACTTATGTTAACATTAAGTTTATATAGAAACATTAATTTTCGTCTCAATTACGTACAAGAATATTAAGGGCACATAGCTAAGCTTCATTACTATGTGAACTTCACCTGAGCGCCCTACAGTCGACTAAAGGGAAGAAATTAATATTGCGATTTTTGATTTATTCTCTTTAGTTCTTCTATTAGATCTTCCATTGCGCGAGAAAATAATCCAGCCTATCTTGTTCGATTATTCTGCACTTAATCGACATATACACAAAATCGAGTTGTGACGTGATTCGACTTACAGCAATTCGCTTTTGATAATCGAGAACCAGCAGTAGCACCCGAGATCATTTGAGCCTACACCGTACAAACAAGGTCACTGTAAAAGTCAACGGACTGGAACGCTTTAGGAAGTTCTCATCAAACGCCGAGCAAACCCGAGCGGTTAGCCTGGTCAAAGAGCGCTGATAGCATTTACGAACGGATGGACACTCCAATTTGAATAAATCAAATTTGCTGTAATTTAAACTTGGGTATAAATAAAATACCTTGCCTATGCTTCGTTAGGAAATCAGGAAACTTCAATAAAATTATCGGTGTTGCCATGACGGGCTGGATCGATTTCTACAATAAAAATTTATAATCTGAAAATTGCTTCCGAGAATTTTATTTACATCACTGTTCAGTATTAAATATAAATTTTCATTTCATAATATCTTCCTGTGATATGCACAAAAAAATCTTAAAACGCTGAAGCAAAGGAAAATCATACTCTTTGATGCGCAGTTTTCTCTTGCAGGGATTGAAATGAAGGTAACATTTATAACTATTCTACCTTCTTCAAACAGCTATGTGTATATTACTGTTATACAGGTGTCCCAAAACTTTGCCACATGGAGGGAAAGTACCTTAAATATTTTAGATAGAGAATTTTACTGAATGAAGACTTCATTTTTATTTTAAAAACAATACGAACTGCATTCAAAGATTTTTGAAAACTCGCTTGCCACACTCGGGAATCGAACCGGCTAAAATCCAAAAAATAACACCCTGTACTTTTATGGCATCAATCGATAGGATCAATCACAAGGATCAAATCACTCTAACAAACATGGGAAATTAAATGAAAGGAAAACCGTGATATCTTAACTTATAAATTCATGAATTCAAAGATAGTGATATATAATATATAATAGTGAGTATATAACGAAGATGCCAGCTATTTACCTGAAGCAAAAGGGAATTTAAATGAACAGCAACTCGAATTTAATATTGCCGGCACATAGTCTTCACGGTAACGTGTTATTAACGTGTTTTGGATTGATGTCAAAGACGTGTGTTGCTATATTAAATTCTACATCAGTATGAATCTGCGCTAACCAATGCGTGGGCAGTAAACGCTTGCACGAGTAAACTAAAATATATATCAAAATGTTTCTAAGAATGTTGAAAATAAAAACCCTGCCAAAGGAAAGACAATAAGCAAGTGTTACTTAAAAGACATTCTAAATAAAGAGGGCTTGAGATAATTGATTTCTTTTACCTTTACGTAGGCTGACATTAGGTATATGTAGTGGTCAATAATGAAGTCAGGTGTTAGAGAAGAACATTGTTTGTTATGATGTCGTCCACCGTCAATATTATCCCAATGTAACTTGAAAATAAAAACTGGATCAAAATCTGCTTAATAGGTGCTGAAATAAGCCTAGAGATAACAACTTCCAAAAGTGTCGAGACGTTGGCAATACATTATACCTCACGTTAATCATTTTGCCTTTTTAAACGGTGCACAAGCAAAAGTATTTTCCAAGGCGACGGTTCATACGAGTCTACGTTACAGTGCAATAGAATCACGTAAAATATGATTCCGTGGAACGTGTCCCGTGGCACCGAACACCTGCAAGTGAGGTGCGCTTCGCCACAACCACTCCGAGGCCAAACCTGGCAACGATCGGAACTATACAAAAGTTATTTGTCGCAACCTAGTTCCTTGATTTCTTACCTGAGAATCAACTTTTTAGGGTTCCGTAATGAAAGGGTGCCAACGGAACCCTGTTACTGAGTCTCCGCTGTCCGTCTGTCTGTCTGTCCGTCCGTCAGCGGGCTGTATCTCACGAAACTTAATAGGCCAGGGCAAATTACGAAAAGGCAGTTTCCGAAATGTGTCTCCGGCGGCAATCGAACCCGCAACCACCCGATGTAATGGACCGAGTGGCACTGCGTGTTGCTGCGCCACTGCACCAAGATACAAAGTGTAATCCTTACATCTTAACCAGGACAATTTGGCATCATACAAATAAGTTAAACTATTGCAAAAAATATCAGTTAAATAATTCTTTTAATGAGATCCCTGACCGAGGCGTTAAAATATTACCAACATCACCAAACTCCGCCCGAAGAAAAATACTGAGAAGATAAAAAAATAGAAGACTCCACACTGATTGAATTGTACAGCTGTACGAACTCCTTGACGAAATTATTTCTATTGGAACATTTTGTTCGACGACAAAGTTAAATTGGATTTCTTATGGTGGAAGTGTCTCGTGAAAGTGGCAACCGGGTGGTTGGTTTTATTCGGCTTCCAGTGTTTTACGTGTATTATGAGTATAGGCACTTTTAACCGAAAGATGGCGCTCCGACATTGGATTATTATGTGGGTGTACTCTCGTTTGAAGATTTTTATTTCCTTTGAGTGGCAAGGAATTTCTGTAATTAACTTATTGTTTCAAGTTTATGATTTTTGAGGTTGATAAATTAAATTACTTTTTACGGACACCCATCGATAACAAAGTCACTAAACAATGCGATATTAAAACCAAAGGCCGCAGCAATTCTGCAAAATTCATAAATTTTTCTAATTTTCTAAAATAATTCTACGCAATTCATGGTCACAAATATTATTACGTTATTTGTGACTATGTTATAATTTTTTTGTGGAATCGCTAATTGCTTAAAGCGGTCTTTAATTTGTGGACACCGCCCGTAAAAGAAGCAAGTAGGTGTCTTCTATAAAATAAGTAGAGAAGGACAAATGGACGTATCTCGTAATAAAATACGTCTGTGCATCGGTGCCTTCAGTACCTTGAGTTTGAACTGGTCCCTGTGCGGAGCGCTAAACCTATTTTTCCACTCGGTTGGACATTTTCTTTGAGGATTAACCCTAACACTTTCGATCAGTAAGCCTGTGAAGTTCTGGCTTCTTTATGTAGAGTAAAGAAAATAATTTAGACTTATCTTGTTGATGTTACCTTGTGTTTCTGTGTAGTATAACCGTGCGTTTCCACTGCACTAAAACATGTTGACATAACATACTGTTGTCTCTGTTTTTTTACTGTCATTTAATAAAGACAACAATATGTTGGTCAACATGATTTAGTGCAGTGGAAACGCACGGTAAAATGTTCCCCTACTAACTGCCCTTTAATTTTTTTTAATTAGCATTGTACGAAATGCGTCCATTTTTGCGCTGGCGAGATGGGTCAGGTCAAAATGCGCCTGCTCACATATTGTAGCGGTCTCTTAATTATTACTACTCCACCAAGCCAAATAGGAACTCGGATTGAATCTGGCTTCCCCGCCCGCCACACCGTCCGCACACCGCCACCGCCTCTTGTACGGGTGACGTCACATTTGACAGGTTCCTAGTTGGCTTGGTGGAGTAGTACCTACCTAACCTTGTTATAGGACCACGGCCCCCTGGCTACTAAAAAGTTGCCCCTACCACCCGAATTCTATACCAACCATGTAGAATATTCACAGATAGCTGATTCATAATGCGCACAACGTACTGAAAAACGTCAAAGTTTCTACTGGGTGAAATCGAAATCGTGGGCAATATTTTAAACGGTGATTCTACACATAAATAAATAAATAAAAAAACACACACACATACACATGATACAGAATATTTAGGGCATATTTATCAACAAATCAATTGATAAAAATTTATTACGCAGATAAGGTATAACAGTTAAATGGTTTGCTCAATTACTTACCCGAGCAATATTTTTTTATCAATAGATTTTTTTATTTCTTTTCCCAAAATATTCTGAATCATGTGTTGAGTCATATTTTAAAATATTGCCCACGATTTCGATTTCAGCCTGTATAAAACTTAGAAACGGATTATTTGCGAATACGGCCGAAAGTCTCTGGTGATCTTCTAGTAAACGTATCAACTTATACAACATTAGGTATATCAGAAGGTAAGTATACCTTTTAAGCAACAATGTTTCGTAGGTATACCTTGTTAAAAGCGGCGTATTTAAATCCGTTTCAGAGTAACTTTGCTTAGAACAATTTATCGGACGGCCTATTCCCTCGGCTACATATGTGCTGACCCCATACTTTAAAATTGTTCTTGTATTGAACGGAATTAAATGAACGTCAGCGGTAAACAACTTTTAATTATTTCTCCGTCCGCCGACTTTATATTCGGGATTCGTTTTAAAATTTTGTTGATTAGAATTTAATTATGGAAATGTCCGTGTCAATCAATGAAGTTCCGTACGATAATTAAAAAAGAAAAGATTAATCCTCAGCCCTCAGCACAGTAGTTTGAGCTTGTATGATAGCCGAAGTATGTTGGGTAAATAACAATTTCATTTCGGATGTGTAGATATTTTTCAATCGCAGCTTCATTTTGGATTAAAACAAACTTCAATCATCCATCTTTGAGATTTCCAATCCACGATTTAAATCATGTGGTTTTATTTTTATTGTGCGACTAAGGTTGCAAACAGGACGGCCCGCCTGATCTTAAGCAGTTACCGTAGCCTATAGATGCTTGCAATACCAAAGGCATCGCTTGCACGTTGCCTGAAAGGGAGTGGGACAGAGGAAAAGCAAGAGGAAAGGGTTTTAAGCTTCCAGCTGTCTCTCTCATTCTACGAAACGCAGCTGGTAATAGCTAATTTACGCCGATCTTCTGTGAGAGGGTGGTACTACCCCGGTCGATCCAGCTTATGTCTCTTTTGTGTGTCCTAATTAACATTTCTTTCCAGTATCTATAATGTCGCAGTGGCATCCATCTTCGTCAGGAGGGTTGTTCCGTGCCGTATCGCGCGGACATCGCTCGAGCCGCATCCCGCCGGACGCTGAGAGCGCCGTAGTGCCGAATCGACTGGAATGGCGCGTGTTAACGACTTCTGCCATGTGCCAACAGTTATGGAGCTCCAATATCTTGTGTAAATGAGATACAATAGACTGGAGGCAATCCCACATTACAAACGGACACTTCAATTTTATTTATTTGTAGATATAGATGTTTTGTTTTAGTTAGTGTATACATAATAGTTTGTGATATTTAGCCCACCCCCCTCATCCTCCCTCCATCCCACTCCCCTTCAGGTCGGCAATGTACGAGCAATGCCTTTGGTATTGTAAGCATCTATAGGCTACGGTTACCGCTTAACATCAGGCGGGCCGTACGCTTTTTTGCCACCGCAGTCCTATAAAAAAAAAAAAAATGTATTAATGGATTTTCCATTGGTTGGAAATTAACTGACTTGGGGCCCAGATCCCAGATCCCAGCCCAGTTAAATCAGTGTTAATACCAAAAACATTTTTGTTTCCTGTGCTTGCCGCGCGTGACGGCGCGGCGGCCGGAGTTAACGGGCGACGTACCGACACAACAGAGTGGGGTGAACAGTCTACATTCAGAACCCTCACGGTCGATGAACTCTGGCTTCCGTTTCAAAATTTGCCAGGTATCATTATGAACCTCCGTGGTATGCAATTTAAAATATCGTGCAAACCTTTATCGCCTTTCAACCGAAATATGTACAAAATAATCCGTTCAAATTCGGCGCATGTCCCCGCATTAACGCAATCCCGTTGACTTTCCAGCGAATACTTCAGATTTGTCGGAATAACTCCGCAACTTTAGATAAAGCGCTGTAGTTCTGTATCGGCCCTGCGAGTCCGTAATTTAATTAGAATTTCTGAAACAGAATTCCAACAATGACCGTTGTTTCTGATGTATTTCACTCACTGTGTAAGCTATGGAATATCTGGATCGAGTTACTTTGTGGCAACTTTTAGTTGAACAATTCATCGATCGTTTATATAAGCATGTTTAATAGGTACATAACGTCGGTGAAACTCTAACAGTGTGTAAGTCAAAAATAGCTACTTAACATGAGAGCAAAGACTAATTATTGTTATCTACGCCTAACGTAGCGTTATTAATTTTCAAATAACGCATAATTATTGGTCTGTTGTCTGGTTTCTGATTGAGAGCCATAACACACCGGCACGCCAGACGACGTCGCCAGCCACCGTAGCCAACTAATTCATATTGAAATGTATGACAGGTATCACATCTGGTGACGAACTGGCGACGTCGCCAGTCCGCCGCCAGTCCGTCACCAGGAGGGCTAGACAAGTGGCTGACGTCTACGAGCGTTCGTTCAAATCGCTACGCATCATATATGGAAATGCCATAAGTCACGTGATCTACACATAGCAACTTGTTATTGATCTACATAGCGACGTTTGACATTTCCATACATTGTGAAGTTTATTTTATTCTATTCGATTAGCGTTCATGCCTCTTGGCTAGCCCCTCTGGTGTGTTACCCGTCATATATTTCAATACGAGTTAGTTGGCTACGGTGCCTAGCGACGTCGCCTTAGCTACCCGGTGGCCCTAAAGGAAATAATCCGCGACATCCAACTCCATCCAATAGCATTAAAATATCAAAACAAGACAATGTAAAACAACAATTCAACGTGAACAACAGTCCATACACTGGACAAACCAATCTTTCAGTCATTATGTCAAAAAACTTGGCCAAACTTTTACATAGCTTTGAACTGAAAGATAATTACTGTGATCAATATAATACCCTAGACCTCCATTAACGAGGAGATATGTAGATAATTAACAGTGGTGATCGTGGTAGAGTCAAGCTGTAACTATTTGCTGCAGCTCATTATGGGCTGACTCGGGGTAGTACCACCATCTCACAGAAGATCGGGGTAAAGTAGCTATTACAACTGCGTTTCGTACGACGAGTGAGAGAGCCGGAAGAACGACCACCCCATCCCCGCCCTCTATCTCGCTCCCCTTCAGTTCGGTTGGTAAATTTATGACCGATGCTTTTGGTGTTTCAAGCATCTATAGGCTACGGTAACTGCTTAACATCAGGCGGGCCGTACACTTGTTTGCCACCTTAGTCACATACAAATTAAAAAAGTTCCATGTCCATTACTTGATAAAGCAAACTTTTTCAATCTCGATTCCATTAAAATATCCGATAATACACTGTCACGTGTTTAAAAAAAAGTTAATCTAACATTCGATTTAAAGTTAATTCGCTCAGCAATTAATTCGAATGGACGGGTCTCTGAGAGTGGTGTAAAAATTTAAATTCGCTGGGTGCGCACTTGCTAGATCAGCTGAAATGCAGCGCCGAATGAAAAAGGTCAAGTGGCGATTCGATAGAGATATAGGTAGAGCCACAGTAACTAATGTGGGGAAGAACCATCTATATTTATCCTACCATAATATTATAAATGCGAAAGTGAGTGTGAATGTTTGTTACCACGTATCTCCATAACTACTAAACAGATTTAAATGAAATTTGAAACGTAGATAATATAGGCTCTGGAATAAGACAAGCTAATCTTACACATTAATATCCACGCGGGCGAAGCCGCGGGGCACAGCTAGTAATATTATAAATGCGAAAGTAACTCTGTCTGTTTGTTGCGTTTTCACGACTAAACCGCTAAACAATGTTGATGATTTTTGGTAAAGAAATAGACAAGACCTTGGAGAACATAGGCTACTTTTTGTTATATAAATATAACTTGAGGGGGTGTAAATAACAAGTATGGGTAATTAATAATTTAAATAAGTTTTTGGAAATTGTGGCACTTTGGAAAGTGAAGATAGATGAAAGCTTAGAGAAAAAAAAATCTACTCGAAGTACAAATTCCAAGGGCACCAGCTAGTAAAATACTCGTATATACCTAATACGTAGATAGGTATTTATCTACTTGCAGTTTTGTACCTATTTGTAAAAAGCACTCCAGTCGGCCACTCTAAATAAGCCGATTGAAGTATAAAATCAAATAAAAATACGTGCATTTCAATTTCATTTTTTCACTTAACAAAGTCGAAGCTGATAAACTCTACATCAATCAGCAGATTAAAGTATTCTGGTCTTTATGAAAAAAATAATAAAGCTCACTATTTTATCATTGTGAAGAGGTCTCTAACTAAATTGCTTTTATTAGACTGTCTGGATTGCATTGGCTCTACGTAGTGGATGTAGCCTCAGTTAATGTTCTTAGAAATAAATTGCCTGCCTAAGGTACATTGTTAGCTTATTTTAACCCATAAAAGTATATTTCATTACCATAATAAAATATTGCCAATATTTAATACTGTATATACGTTCATATTCATTTAGTAAAAAGCTGTTAGCTATTTTGTTTGTCATTACAAAACAGACACATCAATTTATTTATTAGTATAGATTAGTAATTCACCATAACCCAGTACTAACCATCTGACCTATTACCACACAATACATCTAATTATGTACCAGACTTATCTCTATCTCACGTACAGCTGTCTCAGCATCCCGAGACGTTATCTCCGAGGCCCCGCAAGATATACGCGCGCCTATCTCTGAAGAAAAATCGGTGAGCCTGTCACAGAGGCGCGGGGGGACCATTTTTCACCGGCGCGAGCACAGTGCCACACTGGGAATATTAGACGCGTGTAGACATGCCCAACTTCCCCTCTTCATTATGCTCGTTAGTAATTTCGTTCGGGTTTTTCGAGGAGATTCGGGTAGTTAGGTAATAGTGATTTTGAAAACAATTTTGTTCGTCAATTTAGGTAATAATCCTTACTAGTTATAGACAAAGATGGTTATCCGATAGTTATTGTATGTAGGCGGAGTGTGTTGAAGTGTTATTAAATTATTGAAATATATTTTCATATGGAAAATAATGGATTTAAAAGCCATTTTAAGTAAAAATGTATTGAGCATAGTGTTCGTTCTATATACGTAGGTATGTGAGTTTTCAATTCGATCCAAGCTACAATCTATGTGAATTCGAATTGGTGATATTCGAATTACATAATATTGTACCTGCTGCCACTATAGTTTGAATGCGACTTAGTATTGGTAGCGTTCGTTGGGTTGCTTAAAATTTAATATTTGTATTATATTTTAGGATACCCATTACTGTCTAGGGTTTGTTGTTGCATAGGTAGATAGGTACAGAAGCGGTTTATAAATTATAGTATTTTTTTAAAGAAAAACAAAGCGTTTAGAACACTGTGCCAGCAGTCTCCACATATCTCTATTTCTTCTACTAAATATGGAGGATTTAAATATAGGTTCTATAAAAATAGGTGGATTACCCATTGGTGGTGCCTACTTTCACTTTTAAAGTGGCTTAGATACAAGGTTAAAGTTAATATCAGCCGGAGCGGGGCTGGGATCGTGCCTTATCGCTTCGCCACAACACAAAGCTGGTATTTCGTCTATTAAATTATTATCTCCTAGGTAATTTATTACGGTTATTACATTTCGTAAAATATTTATTTATAGCATCAAATATTGGAACGTAAGGAATTCTTAAATAAAAGTTTCAAAGGGTAAGGTAATTAGAATCGCAAAAGAACATACTTTCTATAGGTAAATAAGACGACTGAGTTACAAAGGGAATTAATACCATGGACCATTTAAAAAGCATGTTATCGGCTATTGGCCCACATGTTACTTTTTTTTTTTTAAGTGGGTGTTCCTAACCATGCAAACGTTTAGAAGCCCTTAAGGCTCGTCCAAAAATACGTGATGTTTTGTAATTTAGGTACCCATTTATAAGATAATGACAGTTGATTACAAACATTCCGCCCAACGCACGCTTATTATATAACTAAATAAAACTTCGCACGTTTTACGTAACGAATTCGCGCAAATTGGAAAAATAACATTTCGCTTAATCACGTTACGCGTATTTCGTCTAACGAACATGTTCACGTGAAATTAAATAAGCAAACCCAAAATATACACAAGTCAAAAAGGTTTTTTCGGAGTTTCAACACAATTTTGATTAAAATTTCATCAAACTTCATCGTATTATATTTTGTGGATGTTTAAAAATCACAAGCCCGATCGTAAGCCGGTCGCGGCGTGTATCGCAAACAAACAAATTTAATTACGCGCGGAGGTAACTCTCTTGTATTGAAATTGGTATTGAACAATATTGTGAGCCGCCTGTAATAACTGAACATTTCAATTTCCAATTAAGCGACCGCACATTACTCGGCTCGACGGCTACCGATACACGTAGACTGATAGAGATATAGATGTCATTATTTCACTGATTATTAAAATATCTATCCAAATATAAATTTTGAGACTCTGAGACCATATTAATAATTTATTGATATAACGTCCAGAAACTACTTAAAACTTATTTTCATTTATTTTATATTTTTGTTCGCTTGGAATCTGTATTTAATTTTGAGCCTTATTAAACTTTCGATTATTAAGCATCTACTCGTGAAAAGTAATATTAAAATAAATCTCAGCAACAACGTAGATATCTAAATTTAATTAAATAGGTGTAGACAAAACATAGTTATAGGTATAGGCCTCGCATTGAGGGGAGGCCCGTGCCCAGCAGTGGGACGTTAATAGGGCTAATATTATTTTAGGTATAGGCATTTAATATAACGCATATATTTTTAAAACTAAAAAGACTGCGTTTTTGTAGTACTTTCCCACATAATTCTAGACCTTGTAACAATTTGGCCTTCCTCACCCTTTTTCCATTGGACGGAAAAAAAAAAAAAAAGGAAAAACGGAACGTGTTAATTCGAAATATTTTGTTTTTTTAACACAATCGAATCGAGATGAGTTAACCGAAGGCTTCCGAGGGTGGCCGAGGGTGCACGATTTCCTCACCTTTGGAAAACATCGTCCAATGCCGAATCAGTGCTCGTTGGCAGTTCGCCGCGAATGGCCGCGGGTACGCCCGCCCCGGTCGGATCTGCACGCGCTTCTTGCACTCAATAAAATAAACGACTATTAATTTGTGCTCTGTGACGTAAATATTCTTCACTTGTTGATCGAGTCGCACGCTTCGTATCAGAAATTAGTAAAAACAAAGTTAATGGTGTGATTTTTGTAAACAATTATTTGATCAAAATGTAGGAAATAGCTACCTTTAAAGGTCCTTATCTAAGTATTTTATTACCGTTAAAATTTAAAAATATTATTCACAAAAATCTGATTTATTATTAATTAAACACTACAAAATGGATGTTAAGCTTTAGGTATGTAATTACTATTTACTACTATATTAGTATTTATTACTATATTCTTCCCTTAAAAAAAATCTTAGTACCTTATTTGAGTTGCTTTTTATTTACAGTAATTAATTTAAACGTTGGTTAAACATTATTTTATTTTAATTATATTTTATATTTGCTAGATAATCACTGCTTCTTTGATTTAAAAAAAACATAAATTTCATTTAAAATTCATTAAAAAATGACATGTCGAAACCTCCCCAACCTCCCCAATATTATTTTTAGCCACTAATTACTTAATTAGCTTCTTCTGTTTTGCTTATCACATTATTCAACACGTAATAAAAATAAAACAAAAGCAATGGTCTCCAATTGCTCGCCATGTTTCACCCTCGCTTCATTAAGATAGCTTGTTAATACTTTTACTCAACGTGGGAGTGGAGTGAGCACGAGTGAAGAATACTAATCCCCGAGGGTATAGCACCAGGGTAATACTTTAACTAGACTAATATCCTTAATAATTTATATAATATTAGGTAGTTGGAACAGGTATTTCTGATATGATATTTTTTTACTGGGTATTCTGGGATCGTAACGAACCTATAATGTACCGTGTTGTTTAGTTTGGAACCATACTAATACCGCCATATTTATAGAGATTTTTAGCCAGTTTAGAATGGTTTTACATAGCATTTCCAGGAACAACAGTAATTTGTACTGCCACTGGAATCCATCATAACTTTCTATAAATTGGGGGGTTAGTGTATGTCTCGCGGTATTTAGGTACTTTATTTTATAATATCTTTATGCCACCTCATATAGATAACTAATGCTCAATATCTCACTTGCAGAACTATATTATTTTGTTACACCTGTTACAGTTCAGAAAATATATAGATATAAGAAATTCTAAAATCGATCATTTATTTATTCAAAATCTTCCTCAGCTGTCGGTCTCCTGAGATTAATAAAATATCTGGTCCTTTTGCTACCGCACCTCACTAATATAACTTTGACACAAGCTTGAAAAAAATAAATATTCCATTATTTTTTTGCCATAAATTTAGAATTAGTCAAATTTAATATAGGCTTAGCGAATGTTTCAGAATAATCAGATAATTCTTATCCACCAAATAAAAATGACGTTTTGACAGATATTCCAAGGAAAAACTGACGATTCTGAAACAGGCGCTTAGGGGAAAATAACATAGAACCTCAATAAGAATTCATTTCTTTATTGTTAACAGCAAATAAATACAATCTAACATTCAAACATTTGGAGTCTGGCCTTGAGCCACCATTTTTTTTACAACTTTATAGGTATAAAATCTCAAAGTAAATACGTATTCCAAACACCTACAAAGTCAACTTCACAATATGACAACGAGCACATAGAAATCGATTGAGCAGCTTTCGAGATGACTTCAAACACAATTTTTGTTCTCATATCTGAAAAAGACTATCCAATATCGGAGACGCTTCGAGGAAACTTATTAGTTATTGTCTCCTCTTCGAAGAGTCTTGGAACTGTTTTATCGGTACTGGTATATCGTAAAAAGTATTAAATATCGAGCAATGAACCTCCATGCGACGGTGTCAGGAGCTCTCGTATTTTTATAAAGATATTTCTTGGAGCAACGTGCTTGGGACCTTGTAAACGCATTTGAAGCAGCCGAATGAATATTAATATTGGCTTTGCGACCGCTCTTTATACACCTCCAACCAACTGCCGCGGAAAATTCGTGCGACTCATTCGCACTTATGACACAATAAATAAGCCATTACACACTTTAACTATTTAAAAAAAAATGTTTTATTCATAAATACCATATTCAGGTAATAGTCTGTTATAATTACCTATTGATGTCGTTTTTCGAATACAATTTAGTTTTAGATGGTTAAAATACGTTAAAATATGCAGTGAATAGTTACTGACAGTGGCCAGTTCGGTACACCTAGTTTTACCATACTTTATGTTAAATATAAATAAAGATATAAGTTACTCTAGCAAAGAACTCCATTTTTTTCGCGGCAGTGCGTTCAAAATACTTGCGATTTAAAAAAAAAATATGTCCAGTGCTCATATGAATAAAGTTTTTTTTATTTTTAACAATATACTAAACGCGAAGTTTACGTAGCAGTTGGTTGGAGCCTTCAATAAATATTGGCTGACAAACACGACGTGTATGGTCCCAAACTACGCAACTATGTAACCCAGACTAAGAGATATTATGAAAAAGCCATTTCTGAAATTATCCCTGATGGGACTTTAACCCACAACCATTCGGTATAGTGAGCCAAGCGGCAGACGTTCAAATTGGTGCGTCCAGATGCCTCGCACGCCCCGCCTGAGCACTCACGATATGACATTATGTCTATACATTCCCACGCCATAATAGAGTGCTCGGACGAGGCATTCAAAGTATTTGGACGCACCAAATAACTAGAATTTTACACGAATGTTGTTTGTATTGAACAGTACATAGACTTTCATCCACACATTCACATTACATAAATTAAGTATGTAGGTAGAGATCTACAAAATCTACTACCCACTACCCATTTACACACGTACGTATACAGTCGTTAAGGTCTAAGAACCCTTAGTGTTAGTACTGAAATAACATTTTCCTTAGTCTACTTAACGTATTTCCTTCGTAATAAATGTATTTTCCCAAATTCACCACTTCACCGCGCCGAGGCCGTCGATTCACCCCATTTTGCTCGAACCAATATACCCACGAGATTTACCTATTATTGGCTTAATAAATGTATCCAGAATTTTATACATACTTTAGCGTCTTTATATTCAAGGTTTTTGTTATGAAAAGTTATAGCTTCTGGTTATAATGATATAGTTTTTGATCGCGGCGTCCGCGATTTATTATTTTTATTTTCTTTAGTTTTCTTGTGAAAATGAAACATAAAACAAAGATGCGATGATAACATTTTTATTAGATATAACAAGTTGATATTATGGTACTATCTAAACCAAAAAATATTCTCTCATATTAAAAAAATACACCATCACGCCTTTATCCGCCGAAGCGGTGTACAGAGGTCTACTTTATACAACCATATTCCACCGATGATTGGTTGATGGTATTGCCAGTATACCTGGCATGCTCCCGCTCAATGCGAAGAGGATTCGGGCCATAGTTCGGGCGTTCAGATGCCTCGCATGCCTCGCCCGAGCACTCGTATTATGGCATTATGTCCATGCGCTCCGACATCAAAACTGAGTGTCAAACACTGAATTACTTCAGTCTAGCAGCTATTACAGCTGCGTTTCGTACGATGAGTGAGAGAGCCGAGAGCCCACCTCCCCTGCCCCTCCCTCCATCCCATTCCCCTTCAGGTCGGCAATGTGCGAGCAATGCCTTTGGTATTGCAAGCATCTATAGGCTACGGTAACTGCTTAACATCAGGCGGGCCGAACGCTTTTTTGCCACCGCAGTCCTATAAAAAAAAAAAAAAGTCTATAACATTTTGTCATCCACGCGAACCGAAATCTTACCTGCTCAAATATATTCGCCATCCGATTCCACGGATCATCTCTTCAATAGAAATAAGATGCATTTATCACAAACACCACGGAATGAAAGCTAAGTAGGAAACCATTACCGCACTCTCGTTTTCTTTACGAGCCACTCGCTTCCCGTAATATTTCCACGTCAATACGGTCTTGCGATTAAAAAACAAAATTGCGCTCTACTTCTGGTAGAGTTAGGCGGAAACATTACTCCATAAATAATTATTCCAGACATATATACCAACTGTATGGTCCCAAACTAAGCAAAGCTTGTACTATGAGTACCATACAATTGACTAGGGGCGATCCCAGTGACACCCAGACCAGGGCAAAATTATGAAAAGGCCGTTTCCGAAATTTGCCAAAATTATAAAATAGTGCCAATATTCCAGTAGCTTGTAAAATATTCTTATTTGTTAAAAGGCTGCATCGGATTAACTTCGATCAGTCTTTTAAATGTTTAGCCGATCTCATACTAGACTAACAAATCTTTTGTTTCCCAAAATAAATAATTGCATTCCAACAAACCTCTAACTCTATTTTAATAATGGCAGTTTGAAAACGTTCACTATAACTTTTGTTCGGTGTTCAGAAGTTTGTTTTGTTTTGACGACCGCTTGGTGCAGTGTTTCTAGTGTAGGCCGCTCGGCACACTGCATCGGATAGTTGCGGGTTCGATTCCCGCCAGAGGCAAATTTCGGAAACGGCCTTTTCGTAATTTGCGCTGTTCTAGGTGTCACCGGGATCGCCTCAAACTATTATACGGTACCTATAATACAAGCATTGCTTAGTTTGGTATCATAAAGTTGGTGTGTAAGTCAGGCGATATTTATTTATTTGGTTTTTTCGAAACATTTCTGCTTAAGTCACTGGTAATAAAGACTTCGTTAGCAACTTAATAAACTAATAAACTTAATAAAAATCTTAACTTAAAACATAATAAACTGTAACGTTGCTCTATAAAACACCTAAAATATCAAACCATCTACCGAGTCTTGTCAAAAAATAGCAACGATGAATGAATTTCGATCACAATTCCACCAAATTAACGTACCTACATTTATAATGAGAATCGCAATTTTCCCTTTGAAAACTTCAGGAATATCGGAAAATGACAGTCCCCTAATATCAATTGTTCCTTCATGTTAGCTCGAGAGAACAAGTACTTCTATGTTAACAACGTTTATCAAGTAAATAAATAAAATGGTTCTACTATGAGTTCTCGAAGACACTTACGCAGCGACTTGTAAAAGTTGCTCAATAGTTTTATTTTGTTTTTATTGTGAGTAATTTTACGTTGGCTAGAGAATGACACTTATCATGCAATTTCGTAACCATGGTGTCTAGGGTATTTGCACGTGGGGTCTGTAAGCATACTTAACATATTATTTTAGAAACGTTTTATTACTGAATTATATAGAGTACCTTTATACATAGTACTAGTACTATTACTGAGAATGAACAAACTTGCCAAAAATACAGATTTCAATGTTTAGTGTATTCTAGTGACGTCATAAACCGTCACTTTCAGCAAACTTGAACAGCGTAGAAATTCCGAAAAAATCCCTAAAATAGTCACGAATAGCGTAAAATCTGTGGCAATTCTACGAAAATTTTGCGGAATTACAAACGATTCTGCTATAAAATCTGTAAAATTCATTCCTTTTGCAGCATTGCTAACAAATGAATGGCAAAAGAATACATTAAAGATATTTGTCAAGTACTTAGAAAATTCAACAATCCAAACAGATATCCCGAGTCCTTTTCATGATAATAATAATAAAACCGGACGGACTCAACTATTACCATCTACCGTCATTGTAAGCAATAGATACTTAACATTTTCCACTTCCTATAGGATCGTTATCGTTTCGCGTTTAGCGTTTTAATAAACAAAACGGTCTGACACGGGTCAACAGTTGAAATACTGCCGATTATCAAGGATTGAAAACCAATTTATATTTGACAGGTAAAGTTATTTGTATCTAAGTAGGGAATAGTAAATTAAATCTATACTATATATACCTACTTCTATACTCATATTAAAATACGAAAGTAACTCTATATGTCTGTTATGTTTTCACGCTAAACCATTGTTTTTTTCTTTTGGTATAGAGATAGACAGGACAGCCTTGAAGAAGAACATAGGCTACGTTTTGTTGCGAAAATAAAACTTGAAGGGGGTGAAATAGGGGATACGAGTTTTTATGGGAGGATACCAATCATTATGTATATTAAGTATGTATTTATAAACAAAAAGTAGTATGTGTAGTAATATCAGTTATCTGGTTTCCATAGTACAAGCTCTGCTTAGTTTGGGATCAGGTAACCGTGTGTAAAAAGAATGTCCCAGGATATTTATTTATTATTATTGTATTATTTATTATTTCACAATTATTCTAGATGAAAGCTTGGAGAAAAATTAGGCTACTCGCAGTTCAAATTCTACGCAGATGAAGTTGCGGGCACTAGTTAGTTATTTGCAAATTGTTTTTTTTAATAGTTCTGAGGAGGCAAATAAGCGTATGCCCTAGCGTAGGTCCTCCTGGTTTTAAGAAGCCTATCAGTACCAAAGGCATTGCTCGCACTTTACCGACCTGAAGGGGGAGTGGTTTCGTAGTAAGAGATGTACCTACCTAGATAATTATCGTCGCTAGAAGAGGCACGTCACTGTTTGTTCATGTCGGCGGCCGCCGGGTCTTTGGAGAATTTCCTTTCGTCCCGAATTTCCCGATACAGTTCGTGACTCGACTGGCGGCGACGATGTGTGTTGACATATTACTCCTTTTTACGTCTCACCCCGGCTGTACACGCTCGTCCCGTCGCCTCGCGTGCCTCTCGTCGCTTAGAGGCTCCACCATGTACACACTCGTTGTATCAATTGAAATTGCGATGGACCTAGACGAACCCCTTTGAATCGAGCGCAAAAACCGACACGCTTCCGAGAGCGTACGAGGGCCACGAGACGCGAGGTCACGCTACGAGGACTCGATGTACACACTCGTACTCGGCCTGTCTCGTGGTGTTTCGACGAGCGTGTACAGCCGGCATCACATTTATCCTATAAGTAGTGTGCAACTACCTGTACGTGCGTACGGTCAACAACGTAAGTCACATTTGGTTCCGCTTGTTTTTATTAATCCAAACATTATTTTAATATGTTGCTAATATTTGGTTTTGACAATATTCACCAACGTTTGTAGAATAACGAGTATTACTTATTTCAAAAATTAAGAATGTCTAAAGTTACTTCTTAGAATTGTCGAAACAGTGGCAAGCAAAAATTAAACTACACAACAAGCTAGGTATACACAGGTAAGTATATTTAATGATACCCAAAATTAATTCTGCCCTTAACGACCCGTTAATCCCATTGTAAGTAGGTAAGGCAGAAGATAAAGAAAATTAGTTGTCTAATGCTTAATTAAAACGATAATTCAAATTTTATTAAAGTAAAATCGTCACCAAAGTCCTCTTAATAAGCCGAGGTTTAAAACAAAATCCGGGGAGTTTTTCGTAAAATGAAATTAGCCGAAAAAGGCGGCGCCATTAAAATTACATTAGCATAAATAAGAGGAATGCTAATCTAAGGAAAATAAATCTTGGGCAAGAAATAAAAATAATCCTTGTGGCTAGCCGTTTAATGACGTCATGACAGATTTGCGTAGCGGCTTATTTTACGACTGTCGAATCCCCGCCGGTAAAAAATAAAATGTTCCATTTTAGAAATTCCGTGTCGAACAGTTCTCTTGGCGATGAAAATTCTTTATACCTAGATGCTTTATTTTATAGTAGCGTATAATACCGAGTTAATGGGACAGTTTCGGTTTCGATAGAAACTAAGAACCGTGATCTAGTCTCGGTTACGACTGTATAACCAGTTTCGGTTAGACACTATACCCAACACTTCTTGTCGGCCATCTCTTAACAATCCTCTGGCCGACAACATGATGAAGAATCCACGAAGATAATTTATTAGAGACCAGTGGTTTCGCAATGGACAATTGGAAACAGACTAGAGGCCATTTGTTAGCTAACATTTTTCTACAATGAAACAAGAAAAATATTCTGCATATTCCAATAAAGTTCATTATTAAATTAGTTAGGTACCGAGAGTTCTGATAGTAAAAGTAATAGCTTGTTTTCATAGCCGGTCACATTAAAAATAAAATATTCACATGACATTACCAGGAAAGCAGCTCTCGGGGGAAGCTAGCGTGCCTATAAGCGTCCGTCAGTTAGAACAACTTTAACACTCTTTTATTCTAATAAGCCCTTAGGGGGAAAACTCAGAAGTTCTTAGCTGAAGGTATGGATGGGAAACGTAAGCTTTGCGGCCTCTCGAGACACGCGTCCTTTTACTAACATTAAAAGTACTGGGATACAAGGAAATAGGTACAAATTGTCGTTTCACATGTTATGATAAGGTATTTCTGTTATGACAGCGTTTTTCGAGGAAATTGCGGAAATGTTATTGAAAACGGGACTACACGTGTCCACGATCTTTTGACGTCGTCACGTTAACATAAGCGTGTTTGATCCTGCTCTTATGTCCTATTTCATAATAAGGATGACAGTGACAGCATGCTTATTACAAATTTGGTATATGAGGGAACGCAACCGGTTAGGAGTTCCTAACCAGTTGCAAGCTTCCCCAAGCTCCATACAAGAAAAAAAACATAAAACAATCACGCAAGTAAGCGGTGTTATGCAAAACTGGCGAAACCAACGATATACTACTGGGCGAAACCAGTTACGCCTTAGTTACCAACCAGTTTCTTTTCAGTAGTGTACTGTTATAGTCTACTGTTAGATGAAAATAGACAATTAAGTAACAAATAGTCATGCAAATAGTTCACATGAATATATTCATTTAAAACGCCCATAGTTTTTGAAAATAACCCAATTCCTTCAAAGTATTTGGTGGCCAGTATTATTACCCCCAATACAATCTCTTTGGACAGATAACTCAGGCGATATCTAAACATAATAATGTTATCCAACACATCACCAAAAAACGCTGGTAGTGCCCAAACTGAACAATAAGAAACAACCATAAAAAACGCTTGTTCCGAAAGGCATCCACTACACAAACTGATGACTCCGTGCCGGTAGTATATTCGCCTACCAGCAATTTTCCGTCCAACGCGGCGCCTACACGTACTCGGCCGAATTCAATACTGGCCTCACATATTCCACGTGCACGAAAATAGTCGATTCGGCTGTCGGCCCGGGACCGATGGAACTGCGCTCTAGAAAAGATGGCGTAATATCACAACAGATGTCGAGGACGGTTATGTCAACTGGCCGTCCATTTACGAAACTAATATAAGATTCAGCATTGTCGTTCCCGAAAGAGGGCCCTTTCGAAGCATTGGGCCCCATTCCCGGGCGTGTACGGTTTTGAGCTCGTACCGGGCAGCGTATAAGCAAACTCTACCAGTGAGTTTTAATGCTGCCTCTGATTATTTTTCATTATGCACTGATCAGTAATTGACCCTTATCTCACCTGATGGAAAGTGACGATAAGGCCGAAGTTGTAACTAGCTGACAACCGGTTAACTTTAGTTTTCAAAGGAGACTCAAGTTTTAACTCTCCGTGAATACAGACAATAGAAGCGAATTCCTCTCCTTATTGGCACTCCTAATTCAAGTGAGCTTTGTCTGCAAAATCCACCAATTGAGTTTAAGCACGTTCTGTCTGTGTAGGATTTCCGGGTGGTTATAAAAAACAACCCTGACTTAAACCATGTTGTATTGCCTGGTTAGAAAAACCCAGGTAGAGTAGTTTATTTTTTTATAAATAAATAAAATATTTAACGTCACAACTTTTATCCCCATTCGGGGGTAGTCAGAGGCTTGAGTGACCATACACCACCACATTGTGGAGGTATTAACCAACTCAAAGCCCACGTTTCACCAGATAGTCAGAACCCAACGTGACAGGTGGTGAACCTTGTGGCCGTGTATACAGGAACTGACTATTACCTGATCCCGAGGGATAGGTAGGTTTCCTCACGATGTTTTCCCTCACCGTCAGCGTACTGTAAATTATGCACATAGATGAAAATTCATCCATTGGTGCATGCCCACCGGGGATCGAACCTGGGACCTTGTGATTGCTAGCCCAACTGGTTCATCCCTAGGCTACAGTCGCTTTTATTTTTTTTTATCGCCCGAATTTCCTACTCAGCCAGAATAGTGGATTTATTAGTCACCACAACAAACTCATTTCATGCACTTTGCAGACAAAGCCCACTATCAGAGTTTATCGATCAATCCGAGGCCGCATTCAAAATTCAGTTTGTGGAGTTTGCTTATATGCGACCGGGCCCGAGCCAGTCATTATCGCTGGATACGGTTTACAATGAACACGCCTGTAATCTCTCGCGTTATTCCTTTTTTCAGCGCGGCCTTTTGTATTTTCGGTTTTTTGTCATATTGGGTGGAAATGAGAACGACCGTGTCGTACAACGGCTGAAGTAGATATCAAAAGCCGTTTAAAGCAATAAACATATTCTTTACCTTTGTGTTTTTGGTCAGACCTGGGAATTAACAGATAGGCGGTTAAGGGTGTTTTATCGCCGTAATTTGTAAACAAAACGATTACGATTGGGTACCTAATTGTTTTTTATTGTGAAAATTATTTTTTACTATGTAAATTTAGGCGATAGCCGAAGCAGTGATAGTCATTTGGTTAAGCACGCGTCTTGCGGGCTCAAGGTCCTGGGTTCAAACCCTAGCTCAAACCTCTGTATTTTTAGAAATCTATGTGTGAATCATTAATTTAATATGATTATCACTTGCTTCCGGTGAAGGAAAACATCGTGAGGAAACCTGCATGTCTTAGACACGTGAAATTCACCAACCCATACTGGGCCAGCGTGGTGAATTATGGCCTGAATCCCCCTCGCATTGAGGGGAGGCCCGTGTCCAGTAGGGGACGTTAAAAGGGCTATTATTATGTAAGTTTTATAGAAAAAAGAAACCTTAAAACTTTTAACTACTTACACATTTAATTCTTAATTTCTAAATTACCAGTCTACTTAGTATAAAAAGCAATTTTGTAAAACACAGTAAAATGGCCAAGAAAATATAAGATCGAAAAGTAACAGCATAAAGTATATATCAAACAGCAATTGGCAATTCGGGATAGGAAAGGTTCGCCCTATAAAGTACGTGAGGCGGTCAAAAACAAACTTGTGCAATAAATAACCCGATCGGATAAGAGAAGGTACGCACTCAGCCATTTTATATTCAATAAAAAATGAGATAAACTAAATTGTCTTGCGATACACTCGGTTACAGGATTTATTACGCAAAAACAATATTCATGTTTATTAAAAAGTTGTCAAAGTTGTTACTTTTTTATTGACAGCATAGGAAAGAGAGCTTATTGTGACTTGTCCCGTTTATAATGGAAAATGTCGGCTTGCATGAAAATGCGATTGCAAGACAAGCAATAAACAATTCTTCCATGTTTATTGTTATTTATTTATTGACGTGATAATCCGAGTAACGGAATAAACGTTGAGTTGGATCACATAAGGCTTAATGGTAGTGTACTTACTTGTCCTGAATAGTGGTCCAGAATTCCGAGCCGGGAAACCTCCTGAAATTTTAGTAGGGTCTTACAGGGTAGTGGATGTTACAGGAAGTTTGTCGAAGTACGTCTTAGTTAAACTGAGTTTTCGACTTAATTATTGTTTTCAATATGTACCTACGGTAATACTAAATTCATTCCAAATTATTTAAAACATAAACATGAGAATCTTTTCTCTCAACTCAACAATAACATAACTATTTTTGACCGCACGTGAATTCCCCTGTCAAGTCTACCCCAAAGAAATTACCTAGAAAGTGGGCGACATGTGACTATCCAAAATAGTATGTCCTACCAAACGGAGTCCAGGGACACAGTACGACTCGGTTGTTCGCGGAAAATAATGTTGAATGTTGAATAGGTACATGTCGGTATTGCCGATACACCTCATCTTCTGGTGAACAACACGCATCAAAATACCGTTTGTTGAGCGCGAAATAATCCACTGGTCCACGGAAAACTCAAATTGAACTTGATTAACCGAATACTTATATAACTATCATGCAAACTTAATTGCGCGAGCTAACTTTCTTCTAGCGCCATCTATCGCTTTATATTAAACTAAACACCGTTGATTATCGAAGGGCGATAACAGATGTGTGAATTTCGCTGCATGTAGTTCGCTGCATGTAGTGGTGCGCTGAGCACAAGTCTAGTGATTGCAATATAAGGAGCTACCATATCTGCTCAAATAATACATCAATGGTCTACCCCATTCTATCGGGTTACATAACATAATCGAAAAATAAATTACCCGTTACTGTTCCTAACCCTTCTGGAAAGTTTTTATTTACCAGGACAAGGGTCAGACGCTTCTGTAGAGATTAAAAGACATTATTTACCCGTGTATTATGGTTGCCAACCGTCAAAATTTTATATTCCTGACAAGGGACCGGGAGAGAACTTTTGAACACGTGTTTTGGTACTTTTCTGTTGGCAACGATTCCCTTTGAGGTTCGCTTACTATAATTAACGATAATGTAAGTAGGAACGATATGTTTCTTTTATTTGGAACTGCGTAGAACGTTTTGTGCTTGTTTTTGGTGTTAGAAAGTACTCGGGGAAAACGGACTTTAAAGAGAATTGGTTGGTTAATTCCATAAAAATACAAGCTTCAGTTAAATGTAAACAAAAATATTGGGAACACGAACTTTGTAAAAAAATACCTTTAATCATTTCATTGTTGATTTTGAGCTTAATTGTAGATATACAGCCTAGTAGGTGGTACTCACTTCCACTTCAAAACATGTTTCAATTAATTACACTTAATCTATCACGACTCTATATTTATTTAATTCATTCTTCAGCTTGTACAGGTAGGAGAGATATTTCATTATTTCCTCTGCTGCACCTAATTAAAAATAAAATTAACAAATCACCCACCTCTGATAAAATAAAATGGCGTGCTCGCTTTCCTCACAGGGACAAAAATCCAATGAAAGTCAATTTCCTGGCGGGAATGATGTCCGACGTCTTGTTCCGTGTTATTAGAGCGGGAATGACAGTTGAATTGGGCCCGGACGGACTCGGACGGGCCCGGACGGGCTCGGACGGCCCCGGACGGCCTCACCGACGTGCAGGCGTTGCAATGCGGTTTGAACAAGATTTTACTGGTAAAAGGCGAAGTTGAACTCGGCTTGGAAAGACTGGTTTTAAAGCGCGATACGGGCAATAGATTTGCTTACTCTGTTAAATATTACTATGACCTTATTTAAATGCATTTCAGTGCGTACTTTATAAAGGTTTCAACGCTGCAGGTCGTAGGTTCGATTCCTACCTGGGACATGCATTTGTGTGCATGAATATGTCTGTATGTCCGGAGTCTGGGTGTATATGTATATTAAGTATGTATTTACAAATACAAAAGTAGTATATGTAGTAATATCAGTTATCTGGTTTCCATAGTACAAGCTCTGCTTAGTTTGGGATCAGGTAACCGTGTGTACAAAAATGTCCCAGGATATTATTATTATTATTAGTCTTAACTTTGTTTTTTATGGTATCATTGCTTATTATGGGGCTGCATGATGGCATTAGTGACATCATAAGTTACTTATATTATTATTAATATTATGTTTCTGACTAGAAAATAAATCAGCCTAGTCTTTGAATTTAATTAAAATCAATTATAATTCACTCACACTCCGGATCGAGCTTCATTTCCAACGATATATTAACACTTTTGTGTTATGCGTTACTTATGGAAGTAAAATGCCACGAAATTTATTTTACTTTAACTGAATGGTTAACCGCAGCTGCAACTACATTTTGTCTCCACACAAAAGCCCACTACAGGATTTTAATTGGACTGCTCTTTTCCATCATACTTGCTTTGTATAATGAGTGCATTTTCATGTAATAAAATTCGCACAGTATAAACTATTTTCTACTACGTAATTTCTTCTACAAAGCAAGCCTATTTTTTCTTTTCTTTCTTTCCCTTTACGTTACTTTTGTCATCGTGATTTTATTCTTGAAATAGGTAATAGTGTTTAAATAGTATGAATCTGAAAATAGATTAACATGTGGAATAGATTATAAGAAAAATATATGGTGACTCTCATTCGGATTGACTATAAAAAGTTAAATATAAAAGTGTAAAAAGTTATCTATGGTAGAAAGTGTTGGTGTTTGTTCGTGATGCGATGTAAATGGTTTTAAAACAATGTGTTCAGTGATGTGGCTGCGGTTGTTGGTGATGTTGGCTGCGTGCTGGGCCCAGGAGGGGGAGTGGAGTGAGGACGCCGAGGATTTGGGTAAGATTCTGTTATACTATTGATGTTTCTTTTTCCTCTGCATTAAGGAACACCCTTTCCCAAAGTGCTTACGTTCCTTTTTTAGGGTTCCGTACCCAAAGGGTGCCAGCGGAATCCTATTACTAAGCCTCCGCTGTCCGTCCGTCCGTCTGTCAGCGGGCTGTATCTCACAAACCGTAATAGGAAGAGAGTTGAAATTTCATAGAATGTGTATTTCTGTTGCCGCTACAACAAAAAATACTATAAATAAAATAAATTTTAAGAATAAAAGGGGTACCCATACAAGTTATTTTTGACGATTTTTGGTTATAACTTATTTTTTGACGTTAATCTTATATATTCTACGGTGGTCCGGAACCCTTCATGTGCGATTCCGACACGCACTCGACCGGTTTTCTACTTTTTAGTGTAGATACTTTTTAAATTAGTGAAGGTTAGCAATCCCCTACATATTTTTGCTTATCCTTTGAACACTTTATATACCAGGTCACACTCAGAAACCCCATTCTATTTTTGTTACATACCTAACATTATTTGGTTTAATAGAAACTTAAGTAATAGGTAGGCTACCTAATAGCAGTGTGGAATCTATAAAGTTCTGAAATTTGTAACGTCACGACTTTTATTCCCATTCGGGGGTAGTCAAAGGCTTGAGTGGCCATACACCTCCACATTGTGGAGGTATTAACCAACTCAAAGCCCACGTTTCACCTTCTGAAATTTTAATGCCCTTATTAGTCGTCAAAGTTAAAAATAATAAGGACCTGTTTAAAATATTTCATAGCAATAAAGTCTTAATGTTCTTAAATAAATTGTCTTTTGAAGTGCACCGAATTGGTATTTCTAAAACAGAAAGTTAGTTAAAACTTTACGAAATGTTCTAAGACCAAAATCCCTTTGATCACCGTCTAGAATAGACAAACAGTGACGAAAACAACTTGATATTTAGAGATTTAGATGTTATCGCCCGGCTAGTCATTAACCTTACCAACTTTTATTAACTTCGTGAGGGTTGTATTCAAATAATAAATGATGGAAGCAGTCAATGTTTAAATCGATAAGCTGGGAAGACTTGATTGATTATTCAGTGTCATATTAAACTAACTTCCTTATCATAGGTACATCTCTACAAATAAATAAATTGAAGTGTCTGTTTGTATGTCAAAATAACAGCTTTTACTAAATGCATATAAAAGTAGGTAGGTATATACAGTATTTACAACTTTTTTTGTTGTTGTATATTTTGTCTGTCTGTTTGATCCGCCTAATCTTCGAAACGGCTGGACTGATTATTATGAGATTTTCACTGATAGATAGCTGTTGTAGTTACGGGTATCTTTATGATAATTTTAATGTTTTTTTTTGTTAGTAAAATATGATTTAAAAAAAATGTAAAACCACGTACGAAGTCGCGGGCACAGCTAGTTTATTATAGAAAGTCGTATTATACTCATTTATTATTATTGTTTCTATTTATGAATAGAACCAATGCTGTCTTGTTGATCTTGAACCACTATTCGTTTTTGTTTTATACTGCAAAGCCACAAGCAAAGATTGACTAACAAATATGTAAGTACCCTTAAAATTCAAATACAGTTTCTTTTATTACAGTTACAGCTCCAAGCGAGCTCTGTTGCGTGTGTTACGCTCGATATTTCCTCGTCCATAACAATAATTCATGCAAATTAGCCTATAACGAAATGAATATTTTGATCGCCATCCCCCGCCACACCTCGCAGTGATTCGTTGAAGCGATCAAATGAAACAAAATGGAACAAACTCAAGTGGGAATCGCGCTCAACCCATTAAACGCGATTGCTTGTCGAAAATGAAAATGGGGAAATATATTTTCGTTTGTTCGACAGATCGTTGTTCCGTGTTTTTTGTCTGATTTTTATGCAATCCATCGGGGGGTGCGTTTACACGCAACAAATGGCCCACTCTGATTGACTACAGATATCAAAACGATTGTTGTTTCGCGCTATGTTTATAAATGCTTTTTGTATGCAATGTTGAAAAACAATTGACGACCGTTTGGCGCAGTGTTCGAGCGTAGGCCCCTGGGCTCACTGCATCGGGTTCGATTCCCGTCAGAAGCAAATTTCGGAGACGGCCTTTTCGTAATATGTCCTGGCCTGGGTGTCACTAGGATCATTGGATATCGGATAGTCCATTGGATCTGATAATTATTCCATTGTACGGTATCCATAGTAAGTATTTATTTATTCTATAGTTTTATGACTGGATTATCATTGCACAAAATGTAATCAAACTTTTTTAGCTTCTTCTCTCAGCTTGTATCCAAACACTGCTGTGTAAAGGCCGCTATTTCACATTCGTTCCGGTTTGCTAGTCTTGTCCAGCAAGTGCCAGCCACCTTTCTTTATCATCGGACCATCTGGTGGTCTGTACTTACTTAATGATATTTAAATCTGAAACAGGTTACTTTAGTAAATCTTTTAAGACTACTACAGACGACTCTGAACAACTCCATAATTAAATTGTAGGTAACCAACGAATCCAAGCCACAACATTTACTAATTATTATTTAGAGCTTCGAAACCGGTTTTTATAATTCCGAATTTCATTCTGATGCCCTAAACGAGATAGTCTAAATGTAAACGGAGAAACTTGCTCAAGTTCGATTTCTCGTTTGGATGGCTGCGAAACGAGCAAAAAGAGTGACCCAATTAAAAAGTGTTCATGCATGGTCGGGTCTATTCAGCTTCAATTTTATTGGAACGATTAATTTTATTGCAAAAATTTCTGGACAGCGGAACGAATGGGGATAGGCCGAGGTGGCTTCGGCGACCTTTTGCGGTCCCGCGATGGATGGGTTCGTCGGGAGCCGAATCTAATCAAAGGGCACGCAGCCAAAAAATCGGTCGATTGTCGGCGTGATGAATGAATTGAAATTTTAATGTAATTGGATATCGGTGATGATTGAACGCGGGTGTACGACAACTGACGTAATTGGCTTGCCACGGGCGCGGGTTGTGTTTTCTTTTGTGATCGTTTTATTTCGTACCAACCCACTACGACATCCCTAGAATTCCTTATGTACTCTATGATTGAAGTATATTGTAGACAGCAGTACTTACCTAGTGAAGGTAGTATAATTAGATATTTGTCATAAAATTGATAATTAAAAATCTGAAACTGGTTTGTTAAAAATTGGTACTAGAATCGGTTACAATACTTTTTAGATACCTATGTGTTATTTTTTACCAAAAAACTATTCTAAAAATTATGACAACGAAAATTACTAAATAATTTATGAAAAAAAAACTTGCCCAATTGGCGGCGTCTTCATCAGGCGCATGCCTCGCGCGAGCACTCACTTTTGACGTCGGAACACATAGACGTAATGTCATAATATGAGTGCTCGGGTGAGGCATGCGCGCCATATGGACACATCTATTTCAATTTATTATAACAATACAAAGTGTGTTCGGGAGTTTTAGGTACCAACTTAAATAACACATATAACACCTTGTAATACAAGGCTTGTATACAAAAGCGTTTTTACATAAAGCCTCGTTTGTTAGCGGTAGATTAACGTAGTTGGTACACGAGACTTATGGAACTAAGGCAATTTGTATGTATACAGAAGCTCATTAGGTAATAAATCATTACTACACTTGAAGTACAAGAAAACGTGGCATGCTCGTTAATGAAAGTGCAAATTATTTGTTCACGTCATGCTCGTGAAGTTGCGAGACTGTGTACTCGGAAACAAGTTTTCTGTTATTATTTTAATCCCCTGTTATCCGATAACGAAACGCGTCCTTTTCTTCTGTGAGAGGGTGGTACTCCGGTCGAGCTACCCATTGCTGTTTGACAGGTGGCAAACAAGCATACGGCCCGCCTGATGTTAAGCAGTTACCGGAGCCTATTGATGCTTGCAGTACCAAAGGCATTGATCGCACGTTGCCGACATGTAGGGGAGTGGAACGAAAGGCATTATTACAGGAATTAAGAGGGAGGGGGGGGGTGAATTGAGATTGAGTTGGCCATATATGAGCTGCAGTCAATTGGTCTATATCTTGGCACTACCACCACAACAAAGTCGTAATTCATGTCTGTCTGTTGGTCCGTTCAGTTTTTATCACAGAGTAAAGACTAAAGATATTTGTGTGAAAAAAACGTGGTCATATTTTTTCATTTTACTATTTACCGGTAAATAGTCGAACTACTCGCTTCGTTTTATGTTGATGTTAGTACAGGCCGACCACTCGGCCGACTTGCTTAGGGCCAGTCCCCTTAGTAACTGGTCCATGGTTTTTATTATATGTAGGTAACTATTCACATACAGGAAACTACAGTAGTTACAATAATTAAAGCAATCAAATCAAATTCATTCTGGTAATACGCTTAAAGACTTCCCTGAATTTTGTTTTTGTAAACATGGAAAATTATCCGGTATTCCAAAGCGGCCTAAATTTTAATTACAATTTCGGTGAAATTTCTGTGCTATATTTAATTATTTACTAAAAACATCGGATTATTTATATTTATGTGCAATTGTCAGTATTTTTCAAACATAGGTACTTAGGTACCGTGGCATAGTTAAAATTTTTTGAGCAATAATATATGTTCTTCGTTTTTCAGTAATTAGCACACACGCACGATCAATCAATTGTGGTTATCTAACCGACGATAAACGTACTAGCAAGTAGCAATTCACCTCAGTACGGCTACCTGCACATCTCAGGTAACATTTTCAGCAAAATCTGAGCTCAGCTTACTCTGGAAATGTTCCCTGAGAGGTGCAGGCGACTGTAAAAGTACAACTATGTTCACTAAACAAGACAGTTGTGTACAAAGTACAGTCGCGAGCGCATTCGTCGCGGCTAGGTGGCCCACGACGTGTTCCACAATAATTTTATTAATATTACCCCCGGAAGGCCGTCACGCGCGAGACCGACGCTCATATATCTTCAGTCTGCGAAAAAATATGATATATTGAGAGCACGAGAGACGTAAGAGCTTTCCCTGGCTTCCCCTAGCGGAGTTTAGCGTCTTTTTAGTGTACTCGAGTCGGCTGCGAGCGTTTTACGTCTTCAAGAGAAGTTAGTATCTTGAAATAAAATTAATAGCGCTGAGTGTACCGCTACGTTATTTTTAGACCACATAAGAGTTTTAGAGTACAGCTACAAATTCAAAAGCTGACCGAGTGTAAATAATAATAATAAGAATAATATCCTGGGACATTTTTGTACACACGGTTTCCTGATCCCAAACTAAGCAGAGCTTGTACTATGGAAACCAGATAACTGATATTACTACATATACTACTTTTTTATTTGTAAATACATACTTAATATACATATACACTCAGACTCCGGACATACAGACATGTTCATGCACACAAATGCATGTCCCGGGTAGGAATCGAACCTACGACCTGCAGAGTGAAAGGCGCCTCCGCGCCAACCACGCTAACGGGCCCGTCAAATGTGGATTCATGTGGAATTAAATTTGTCTCATATAATTTAAAACGTCATCTTCATTAGAACTTGATAAAATAATAATGTGAGATTATGTCACCCAATGCGAAGGTTTGAGGAAGTCACTTTGAAAATTGATTGACTCGGGCGTTACTTTGCGGAAATTCATAGTAGAATTATTTGGGAGAAGGTATCTTCACTCACTATCGGCTTGTCACTTCGGCATGCTACTAACCTCCGATTCGTGAAACAAAACGTGAAGTTACCTACTAGATACCAAAAAAAAGAAATATTTTAAGTATCAAACGTAGAGCGGTGGTACGGTCATCAACATAAGTAGCTAAACATTCTCAGTTTTTCAAATCGCCCGCACACTTTTGTATTACATCAAATAAATCAATTTGAAAAAATATAATATTCAAGGACTTGTTTGGCTGACTTTACATAGAGCAATCATAGTCGGGTGCGTACACATGCTCCGAGCTACCGCGCCCTAACATATGCGTTCAGTTCCGACGTCAAAACTAACTGCTCAGGCGCGCCGCTAGCCGCTTCTAGACGCACCCAATACCTAGACTCTACAATACCTGCTAATGTCTATGCGTGAGACGGTAAAATGTAGGCTATTTACAATCCCAGATCATACATAATACTAATAAAAACAGGTTTAAACGCCACATAACAATTCTGCAAAAGTAAATCCTTTTTCCGATTTCTAGTTTCCGAGTTTATATTAAGTCAAATTTCCAGGTCAAAAACTGACAAAGAGCAAGTACACATGGAATATCCTAGTAAGCCGTTACACACGATTGGCGGGGGTTCCATGGCTCATTTCACTCCCCACCGTGTAGACGCTCATATAAATATTTATCAACCCACGAGGGCTGATAAAAACGTTTTCGCTTATCAATTTATTATAGCAATATGAATTAACAGGTACCTTATCTAATATAAATGTTGTATTTATGAACTCGCTACTATTTATGAAAGAAGAGATTTGCGTCTTTTTCTCTTAGCAAAAAAGACTGAACTTATTTCTTTGCTAGGCCTGGCATTCCAAAATTTAAGTACAAAGCTGCAAGTACTCGCCTTGCTTGGCCCATGCATTGCCGCGCGTCGGAAAAGATATGAGTTATGCTATAGAAAGAGATACTTTTGGGTGAATATAATTTTAGGCTCGAGCTAAGCTCGGCTTGAGCTGAATTTCACTTTATGGCGTATTCGTCATTTTCCTTATTCTTATTGAAATGTCTTTCCACAAAGGATAACGTACTATCTTAGGGCCTATTATAACTGTAGTTTGTAGTTAAAGTGCATTTGAATTGCCGATTCGAGATAGTAGTCGCATTTAACATAAAACGTGCACAGGGTGCCGAGTGGCATACGTATCGTGGCGGCGCGGGACGCGTGTCGTGACAAAACGCCACCACTCATCAGCCCTCATTCGGCACCACCATAATGAGTCGTGCCATTCTTTAGTGCCCTCCGACACGACACAATCTGCGGCCGCACAGCCCACTACACCACCTAACCCCCAATCTAATATAATTCATATTTCCGATACATTATGCCCGACATTCGAAGCTTTCGGGGCTTTGTCAGAACAGCTTTATTGTGGAATTATTCTAACTCAAATGCGGTGACATCGAAGTAGGGACGGGACCGATTTGGAATTTCATTTCTCCGCTCTTATCTTAATGCGAGGCGTCGTGTCTCCTCGTTCTAGGTGGGATTTCGCTTTTTCTTTCGTTTTGTTTAGATCACTCGCTGCCTTTTGTTTATCTACGAACAAAAAGTTCAGATCACTATCGCTACAATACAATACCAATTCTGTTACAGCTGGCGTTTCGTGCTCTCTATTTTTCTTTTGTAAAACGTCTCTACAATAACGTAAAACATAATTCTTATTTTAGATTCTTATTTATCACTTTTATGTTCTCGTAATATTGAAAAACACCGTGTCGTACGTTTTATTGACCATAAATTTCAGCAACCAAATTCACTTAGAGCGCAGTAAACTAAAATATAGCAGGCATGTAATAGAGATCGTCTGATAAAAACCACATAACACTTTTAGCACAGACGGTATTATAAATAGCCGGAGGGCTCCAAGGTCGCTTTCCCCGCTGTTGTAGGCTAATTTGTCTAAAATATAGGTCAATATGTGTCGGACGCACAATAACTGTAGGGCCTGAGCAAATTGATACCCAACGGGTAGCGAGACCGAGTAATCCGTCTTTATTAGGGTAGTATCCACACAGTAAATTGAAAATTCCTCCTAAGTATGACTGATGGTGTACATTACTTGCCCGCAACACGGCGACAGTTTTTCCTTAAAGAAAAGAGGATTATTTCACGCGGTGTGGAAACGGAGCGTTTTAATATCACGCCTATTTATATTCATGGGCTCTTTATCGCCCCAGAAAGAGAAGCCAGGAATCGTAACGATGTAAGTACAGAATAACACTGATATTCACTTAGGAATTCTTTCTGTTTTGGGTGTAGGGGGCGGGGCGCGCCGCACGGGGCTCTCGGCACGCGGAGCATGAATGTTTTGTGTCGACGATTTGGGCTACCGAAATTAGCTTTCGTCTGCGCTGTCTAGTATACATGCAGTTTAATCTAACGAGTATCGTGGCAGCGTAGAACATGTATGAGCACAATTTTGCTGCGAACGACGAGCATTCCCAAGCAGAAAAGAAATGAGGATCAAATTACGTTTTTAATAAAAAATATTCCTTAGATTCAGTCTTGCAAAATTTGTATAATATTAATAGAATGAATAGTAAATGTATGAGAACGTGCTTACATGTAATTTAGGGGATATAGTATCATTATGGCCGAGTAGGCCAGACTAGTGAGGGGTAGAGAGGCTTAAGACTGTATCATAACATGTAATAACGTGTAGAAGGGTTGTAGGTAAGGTACCGAGGGTTTCCAGGGATAATGAAAGAAATAATTAGGAGCAGAACCTAAAAGCATACCCTTTTTAATGGTCAGCCTTAAATTAATTAAAGTTTAACTAAGGAACTAAGAAAGCCAATGAGCTGTGATTGGTCGTTCTAAGCCGTCCTCTAGGCAAGAGCAGTTATCTCCTTAACTTAACAAAGGGAAATTAGTTTTAATATAAACCCTCGTTCTTCTGTCAGCATAATACTATATAAGTTTACTTTACAGTGTTTTACATAAATCGCTTCAAACGCTGCGAAGAAAATGGGTTTAATTAATATTTTACACACACTGCTTTTGGGGGTGCTCTGCAGATTTAAAATCGTCAAAAAATGGTCGAAAACTCAAACAGAAATGCATATATATGCATCGAGCTACCGCGCCCGAGTCATCATGACATTATACCAACGTCATAATTAGCTGCGTCTAAATGTGACGAGCGGACGTAGGCATAATACCATAAAATGATTGCTCGGATACGCTGCTCGCCTCTTGTAGACACAGCCACTATGTGCGTCTATATGAGCCGAGCAGGGCTCCCGAGCAATCGGTCATAACGTCATATATTTTGGACACGGCCAATATTCTAAAAAAACTAAAATAAGTTCAAAAATCTCTATGTGACACATAAAAAACACAGCGGGAATAGCAGAGGCGCTCGACTGACAGATGGTCGAAAAAATAAATGGACTGGAAAAGTTTATAACAGTCAGCGACAGTATTCGGGACAGTACCCAACATTTTATTTCAGAGATGGCTCAGATGTTTGTAGGTATCGAGGTATTTACTCCACTAACAAATAGATGATAGGTACATGAACATATATGGAGATAGGTACTTGACTAGAACGGCAGTGGGTATTCTAATACATGTAATGTATGTAGAATGAGCTGGATATAGATTCGTTATTGTATCTTTGGACGTGACACGTGTTTCGTGTGTGGTAATTGTGGCGATATTCTGATTAATTGGACATGATAGAGTTATGAATCCTATTTGTATGTTGATTAGAATGTTTATAGAATAACTTTGTTTTAATTAAAAGAAAGAATTGGAGGAGTTGGATAAAAAATCTACTGAAGAATCTATTTACAAACCAAAAGAGATACCATTATTATTGTTGAAGACTTGTCTTCTTGTCATGTAATAGGAAGTAAAAGATGTCTTACTAAAGGTTATCCTTCATTGTTGCAGTATCGACTGTGGATGTGGACGCAGTGCTGGGACGCACGGCGTCACTGCCCTGTGACGTCACACCCGACGCCAACGAGGACAGGGTCTACATGGTGCTCTGGTTCCGAGCTGGGAAAGCTACGGGAGGGAAACCAATATACAGGTACTTGTTCAACACTACAACAGACCTGAGAGGCTAAAAACGCAACATACAATTTGCAAGTTTTTTTTTTTATTATTATTATTGTGTAGTAGAATCCTTAGCTATTCCGCTACAAAATGTGTGACCAATTTCCGGAAATTTTGCAGAATCGCTAAGAGTTCTACGCATTGCTTCTGCAAAATTGCTATGTGGCGTTTTTAGGCCCCACGTTTATGCCACATCACACTATGATGGGGTTAACCGCGATGCGGTATTGCAAACAATAAAATGTATGTAGGGGTATGCAGGTACATATCTAATTGCAATATTGCAGTTTAATCGCGTACTTCGATTAAGCGGTGGGCCGACCGCAACGCAAAACCGAATTATACGTAGCCCACGAAACTATTATCACACTGCCGATAACGATTTTCAACCAAATCGATAATCATAGACACCTATTTATAAAGATAAAAGGAAGTTTCCTTCACTTTAATATTTAAAAAAAACACTCGCAGATAGAATGTAACATATTATTAAAACAGGTAACGTTTCTGGCTCTTCTTTTTCATATTGCGGATTTTCACTTCAGTTTAATAAAAACAAGTCCGGGACAATACGCCGCTTGTCGCTAGAGAGCGCTGATGAACTCGTGCAGGGTCCACTGCGAGGAAAAGTTAGTATTTCATAAACCACAGTCCAATTTAAACTCATAAGTGGCCCGACGAGCTTAACTAGAGCTGTCTTTTGCATAACAACGTCGGTTTTTATTAAAAGCTCTCGTAGCTCCCAGTGCTACGGCGTAGCGCGGCGTAGTATTTCGATGATAGTATTGCTACGCGCAGGATTATTGAGCTACATTAATAGATTAATGAAACCTACGATATTAAAATTGAATATACCTTACGTATGATACCATATACCTTTGTGTAATTAAGTTTTTCAATATTTGATTTCGTGTATTTGCCGCCCCAATAAAACTGATCTCGTAGATACTTAATTACATGGTCGATTAATTGACAAAGGGGTCATTTATAGCTGGGCAGTGCCTGCGACGAACGATAAGCTTCATAGAGCTCGGTACATCAATCATCCTTTGACAAATTTATGGGCTTCCAACACTAGACTTGTAGCTGAGGAGGAAATTCAATCCATATGGTTCTCCTTCAATTTAGAACTTGACTTTTTTTACTAATTCAATTAATAATAATTAAGTATCAACATAAAGCTGAACTGAAGTTTGGCAGAGCCCAAATTGTAGACCATCTGTTAGCAGTCCTCTGGCTAAAAACATGTCCTCGACCACGACCCCCATGAATTTATGATTTAAAATGTATAATTCACTAAGATAATATTAATGAGGGGTCGTTTTCCTTTGTTTAAATATAGCAAACTTGAGGCTCAGCAAGTACTACAAATTATACGTAAAACAATACGGGAACGAATTCAACAACAATAATAAATAAACGAATAAGGAAAACCGCACAGAGACGAAGGGTTACGTCTCCAGATCATGTTACACACTCCAAATACACATTTGCACTAATGTCGAGGCAAATATGAAATATGAGATGGTGGACAAAATGGCGGATTGATTTACCGATTACCGTGGCCGGTGGCCGGATGCCGGGGAGATAGGGACTTCCATGACACAGATACATGGTAGGGTAGTTGCCAAATGTTGCGGGTTTATATTTCTTGCGAAAGTTTTGACGTTTGTAAAAAATACTGATATTACTCAAGCAATTTTTTTTTCTTTTAATCTCAAACCATTGTTAGGAAGACTATAACATAACATATTCGGTAATGTAAAAGTTTGTGAAATTTTACCGTGAACTCACTTCTGCAAGGATGACAATTCATTATACCTGCCTATCTATAATGATCTATACTAATATTATAAACAGGTAAAGTTTATTTGTGGGAAGTATTCTCTTGAACTACTGAACCGATTTTGAAAATTCTTTCACCATTAGAAAGCTACATTATTACTGAGTGTCATAGGCTTATTGCTACGCGGGTGTACCCGAGGGCAGCTAGTGATAAATATTTTTAATAATAGAAAAACGTAACGAGAAAATAATATTCAGAAATACGAAACAGTCCAAACGGCGCATCCCTATTACATACATCAATGACCAGCTGATACGATTGGAATGTCGGATGAATCCAATCCGATCCATATTTTATTTCGAGTTGAGTTCATTATCCCTTGAACACAGTTGGAGTGGATTGAAGTATTGGATCGGGATCAGATCGTAACGTAGCAGGTATCTTCATATTTTATGAAGTTATGTTTCGTGTACATTGCTGTATATATCGGATGAAGGTGCCTGGGGCTAGTAGTATTATTATCAGTCATCTTACTCATATTTGAGTAAATATTTTGTCGTTGCGTAGATAAACAAAATATTGGAGGTAGAGCTAAGCTGTAGCCAATTGACTGTAACTCATATACGGGTGGGCTTGACCGGGGTACTACCACCCTCTTACAGAACAACGGCGTAAAGAAGTTATTACAGCTGCATTTCGTACGATGAGTGAGAGAGCCGGAAGCCAAATTTTATTGCTACGAAATAAGTAACTGTCATATTCTTGCGAAATCTTACTACATATTTGGCCTCTTTTTACGGTAGCAAAGACAATGATTTCGAGTTAAATAAACGCCCACACCAACGCTTAGATAATTAGAATTTGTGAAAATTTCCCATTTGTAACATCTTCCACAAATCCACAAATTATGCCGTGCGGTAAAACATACAATTTTAAAATAAGTGATTACAATTAACCCGTTCATTAATTATCCACCCACATTGCTGGTTTAATTATAATAATTGAGAGCGAAATTTTTTGTGTTATTTTCAGGAAAAAATATTATGGTTCCGTATTAATAAGTAGGTAACTTTAACACGTACCTAAAATAGTACCCACTTGTTGACGACCGCTTGGCGTAGTGGTTCACTGCATTAGGAAGTTGCGGGTTCGATTCCCACCAGAGGAAGATTTCGGAAACGGCCTTTTCGTAATTTGTCCTTTTTTGGGTTTCACCAGGATCACATAGCTTAGTTTGGGACCATACAGTTGGCGTGTTATGGCCGGAGCAAGAAAAAATGCTCCGATGTCAATCACCGACCATTGAAATATGGACCTTATTTCAATTGGATAAGTATTGGATTCGATTGATAAAAAATAAAATGCCATGCCGTGCCGTGCTCTATGTGCGCCGACCATTAGTCTGACGATATTTATTTATTTTATTTTTTTAACCAAACGTAGTTTTAAGTATAAAGTTAGTAAAATTAAAATTGAAAACAACGATTAAATAGTCCAATAAATGTACTTACATTTATTGTTGTTAACATTTTTAATAGGATGTAAGCCAGTGCCGCGCGAGTAAGAATTTCAACGGGAAAACGAACAGAAGTATTGCTTCGGCATGACATGTGAGGGGAAGGGTGTTGGACTTCGGCTCTCTCACTAATTGTATGAGCTGTAATAGCTAATTTACTCCGATCTTCATTGAAAGGGTGGTATTACGCCGGTTGAGCCAGTCCGTATATGAGCAGTCAATTGGCTACAGCTTGGCTCTACCACCAATAAAAATACATTACTTTAAACGCAATAATATTCCTATTGTAATATGTAATGATACTTCTGGCTATTCTACCTTGTGACACGTCGTTCAGTGAGGAGGGCTGCGGGTGGAAATAGCCACGTTATGCGGCTTCGAGAGCACGCATGGAAACCAAACTCCAATAGTTTCCGATTAAATATTAATCCCCTTTTTATCGATATGAATAAAATACTGATGTAAGTTTATATAACCACTACGCTATAGATGTTTATTTGTACTACATATTGTACTACATATTATCGTAGCATGTAATAATAGTGAGTGTGGTAAGTACCTACATATAGTAGTTATTGTTTATCTAAGATTTTATAAGACCTAAAACGCTACATTAAATTTATGAAGAAGACGCCGCTATCACAACTAAGTTTAGCAACTAGTTGCGACGGAGGAAATAATATGCTTCATCCGCAACCAGTTGTGATAGAAGAGTTTCGCTTCTATGTCCTTTACTTTTATTTATTCACCAAAACTAAAATAATGCATGAGTTATGTACTTACATTATTATGGCGGTGGCAAACATAAGCTAACTACGGGCAAAACACTTTTTTGTACATTTTTTACAAATAACGGCTGTACCTTATATCATCTTCATATTGTGAATGACCGATAATTTCGTAGACCATATAATTCGTGGTAAGGTAAAACATGATAAGAATGTTCCATTTTTCCACCAACGAACTTCCTTCTCACAACTCATAGTAACAAATTAGTGTCGAGTAGTTCGGTAACGTCCATACATAGATCTAGGGCTGGCACACACCCAGGCCTGCCCATCTCGGTCATTAATCACGCCGCGTCGTTTAGCCCTATTATTAGGGTAGCTGCTGACGGCTTTTAAATATCTACCCTATTTAGGGTTGTTACTGTTGCTAGTACTGAACTTTAGGAACATAAAATCGGAATGCTTTTAACGTTAGCTCTTGGGTTATTTTTTAATTACTTCACCTTTAACCTTTTACACACACATATACTCGTACAACATTCTATTCATTGAAATTACCTACCACCCCCCCTCCCTCCTTCCCACTCTCCTTCAAGGCGGCAAAGTGCGAGCAATGCCTTTGGTATTACCAGCATCTATAGGCTACGGTATCTGCTTATCATCAGGCGGACCGTATGCTTGTTTGCCACCTGTCCTATAAAAAAACACCTGTTTTCTGATGATCTGATGGGCTGAAAAAAGAAAGTTAGGGATTGGTTGGGTATACCATTGAAAAATTGTGTGTGCACTGCATCTCTTCCTATCACTATGGATAAAACAGCGTGATAGCTTTTTAATTTAGGTATAAAGAAAAGCGCTAAAATTTCATTTGAAATAATGAAAAAACATCTCGCTCATAATATACACATAATATAGCTCTTGGGTACAAAAAGTATATCTAAAAGCTCCCCTAAAGGCAACCCTAACGCACCTGCCAGTAAAGCATTGGCGTCAAGGCGATAACCGCGCAGATTGAACTGTTACAAATTGTATTCGCCGTTTTCCATTTGAATTGATTGCGGAATGTTCTATGGCGCGCGAGCTTGCTTATTATGTAACTTCTAAATCACAGTATCGATTTGTGTGGAATCTATTAATTATATCTATGATAGAAATTAATAACATTCTCGGTCAGTGACCTCGCCGCGTGGCGTTCAGCGCGCGAACAGCTGAAAAACCGCCGAATAGCTACGTCCAGAAGGACACTTCTGGACGTAGCTATTCGGTGACAACATGCCGCGCGAGGAAAATTTCCTCGCCAAGTTTGACTTGCCTCACGTGAGGCAAATGCGCGCCCTGCCTCACCTGAGCACTCACATTTGCCTCGCCTAGTTTGGCAGTCGTGAGACAGAACGATGTCAAACGTGTCAAACTGATTGATCGGGTATACCTTTCCCTGTCTAGAGTGTCAGTTGCCTCGCCATTTGCCTCGCGCGGCATGCAACTGAGGCAAACGTCGTGCTTCGCGAGGCATGTGGGTGAGCAGCCTCGCGGCATTTGCATGTTGTAGACACGTCTAATGACTATACACCATACCATAAAAACACAAAGTAAACGTTTGGCATAAATTTTGAGTGCAACTTAATTTTTACATTGCTTAAAAAATATAAAATGACGTCTTAAAGCTAGGCTCGAGCTTACACTTAAGAAGCATTTCAGTATTCAACCCGTTTTGTGATCCTAAACTAAGCAAATGCTTGTCCTATGTAGTCAGAACCTATGATCCAAACTAACTAAGGAAAAGTTTGTTTCCCAAATTAGCTCAGTGCGGAATTTCTCCCTTCGGCGTCGAGGCCGGAGTGCTAAACTATTGATAAATTTTACTACTGAAGCTGTTGCTACAAGTCTATATTATTAGGGTAGTACCACCCTCTCATAGAAGATTGGCGTAAAGTAGCTATTACAGCTGCGTTTCGTACGATGAGTGAGAGTGCCGGAAGCCAAACCCCCCTGGCCACCCCATCCCTCCTTCTATCCCACTCACTCCCCTTCAGGTAGATTTAGTATTGCCAGCATCTATAGGCTACTTTAACTGCTTAATATAAGACGTATACGTGTTTGCCACCTTAATCAAATAAAAAAAAACTAATATTATATACCTACCAAGTTGAATCATATTACAACCTGACAAGTTGAGTTGAGCAAAATTTAAATATTACAAAAATTAGGGCAAGACGCCACCAAAGAAAATATAAAGTGCCGTCGATTAGAGGCGCCCATTCATCATTGTATGTAAATATTGTACCGTTGAAACCTTTCTGGCCCTTTGTACCGCCAGCCTTGGCGCTCGGGTCAAGGAGGCCGGGAGATGCTTCCGATCGAACAATGCGTGCTTGTAAACACATCACTATTTACTACGATCATGTATTTGACGTGTTCTGACAATTCGGAATATGAATAGAGCTGTTCTCAACGTGGACTGGTAATAGAGATGGTATGGGCTACTTGGAAATATAACAATAGTATTTTATAATATCGTTTTCTATCTAATAATCACATTTATGTACGTAACCTGTGGAACTCAGTGCGTGATATATATATATATCACGCACATATAGCACGCATATATAGGGAATATATATATATATATATATTCCCTTATGATATAACTATGTAGGTATACATAAGGTGTACATACATGGATTGCGTCTACATAAAGCGTATGCCTCGCCCGAGCACTCAGTGTTGACGTCGGAATACATAGACATAATGTCTTAACATGAGTACTCGGGCGACACATGCGAGGCATCTGGACTATGAACCTAATACTAAAGGACTGGGTCTAAGCAACTAAGCCGCGTTGCTTAAACATCGCACAACTAGGCCGGTGACGTAATCACAGTAGGCGTGGCTTAAGTCAGTGTGCTGTTAGCGTTCGTCCTGTGCAGACGTCTTGCCAACGTTCGCATCCCAAATATAATTATATTCGACACTAGATGGCGTCCCTTTGTACGTAATTTTTCATGATCATACACTTAGTGACATCTAGTGCAAATAATTAAACTACGTACTAAAATCGACATAAAACGAAGCGAGTAGTTCAGCTATTTCCCGGTAGATATATGCCACGCATTTCTTAACCCCCACCACCCGCGCCATCCCGTGCAAATTACCACGCGTTGTTTAATAGAGAAATCTAATAAGGGCACCTCTTTCCTAAGTCTTTACTCTATGATCTGGACGCACCAATTGAGTAATGGCAGGTATTGAAATTTAAACTTAATTTAGGTGTCAATAGATATCATTTTTTTTTATTAAAAGATAAATATTCCGGATAATACTACGATTAAGTAAAATGTTTTTATTTGTAATAGTGATGTGTGAACTAACCAAACCTACTGAAGAGATATTACGACTACCATTTATAATCTCTATGACGTCACAACTTAAACTATATCACCACATTAAACGTCGTCATTACACAATAGAAACTACATTGAAACATCGAGTAAACTGTTGGCGAATTAACTTTAGCGCGGCGTTAGTGAAGATAAGTTCGCGTGCGTACACCCCGCCTCTATTTGCATCAACAATACGGACGTGCTTCGAGTTAGCAAGTACTTACTACCGGCGGACATTAACCAAGCCACATTGTGAACTGAATAGTTGCGTCTACAAGAAGCGAGCGGCACGGCCGAGCATTGTGACGTCGAACGTTTAGACATAATGTCATAATTCATGGCTCGGGCGCGCCAGCTCGAGAAATTTGGACGCATTGCAGTCAATAGTGTTACCAAAGTTAAATCAAATGTAGCTTCAAATAATGGTAGAATTGACGAATTCCAACCATATAAGGTTCACTCTGAAACTTGAGTTAGAGAAATCTACCATATTCAAAAGAGAAAAATCTAACTGTAAATAGCGGCAGAAAAGTATCTACATTATTTAGTCACTAAATGGTAACAAAACGTCGCTTTTGATGTCAAATTGTCGCCTTATCTAGTGACACAATTGCTAAGTTGACAACACTCAACGCAAGTACACTGCTACATTCTAACATATTATACTTAATTCTTAAGACTTCAGTTTTGGTCTAAGGGGATTACTAATTAAAAGCATTTTGAACATTTACGACAACAAAATGGTTTTTGTAGTTCCTAATAGTCTTTTTAGTATGTTTTACTAAACGTTTTGTATTTACAGCAAATGTTTTATAAATGTGAGACATTACATAAAACATTTACTGTAAATACAAAACGTTTAGTAAAAAATATTGAAAACACTACTAGAAATTACAAAAACCATTCTGTTGTCGTAAAAATTTTCTCAGTGTAGTTATCGTCTAAAGTATCCGTATTAAAAAATCATAGAAATATTTTCCACAGCGTTTACAAGTTTCCAAATATTTTTTCCTCCAACCGCACTCCGCTATAATACCATTAGGGGCCGACCTCGCCTTTTAGCTTAACGATCTAGTGGAATGCGGGCAAATCGCGGGCACCGTGTAAGTTAAGTAACCGTCGGCTCGAAAAGCTGTTATCTGAATAACGACAGGTGATTGGCATAATCACAAACTCCGTTTATAAGGGCTTAGTCAGATATCTGTATGCAACTCCGAATTCTTATTTAATATGCCAAAGGGTTTTTGATGTTCCGAACCTCAAACGGAAATACGGGACCCTTGTAAGATCACTCGTGTGGCTATCTGACACGGATATTTATAGGGTGCTGTAGTCCCTACGAGGAACCCTTATAAGATCGTTCAGTCCATCCGTCGGTCTGTCTGTCCGTCCGTCCTAGTTTTCTGCTATAATTTTTGTTTACTATTCAGAAAAAGGAGTGTGCTATGTAACAACGAAAAATCTAATCATCCCGAAAGTTTATAATAAGACTAATCTATCAATAAATGTTCATAGCTACGAATATTCGCATTGAAACCACTACTGAGCAAAAATATTCGTATGAGGAATTCGTTCTTATATCCATTCCGGTCGCATTAATAACTTCATTGTAAATCAATAAAGAATAGTGATGTATAAAGGTCTATATCCATTGAAAGATTGCCCCAATTATTCAGTAGCCAAACTATTTGCAGACTTGCACTGGCATTACAAATCACTTTTGTTCCTAGAAATTCTTTGTAAAACCATTGCAAATTGACTAAAAAATCTCAAAAATTTGGAAGTTAGTATATTTTATAGTTCTTATATTAATTAAATATCATGCTTCAGTAACTTTTATAAGTCATAGTTCAACAACTCCAAAATCTTTGATAACATAATTCAATGACGAATAAAAGTTGCAAGTCGAACTTTCATATTTCGTTACAAGTTTCATAACAAAGAATCAGTTAACAAAGTCATTCAAGTTCATATTAAAAATAAATTCTAATCTTATTATGTTACAAGCAATTACATTATCCAAAACTTATTATTACTGTATCAATTTATCATCAAATAAGTGATTAGGTACCTACTCTATCATTCCGAAAAAGTCTAATAAATTTAATTCATGATTCAATAAAAAGTGGTTTGTAGGCAAGTAGGTATTCTCATTTCAAATATTTAGCGACGGTGATGCTTAAATTCATAATTTATAATAGAGAATAATATAAACTCTTGTCTTCTTAACTTAACTGACTTACACAGTGTTTTATTTTAATCGTCTTTTAAACAAATTGTGCCTACTCCACTGGGCTTTGACATGGTAGCATTTAACCACTAAAAAACCATTGGTCTCTAATAATTATTTTCGTGGATTCTTCATTATAAATTGTAAGTTTTGGCGGTTGACATGTTATCGGCCATCTGTTATCAGTCGTCTAAAGGTACGATGTCGTGGGACGCGGCAGACAGCAGACGGCAGTGTCAGACGGGCGATGACATGTGCCGCGACGGCAAACGGCATTATTTGTATGAGACCGACTGCCGCTTCCCGCGAGATCGTACCTTTACAAACAACATACCGCACGGTATAAATTTACGATTTACAAAGAATTGATGAAGATATTATTAGTGTTGGTGGTTTTGCAATCGTTAATTGTTAGCTAACTCTGTTTCTTTTTATGAGTTCTATTCTCATTTAATCTTGATGTATACTGCAAAACACACATCGTCTTATTAAAAAGGAAATTAAACCAACAACCATTGCATAATAATGAGCTGTTATATTCACATATCTTTCACTCGGTAAGAAACTATAAAATAGCAACTAGCAAGCAATTTCTCAGTGTGTGGTGCCTTGTAATTTCGCTAGAAATACTACCTTCATAATTTATCGCTTGCGGTAACCGGCGATGGAAAACTACAATTAATAGATAAGAATTTTCATAAAGAATGTTTGTTTTTGAAAGTAAATTAAATATAGTTTCCTACTTCATCTATTCGAATGAAAGAATTACTGTATGTATTACTCAACAACAACAACTTTTGTTCTATGACGTTTTTACAAAACATAATACGTTTAACAAAAAAACACGCAACAAAGTATGAAACAAGAAAATATTCTCATTTAGAGGATAGCTGTGGTCCGTGGTTATATGCCACTTTGCCCTAAAGTACCTTGCCCTAAAGTACCTAAACGGACCATGGCTATCTTCTAGATGAGAATATTTTCTTGTTTCATACTTCTTAGAGCGTAATTTTTTGTTAAATGTATTAAGTTTTATAAAAAATCATAGAACAAAAGTTTATTTTTATAGGATGCGGTGGCAAAAAAGCGTAGGGTCCGCCTGATGTTAAGCAGTTACCGTAGCCTATAGGTGAACACAAAAGGCTTTGCTTGCACATTGCCGACCTGAAGGGCCTGACCTGAGGGACCTGAGGGGAGGGGAGGGGAGGGAGTTGTTGTTTATGTTGTTAGTAATACAGTCCTGCTATGTTGTTAGTGAAACACAATAGTGTTGGATACTCCAAAGCTTATAAGATAGAGTTGTCTATGTTGAAATAGTCTCCAGTCCAGCAGAAACCAGTCCACTTTAAAATGTAGTAACCATAACCCTATCTTTCCAGTTTCGATGTCCGAGGCCGGTCATTCAACAAGGCGCTACAGTGGTCCGATCCGAACGCGTTTGGACCCCGCGCGTACTTCGCGACGGTGGCACGCCCCGCGTCCCTCACCCTGGACACCGTACAACTGGACGACGAGGGCATCTACAGATGTCGCGTGGACTTCAAAAATTCGCCGACAAGGAATTTTCAGATACGCTTGTCTGTTATAGGTATGTGTTCTTTTATAAAAAACGTATTTATTAAAACTAGTGGCCGCCGAGTAGTCGAAATTCGACCATTTAAATTGAAGGTTGAAACGTTAGTAAGGTTCTATTGTCAAAGACTAAACTTCGATTTAAAACCTCTTCCATACATCAATCACAAATCGTCCCTCCTCCGAAGACTAAACTATCTTTCATAATGTTTGAAAAAGTACTGGCCTTTAAAAATAAAGTGACAGTTTCAAAAATATCAAAAAGTCTACGTTAATATATATGTGAATATGTGAAACGTCAAACCAACGACCTTCCTTAACCGAAGGGTGAAATTGTATATAGTGTGAGTAACGTTTTCTTTTATCAATTTAGTGCACTTATAATGCATTTTTTAAACCGACTTCAAAAAGGAGGAGGTTTCTCAATTCGACCGTATATATATATTTTTTTAATGTGTGTTCGGGGATAACTTCGTCGTTTATGAACCGATTTTGATGATTCTTTTTTTGTTGGAAAGAAGATATCCCGGGGGTGGTACCATGATAAGGAAACCAGGATCTGATGATGGAATCCCAGAGAAATCGAGGGGAACCTTCGAAAATCGTAGGGGCGACTAGTGCGTTTGTAATTTTTTTCATTAAGTACTTTAAAGCACTACTATTTTATGAAGGTCTGGAGTCGATCTGATGATGGGGCCGAAAGACAGTCGAGGGAACTCCTCAACGATTTACAGCAATCACCTGGTGTTTGGGCTTGATTAATTTGTATTGATGCGAACTTTACACCTAGATGGGTTGTGACTGTCATTAGGGTTCAGATGATGAAGACGAAGAATAGTCAAGAGAACTCCTCAACGTTTTACAGTAGCTACCTTGTGTTTGGACTTAATTCATTTCTATTGCTGAGAACTTTGCACCCATATGGTTTATAAGTGCTATTACAGGTCTGATGATGGAGACCATAGACAGTCGAGGGAATTCCTCAACGATTTACAGCAGTAACCTTTTGTTGGGCTTACTTCATACGGTTCAATATGCCAAAATGTTCATTGGTATGGCGCCACTAAAAATCGTGAAATAAAATTATTTTTATAAAAAAAAACAAACCGACTTCAAAAAAACCTGGAGCACTAAAAAGCCTGAAATAATATTTCTATTACTACCTCTGCCTACCCCTTCGGGAAAACCAGACGTGATGGTGTGTTATCGAGTATTTGGAGTCGGTGCCAATCTTGGTATGCCAAGTCTACCTATTATAAAAGTAAGAAGATAAATTGGCACCGACTCCAAATACTCGATAACACACCATCACGTCTGGTTTTCCCGAAGGGGTAGGCAGAGGTAGTAATAGAAATATTATTTCAGGCTTTTTAGTGCTCCAGGTTTTTATGAAAATATAACGTTTGTGCAGTCAATCGGCATGTAAACTTTTAGTATGCCAAATTTCATACTCCTCCGTCCACGCATCTTCGAAAAACAGGTACCGAACGGATTTGCTTCACGTATTAATACTATGATGATGATCATGATGATGATTCTAATGAGGGTTCGTCTAAATGTGGCGACGTTGACATCATGTCATAAAATGATTGCTAGGGCGCCCCACGCAACCTAAACCGGAGGTACGGGAACACTATGAAAGTATTTTTGAAATTTACTCCCTTATATAGGGAATGACGCGTAGGGCCCACCTGATGTTAAGCAGTTACCGTAAGCCTATAAATGCTTCCAATACCAAAGGCATTCCTCGAACGTTGCCGACCTGAAGAGGTGTGGGACAGTTTGAGGGAAGGGAGGGGGGGGGGGGGGGTGTCCGGTGTTGTGCTTCCGGCTCTCTTACTCATCGTACAAAACGCAACTTTAATAGCTACTTTACACTAATCTTCTGTGAAAGGGTAGTACTCCCCGGTCAAGTCAGCCCCCACATGAGCTGATGTCAATTGACTACAGCTTGGCTCTACCACAATAAAGTATTTAAATGTAATATGATAAGTAATACCTAGATAGCAGTCAGTTCAGTTCTGAGTTGACGAATAACTCAACTCCACTAATCCGGCTTGTAGTCAGTCTACAATAATAAAATATTTACTCATAGCCTAAATGAAACAATTTTCTCATTACATAGGTGCTTAATTACTATCCTCAAATACATACCACGTTATTAACAGTTCTTAATTATAGGTTTGTACATAGCTTGGTATTGTATTCTATTGAATAGACGTGTCTACAACATACACATGCCGCGCGAGGCTGCTCACCCACATGCTTCGCGAAGCACGACGTTTGCCTCAGTCGCATGCCGCGCGAGGCAAATGGCGAGGCAACTGACGCTCTAGACAGAGAAAGGTATAGCCGAGCAATCAGTTTGACACGTTTGACATCGTTCTGTCTGATGACTATGCCAAACTAGGCGAGGCAAATGACAGCGCTCAGGTGAGGCAGGACGCGCATTTGCCTCGCGCGAGGCAAGTCAAACTTCGTGAGGCAAGTTGCCTCGCGCGGCATGTGACACATCTGGACGTAGCTATTTAATACATTCACACTTAATGAAGGTGTCCAACGCTTGCCAAAAAAAATTTTCTTTACTCACAATACGAACCTTTCAGTATTGAGAAAGCTTTTTATGAGTCGTCAGAAATATAAATCAAGCACTTTCAAATACAGAGTTCCCTGCCACAGACGAGGTTATTAAAATAATTATGTTACAAATTCTATAAAGAAAATAAAATCATATTCTAAGAAATATTTGGGTGAATGAACTCATGAAAACGTCTCTACTGAAAAGCGAAAATATGAATTTCCTCGGTTAAAGTACTTAGCTGGGTACAACTAACGTTTTCAATTACCGCCTGAATATAATTGTGCCGGTAACGAGTAAAATGGTTTTCACAAATACCGCCTCCCGCAAAACGTCGACCCTCCAAACTAGAATGGGAATCGCGGCAGATGTTCGCATTCCCACACTGAAAAACTTTAGCGCAAAATGTCTGTTCTATGCTGAAAATTTATAAGAGAACCTTATCTAAAAAGCCAGCCTTTCAGCGGCTTTCGTGGAGCGAGCGATGCAAAACAAAGCTTTGTTAGAGCTCCTTTGAATTTCGGTAAGGAAAATGAGAGGTTACACACGACCCGTACTCAGTCAAAGAAGCCTCCGAGTGCCGTTATTACAATAATGTACTGCGATAGCGTTTGGAGTGTCGCTTTCAGCTGGCGGCTCCCGCTCTCCGCCGCCGTGAAAATTCACTAATACAGCCTCGTAAATACACGTGTTGTTACTTAATTTATATTTCGTCTCGTCTCCACAATAATTGTCGCAACAGGAAACCGTACTGTATTCAGAGAAATATTGAAAGTTCTACCTACAAAGGTTTCTTTGTTCGTTTTCCAACGTGGACTCGAATATCATCGCAGATCTCAGTTTTTCAGCAAGCAACATTATCCAGAATGTACCTGAACATTTAACAATAAATATCTCTGCTATTAATTGTTTGTTTTTCAGTGCAGGATTATAAATCGATGTGTCACGTTCGCTCGTTGTTACGTGGGTACAATCTTTTTAATGATCTACCCCATACGCTATCACACCCATAGGCGTACAGAACGCAAAATTGACTAGCAAAGTGATTTTATTAACTGGCCTAGTGCGGCGGCCGGCCCAGCCTGAAAATTTATTATACCTCCCCTTATCTACATATGTTTATCGCGGAATTTTAAATTGTAAACGAGCTCTACTTGAAAATACCAGTTCAGTTTCCGCATGAATTTGCGCTACATTTTGTTGTTGCCGCTCCGTATATTTTGCATCAAATTATAACGGCGATGCGATTAAAATATCAAAAAGTTACCTAACCAACCCGCAAATTATTACGTAATAGGAATACGTCGAACGTTTCGTCAATTCCGTGCCTGCTGGCCTACTCCGAAATACGAACCTAACGTTTCGGCTGACGGATTGTCGTGATTTGACATTTCTTCTTTAGTTTTTCTCTACGATTTGACATTGTTTTGATCGTAAATCGAATCCGTACTTCGGACGATCCGTCAGCGACGTATTTCGGAGTAACCCCCCTGGCTTGTTCGACCAGAGCGCGGCGCGATCTCGTTTTTCCCGTTCACAATTGGTCGCAAACTCGATTTGTTCGTATGCAGGCTCGCTTTATTAGTTGCCGTTTACTAAGCGATGCGATTTATAACCTCTGTGCAGTAATGTGTCTGTGTTGTGTGAGTCCGCGGCCCGCGAGCCACATCCGCAAATAATTCTTTCCCAGGCCGGGTTTTGAGTTAAGTGAAGCAGTATGTAACAGTTAAGTGGTGGGTTGCAGCGGTGCTGTAATCGTAAGTCATCGCCTCTACGACCGCACCGCGCCAAGGTATTGCACAGCAAACCAATATTTCACACTGTTTAAACAAACGCTCTTTACGACTAGAGATAGCAGTGAATGTACATATGTAATATGGAGTACGTATACGGATCGGTGATTTGGATTCGAGTAAGGGTTTTAGTACAGTAGTGGCCTGGATTTCTATCTCACAGATTGGTTCTGAGTAACCCTAGAGTGAATTAAATGGAAATAAAAAAAGAAGGAAAGTCTTTACCGTGCAGTAGGCAGAGTTAAAACTTGACAAAAGAGGACATTACCAATTTTTTGTAAGTAAACAAGTATCATAAATATCTATAGCCACCTTACATCGCGCTCCATACTATACATTCACGATGCAACCAACAGATGGCGCTGAGTACACGCTCCAGTACAACATGCGATCCTGCATAAAAATCCTGAATCACGATTTCAAGATTCACACGGCACATTACTATATATAGAAGACCTCCGATAAGAACTATTAAGATATAGCGGCCGGCACCGCCAGGCATACCACTACCACCTTACCTCCGTACCTTAAATACTGTAGATAGAAAATTTTACTGAATGACTTATCATGGTTTTCCTTAGATTTAATTTACCATGTTTATTAAAGAAATTTGGTCCTTATGATTGATCCTATCGATTGATGCCATAAAAGTACAGGTGTTATTTTTTCGGATTTAAGCCAGTTCGATTCCCGAGTGTGGCAAGTGAGTTTTCTAAAATCTTTGAATAAGTTCGTATTCTTTTAAAAATAAAAATTAAGTCTAAATTCAGTAACATTTTCTATCTACAGTATTTAAGGTACTTCCCCTCCATGTGACAAAGTTGTGGGACACCCTGTATAGAAAAATTTTCCAGGGTACTGGTAAAATTCTTTTAATTCAGTTAAGTAGTGAAATGGTTACGCTAACCAAATTAACCAGGCTCTGAGAAAAACCAACCATCAGCCTACTTACCCTGAAATTTAAACAAACAACATCCAAAAGCATGTCTTGACCCAGATAACAGAATAATGGACACAAAAGTTACCTAGTTTCTTACGGGAGCAGAAAATAAATTCGCTCTCGGTACAAAGCCTAATGGAAGCGGCAATGTACCTAATATTGTTTCAAAGTTTCGCCTTCTAGATCAAAGTTCTCGGTTAGAGGACTTTAGAAGGACGCAAAAAGATATAAGGCAATGACACTCCTTAGAAACTCTTTGTTTCCCCTGCTTTCTCTGGAAAATACCACTATGCTGTGATATTTTTACAATAGATAATAAATCCAATAAATAATAAAATAACACCAAAAGACACTAGTAATAAGTACACTAAACAACCCTTGTACTAAGGGAACCGTAGGCAGAATGGACCGGGGAAAATTCTGACACCTAGACCCGAGCAAATATTGAACAGGCCATTTCCATTTTTTTCCCCTAACGGGAATCGAATCGGCAACGGCTCGCTGCAGTGAACTGAGCGGTCTAAGCTCAAACAACATACTAGACCTGAAGTTGAATGACCTCAAACTTCTGCTAAGAAGTTCCGGGTCATCCTAATAGTCCTGCTCACGAGACGTCTTTATAGGTACGCTTTTGACTTGCGTCTCGTTCAAATTCGACTGTCCGTAAGCAACGGTACCATTCTTGGTAAATGGTAGTGAGTGATCATGATGCAACTCACACAATGAGTACCAGTGTGGAAGCTCTGGCGGCAGGACCTACCGCAGATGGTCCCTGACGCCTCGTAAGGGGTTGCCAGAAATAATGTGCCACACTTTGTAACTGTCAAGTTGGTAGGTGAGGCCATTATAACTAATCTATGAGTAGATTGAGGGTCATGTCCGTAAAAATACTGTCCGTATCGTAAGCAACGAACAGAAATCGGGCAGTCGTCCGATACATTACTATAGTATTTTTTATTTAAAGGAAGCACATACAACGCTGCTTCCATACTACGTGTTGTTTGCCATTGATATATCTGTATCATCATATTGTGAGAGTTCCTAACCACACCAGCAGACACGCCCAAGTTTCAACGCGGAGAAATGTAATTATGTAGCGAACTTTAAGTAAATTGCTTTACATGAACTTGCCAAACTTAATTGTTCTAATATAAACGGCTTAGTTAACTTCGCTTTCACACAATCCGACTGTGATAACGCCAGACAAGCGCTTCTTTCCAAAACATCTAATTAAGACTTGCAATACAAACTCGCTGAAACAGATATTAATAAAGCGTTATTGTAATGCTATTAAAGTCATATTGTGGGGAAGTTTGGATTAGCGACGGCGAAACAGAAACTTGCCAATTATCGCGATACGGTACACCCGAACCCTTTTGGCGAGCCTTCGAAATTCTCAAAAAGTTCCCCGTCGCGAGCGTCGTCAAGAATATAAAAAGCACCCGCTTAGTCGCATCGAGTCGACGTGCGCGGGAAACGCCCGCCTGAATTAATAAGTACAACACGAAATTTGAATTTAATGAAACAAGTTAGCTAGCAGCTGAGCGTGTATTGATCGTTGGTTATAAGAAATGTACGGCTACCGAATATACCGCGGCGCGGGTGCCGCACCGCCATCAGAATCATATTAGCATTAATATGGATGCAGGTATCACATTTTAATGTTTTCTTTGGTTCTGGCAAGGCCAATAGAATTCCATGATCACGGCATGAGCATTAAAAGGACGGAAACAGTTTTAATACTACCATAAAACGCAACTTTTTTGTATGTCTGGGGGCATAGTTACTAGATATTGTAGACGGGGACTTAAAACTCAAAATAGACTAGTTACATAAGCAGACATAAGTGTCTATAACAAATGGGAGATAAAAGTTGTACATAACACTATGTTATGTAGTGACAAAATTTTGCAAAACCTCGGAAATTAATACACCATAACAATTTATACTCCGTAAAACCATACATCGTAAAACTAGTCTCGGTTTAAAGTTATGGGTCGTAGGACTAACTCCGCAATAAGGGGTGTCGAAACCTCGTAAAGTGCACAGTATGCTCGTTCGTATATACTTACGCAGCTATAAAACTGAAGTTGGTTCTACGGATGTGTTTTATGCATTATTGAACGAGACCATTTTATTCTAGTAATTATGCCCTTTACTATTATACAATTTTAGTATAGTAGGGAACAATACTACTATTCCTATTCGTTCTATTCAGAGCTAAAATGGTGCAGAACAAGAAATAATATTTTAATCTTCAACTAAATTGATATCATTTTTATTATTGTTTTCGCTATCTGGGTATACTGTTTATGTATATACCATAATCCCAGCTCTATTAATAGTCTCATGGTCCAATAGTCTGCAAATTGTGGCTGCTGCTACGAGTTATGTCTAATGTATTCTCTGTTAAACTTTCAACCGAAGACCTTTAAACCGTCACCGTCAACCCTAACTTTTTAACAAGTTTTATCTCTATTTTTTTAGTACTAAATCTCATAAATAAAAATAAATAATTTAAAAAATTAAAAACACGACTGCCCTGCCAAAAAACTAACTAAAAAGTATAAAACAAGTGCAGTGTCATTGCAGTCGGGGGACCGTTCTGTGGAACATATTTAATCTAAGAGGGCCCCCGACTGCAATGACACTGCACTTGTTTTATACTTTTTAGTTCGTTTTTTGGCAGGGCAGTCGTGTTTTTAATTTTTTAAATTATTTATTTTTATTTTATGCATTTTAGTGACAGCAGCCAAAAATGATATATTTGTTTTGCATGTACACCCTACCTATGTTAAATTATGCCTATAAATTCTACAGTTTTGGACTGTGCTCATCAAGGCCTTCAATTTGATACCCATATTGTAATAATGGAAGAAAACATTTTTTTTTTTCACATATTAAAGTTGAGCCATAATGCCGCCATATTGTTTTTTTTCGAAAATAATATACCCAGTGTTACCCGGAATGATGTAAGGATTCTAACGATACCCCATACATCGAAATCCGTTCAGGCATTTATAAGTTATGGTGGAATAAAGAATCTCACATACAAACATACAAACATACATACATACATGAACCCTAAACACATATACACTCTTTTTTTTTGGGCAGTCGTGTAAAAAAACAATGTCAATATGTTACTGTCAATTTCAGCAGCATGTAGGTATCGTTTTCCTTATTTAGAGCTAGCTTTTTGTCGCATAATAATTTCTAAGACTTGTAGTTTGCCGCATTAAATCTAATTGCCTGTAGGTGGAATGACCGATTCATTACACCTGGCCTTTCGTGGTCGGAAGGAGTCGTCGGCCACAGCTGATGTCACTTGATGACTTTAGTCGTTAGGACACGCTATTGTCCTTTAGCCTAACTTCGGTGAGCGAACAGATGAATGCAATCAGACGGAAACTCGTTATCGTACTTAATTCATAGAATAAATATAATTGATGCATTGACATAGGATATATGCGAATGTATATTATGAAGTAATGTAGGTAATATACCTGCAGAGACTTTCATAGCCTTGTTAGGCATCCAGGATTTTTACGCCACATAGCGATTCAGCAAAAGCTATTCATTTTTCAAATTTCCTAGCAGAATCCTGAGCGATTCCACTAAATGTTTGACTTTTTAATGGAAATTTTGCGGAATTGGTAAGGATCTAAATCAGAAAAAAATAATTGCATTTGCAGAATTGCTATATGGTGTTTTAGGCCCCCCTACATGAGGGGCCATTGGGGTTACATTGATAATTCGGTTTCTTCCTCTTTTTCCGACCTCGCGATAATTAGTATTTGTAGTGACACTGACAGAAGTGAAGTGACAGTTAACGTCACTCCAGTCCAATCAAGCGACATCTGGAGAACTGAAATTTGTGCCCCCATTCAAACAAATATCCAAAATCTTTGTCAAAATTCTGCAAAACTTGACTACGTATGATTCAGAATAGTTTAGAAACAGATAAATTATTTTACACCAAAAATTTACGATTAGGCTGTAGCCAGTCTGTGACATTTTATGCCTACTTCATAAAATAGGCATGTATTTGAACTTTTAAGAGAACGTTGTATGAATACCTAAATCAGTTAGATCCTAGATTTAATGTAGCCCGACCGTGGTAAGCACTTAAACTGACCCTAGATTGAAATTAAAATTAAATGTTGTGAGGAAAAGCGGCCTTTATACAACAATCTCTAAAGCCTTTACATATTTAACGATAAAAATAAGTTCATAGAGTATCTTTTAAGAAAACAGAGTCCTCAAACAACACAAATAAAAAAAACTACTTTAGCCTCGCCATACACGGACTGCTTGTAGGTGTCGGATCGGACAGCTCTAGAGCTGTCCGTTGCTGTTGGTTGCAGTCGACCGCATCGACAGCCCGCCACTGCTTGACGTCAAGCAGTCGGCGGGCAGTCGCGAGCTGTCGGCGGGCTGTCGATGCGGTCGACTGCAACCAACTGCTTGGCGTCAAGCAGTCGGCGGGCTGTCTAGGAGCTGTCCGATCCGACAGCTACAACCAGTCCGTGTATGGCGAGGCTTACTAGGAATAAAAATCTTGATATAAATATCGCCTGACTAACACATCAACTATATAGTCCCAAGGTAAACAGCGCTTGTACTATGGCTACCATACAGTAGACGATTCCAGTGACACCAAGACCAGGGCATATAACGAAATAACCGTTTCCGAAATTTGCCTCTGGCGGGAATCAAACCCGCAACCACTCAATGTAGTCAGCCAAGCGGTCTACAGCTCGAACCACTGCGCCAAGCGGTCATTGTTGTATAAAATGTAGCATCATACGATAACTTCCCAGCAAATTCAATATGTTAATCTAAAAGCGCTGCCTTTTCCGCACTTATTACATAATGTTAACCCTATAAAACGATCCCATTTGTGTACAAATAGTTTGATCGGCCGGTCTGTTCGACCCATCGGCAGCCAATTTTACAACCGCTAGCGTGCTGCTGTTGCATAATTCAACGGCTATAATTTCAACTGTAGTCTCAGCTATTTACCGCCACATCAAACGTGCAGGGACCGCACGGATTGATCGGGTGAGGTTTTATGTTAGCTGCAGGTACCTAAAGTAGCAGCAAGAGGACCTTTTGTAGATCCAAGCTGCAGCCAATTGACCGCAGCTCATATACGGGCTGTTTGACCGGGGAAGTACCACCCTCTCACGGAAGATCGGCGCAAAGTTGAAATTTTAGATGTGTTGAAATTTGAGACTGACCCACCTCGCTTACCCTCTTTCTGTTACACTCCACTTCAGGTTGGCAACATGCGAGAAATTACTTTGGTATTGCAAGCATGTAGACGGTAACTGCTTAACATCAGTTATAAAAGATAAAAACTATTTTACTTAATAGTTACTTAGTTATTTTTGAAAATACCTACATAACACTGGTATAATGGGATAAATATTATCAGCCAGTATCCTAATACGTATAACAAAATATTGTATATCACATAATTATTGATTAAGTAAGAAGCAAAAACTCATAATAATTAATTACCCCAGCCACTGAACCAAACGCAAATTCGCCGGGCATATTTAGCAGCACAAAACAAACGTCATATCGCTGCCTAGAGTCGCGTTTAATTGACGCTGTCGACTATGAAATTCCCTTTAAATTGGATGTTGTTTCGTCGACCACTGATTCCGCTATCGGGGGCCAACTTGCCGAATGGCTGCCTCTGTAATGACTACTAACTAGCCGGGACGGTCGCCACGACCGCTCCCGGCACGAGGGGGTTTACTTTCGTTGCCAATACAGGAAAGGACCGAACGCGTAATTCGGTTTTGCGGTCGGCCCTCTTAGTAGGTACTACGTGTTCTCAAACTATTGTTTTGTATACGACCGTAATTAAGGCCGTTTGTCATATCGCGTTAGCGGTTTTTGAAGTGTTTATTTAGACACACGGGGAACTATTAATTTTGTTTGAACGAACAATAACGCTGTGTATAGGTGCGTGAACTGCTTTTTAAAGCTGTTCAAGGTTAGACGAGCTTTATTAGAAGGAAACACGTGCGTATTCCCACGCTTTTGCTTACGTTAAGTACATTATAATGTTAAGTCTCTATCAAGAAAATCCATTATCTACGTTGTTTAGGGATATTGATATCTGCTCAACTCTATTGTGCCTATATTAGACTACGTCTACGCGAGGCGTATGCCGCGCCCGAGCACTCAGTTTTGACGTCGTAACGCATGGGACATAATGTCATAACATGAGTGCTTGCGGGCGAGGCATCCGAAGCATCTGGACGCACCAAATTGCCTTCATAGTAAAGAGGTTCTCTGTATGTGTATGTGTAAAGCATTTACAAGTGATAGGGGACTGTCTGTAAACGGTACTTGGGTTCACAAAGTGGGGGCGTGGGGTATCTTCCGCTAGGGTATTGTGTCACTAGTGTTGGGATGGGTTGCAAGGTCGATGACCGCTAGTCTAAAACTTAATTAGTTAGTAAGTAGGTAGTTAGTACTTAACTGTATACATTCCTTCACGTTACTGGTGGAAGGTATAAGTAATTAAGACTTATTATACTTATTGCGTATTTAATAGGTGATGTACTTACTATGATACTATACTTTCCTTGAGCCGTTCGTAACCTGAGTTTGGTAACTACTACGATTACCTGCCTACTAAAAATACTAATTCTGGGTTAATATCGGTAATGTAAAATTATTCAAACTTGATAACGTGGCCTTTAAATTAATGTTATATTACTAAACTGGCAAATATTAACTAAGGGCTATATCGCACGAGTGGTAGCTACACCAGTGGTAGCGCAACCAGTCGCTCCTCCAACAAAATGTAGCTGTATGGAGGATATCGCACCTGGTGTCCGCTTGGTAGCGCAACTAATTCGGTGTCAGCTACCGAATCACCCACTGGTGGCGCCACCATGGTTGCCTCGTGCGATATCGCGCTAAATGCACATTCAATCGATATACCTTATACTATTTATCGAGCTACTTTAACCGATAACAACACAACCCTACACACTTTAGGGTCTATTCGCGCAATACAGATTGTTCATTGTTCCTACGTGCTGTGTGTTTAGCACAACATGAAACAAATGGTAGCGCTTTGTACGAGTTAAAGGGGGACGGAGAGCGTGACTACTTCACCCGAGATGTGGGTTTATAGCTTATAATATGAATATGAATACAACTTTATTGCAACTTAAAAATTACACGACTTAAACATTTGAGTATTCTGCCGTAATCAATAGGTAGGAATTTAGGTAGAAACTATAAATCATTCATCAAAGACGCAGGTTGTATTTTAGAGTCCTCCGCAAAACGTAAGTCCATCCGAGCTAAGGGCCTCCGCAGACTAGCTACTTTTAGCATCGGCGATCGGCGATTATGATGCTGCGTGTCGCTCGTTCGCGCTCGAAGAAACGCGACGCAGCATCGATACGTCACAAAATCGCCGGTCGCCGATGCTAAAAGTAGCTAGTCTGCGGAGGCCCTAAGTCAATCACTGGTGTGGCATTTGTGGATTTTCAAAGTGCTCTTAAATTTTCACAGCATGGATGAAAAAGCCGGTCATTGAACTCGCCCTACTCTTACCTTACACATTTTGTATTCTAAGCACTCCACACAGCAAACCTAATGTATACCACGGCAAACGAGAAGCGATACAAAATAGATTAGTTATTAAATTAATTGTTTAACATTTCGTATTCTTATTTTTTATTAAAGTCATGTTTTCCGACACAGAGTGAACCGCGAATTTAAGAAATGGCCGCCTGAATTTTGGTGAGTCCGGCGGTGACCGACTTGGACTCTTACAGTTGGTATTATAACTATTTCGTATCGCTTCTCGTTGGCCGTGGTATAGTATTTTTTTACCAAACAATGACAAGTGATAAGTTCCTCGGTCCGTGCCTCCAATCTCAATTCCTCTGCCCTCAAGTGCTGTTTTATTGACATCTTCAAGTGTATTGTCCCTTTCTCACGTATTGTTCTCTTGCTTTCATTGTGTTAGCGTTATTGCATTGTTGTTTGGTTTCGATTTGACGTGTTTATTATACAAATAGAAATGGTTAGATGACTAAGATACACTTTTATACTTACCGAAGTAGGTAGTGGTTAACCATTTTTTTTAAATCTACATTTATGCGTGCGTGTAAGGAAGTAATCCAAGGAGTAAGGAAAGCATCCATGTCTTTTTTGCAATCATAGCGGCGCCACGTTGCCGCGTTGGCGTGAGTGACCATAGACACAGGGTATAGTCATAATTTGTATTTGTAGTAACATTGACAGAAACGAAGTGACAGTTAACGTCAACCAGTAAGCGACATCTGGTCAGCTGTTTTTTTTTTTTTTTTTTAAAGTCGCGACTTTCCACGCCTGAAATTATTGTGGGCACTGCTAGCGCCCAATATAATTGATAGAGATGGGTTGTACTAGGTACATTTGGGACTAGGTGCACCTATTCTTAGTATTTAAAAATACATGATCCAAACACCTGTTCCACCTATTCCACCTAGTCTCAATTACTTATCGACTATGGTTGGCGTGCTACTAATGACACAAAATCTATCTTAATAATTTTACACAATAATATCATATACTTGGACTAGAAGACTAGTTAGCTACCGTAATACTCTTCATAATACGCGATCTCAGCACGCAATCGAGAGAGCTCGCAGCGAGAGAGCAAGATGGAGCGATTTATTGATTGCGTTATCACGCTCTCGCACAGTACTTGGTGTGTCAGCGGACGTGTTGAGTGAAAGCTTACGCGTGACCGCTAATACTAGGTGGACTAAGTACTGTCAAAATTGGAATAGGTGCCGCCTAGTCTTGTAAAATACCTGTTCTTCGAACCTGTTCTAGTAAATACGGCTCATCTCTAATAATTGAGATGCTATCAAGAACAACATTAAATCGCGCGGTCATACAATGTGGCTTTATGGTATCCATAAAATGATCTGACACTTATGTTTAATGCCTATAAATAAACGTTTATGACAAATGTGGCCGCACCATTAAACGCGCACGTCATGTGTTCATTGTTCATAGAGCCAAGCTATAGCCAACTAGCTTTTCCCCGCGACTTCGTCCGTGTAGAATTTAAATTTTAAAAAAACGGGTCTCTGATCCCGGATCCCGCATCCCGTATCCCGGATCCCAAAAATATAGCCTACGTTACTCAGGGATAATATATCATTCTAATGGTGAAAGAATTTTTGAAATCGGTCCAGTAGTTTTTGAGTTTACTCATAACAAACATCCATACAAACATACATACAAATCTTCTCTCTTTATAATATTAGTATAGAAGTATAGATATACGGGCTGACTCGACCGGGGTAATACCACCCTCTCACACAAAATCGGAGTAAAGTAGCTATTACTGACCGTGCGATTCGTACGATGAATGAGAGAGCCGGAAGCCCAACCCCTCACCTCTTCCCCCTTCCTTCGTTCCACTTTAAGTGTCTGTTTGTTAAGCATCGTGCGAGCAATACACGGTATTGCAAGCATTTATAGGCTACGGTAACTGCTTAGCATCAGGCGGGCCGTACGCTTGTTTGCCAGTGCCACCTAGGCCCATAAAAAGAACTCCCGCAGAAACTTATCGTGTTTAGTCATCGGTGGCCTCTTATTATAATGTAGACAAAAAGTATCACTCGGGTATTCCCTTTGTAATAATAATGGGTTTTATAAATATTTTAAGCGCAAAGTACGGCCATATTCCCGGGCGTATCTACCCTCCATTGATTTTTCGAGAATTATTACTAAACCCAAGTAATTGAGCCAAATTTGTTCCAAGAATAATATTGATAACGTCTTAGCCAGTCACTTTAATAACATTCCAAAATCCTTTAGGTGCCTACCTACCAGTTGGCAATTGATGTAAATGTTTATAAGGTAACGTCAACTAAGGAAATTTAGTATATTAGGTTAAAGCAGAGGGACGGTTTTATAATCAGAAAATTATTAAATTCCGTAAGATAGGCGCACAAACAAATAATAATAACAGTACCTGCTAGTAGATGAATTTTATGATTTATTGTTATACCATAGACTTACCCCCAAAATAGAAAGTTCTTTAAAGCTACACAATAAGTAAGTAGAATTAATTCAATAGCCTTAGAAATTATTATTTATGGCCAGTGACAATGTTAAAAGGAAACAAGAAAATTCGTTCTCAGAAAAAAACATAGCTGGCCATCAATAAAATTATAATGATAAAAAAACTAAATTATGTTTTTCTTGGGCGGGAACGCGGAATGTTTTTTACAAATTCGAAAATCGAATTATCAAAGAGAATATCGCGCGCAAAACACGACACCTAAAATTTTACACCACCGAATTATTAATCAGAGTTTAGTGCTTTCCCATAACAATCAAACTTTACCCACCAAATTACAAATTAAACATGAAATGAACTTCTTCATACTATGTTATCCTTGTTGCAGTACCCCCGCATCAGTTGATCCTATACGACAAGTCTGGAAGGGACGTGTCCGGAGTGGTGGGTCCTCTCGAGGAGGGCAACGAGTTAGTCCTCGTGTGTGAAGTCAGAGGAGGTAAGAGTGACATTAACATTTTTATAGACAAACAAATGAGCATCTTTCGAAAGACATTTCCGCTAACTAGGGATGGGTCCAAATTTAATAAGATGCTAAATTAGCAGTGCTAAATTTATTTAGTGTCGACACCTGTTAAATAATCTAGAAAGGTGTTAAATATAGCAGACACAAGTACCTATATTTACGTGATACGTTATCGAGATAATGAGTGCTGTGAGTAAAATTTCAATTGTTTGTGTAGTGTTTTTTACATTTTAAAAAGAAAAACTCAACAAGTACTGTAAAATGGATGTTCAACGGCGAAAAAAGTGAAATTGGATTATAATTTTTACGATATCGATACCATAAAAAATTGGAATGAATTAATTATCTGCATGTTTTTAAATGTAGCAGTTGCTAAAAATAGCTGTTAATTTTAAGTGTTAATTATGATTAGCATTAGCATTTAGCAGTGTTATTTTATTTAACATTTAAGCCCATCCCTACCGCTAGCTCGCACTTGGGCCAACGTGTTGGCTATGCCCCGGAACCCTCTCGTTTTAAGAGGGTTTGTGTACGATATAATGGGACTACTCGCCCCTATTAATTAAGCTGGCTGTCTGTCCGTTTGTCCGTCTGTCCGTCTGTCCGTCTGTCCGTCTGTCCGTCTGTCAGCGGGCTGTATCTCACGAACCGTGATAGGTAGAGACTTGAAGTTTTCACATAATATGTATCTCTGGTACCGCTACAACAAAAAATAAAATAAAATTTAAAAATGAAGGGGGTCCCCAAAATAAAGCTTGATATTTTCGTTTAAATACGAATACTTATCTCTCGTCTATTTACAATAATGTGCAAACTCAAGCGTACATTTTCTGATTAGTCTGGGAATTAAATATGTATATCATTTTATTGATGTTACCCTAGAGACTAAACACATACTGTAAGACTTCGATTTTATTATTTTAGATATCTTAATCAATATATCAATATCATCTTAATGAAAACAGATCTTGCACAAATAAATAAATGTTGAATAATAAAAAACATTAAAGTTTTATTCTTATTCACATTATTTAGGCTAATCACACACCATGATCGTTATCTATTTAATATTCCAGGCTCAAGGCTCGTAGTTGAGATCGATCTTCAGATGCTATTTTTGACGGATATTTCATACATTATACGTCATAACTGCATCTTAAGATCGATCTCAACTTTAAGATGCATTTATTAATACGACCCTAAGTATTTCTCTAGATACGCAATAGATCTCAAGACCGTTCTCACTAGATCTCAAGAATAGCGTACAAAATAACTTTCTAATCACAAAACTAACAGGCTACATCTTCGCAAATCACGGCACAGTATCAACCGTGGAATGAGCATAAGTCCCAGCCAAGTGGTAGATGAGAAATTAAACCGATTACTTTGATATATCGCCCTTAAACTTGCCGATAAGTCACTCTGTGAGAGATCGGCTCCAAATGGCACCCAGTGTAAAGTTATCCATCGCCTCGAGATACGGGGGGTGGAAGAGGGGTGGTTTTTGGGGGCCAAACACACCGAACGAACCGAAATGGTAGAGTTTTGGGTAGTTTGTTTATACTAATTCAGTTTTTTTTGTTAATTGAGTCGCTTAATAAGTTTTTTCTTATACATAGTGGTGACGACATAGTGACAATAAATTAAAACACGATCCCTGCTAGTAACAAAACACATTCAAATTATAAAATTAGGTTTACATCAAAGTCCAAATATTGAAATTTTCAAACAAATTAAATGGGGAAATAGTCTAAGCGAAACACAACACCCTTTATAAACGTGTACCGACCTCATAGACTGCCCTGTATGTACAAGCGTGGCAACATCGCTTCGGTGTCGGTGTTTTTAGCGGTATCTTTGTAGGCGTAAAGTTAAAATAGTCAAAATAAAAAAGCAATCCGTGGCAATACCTTTGAATATAATTTAATAATATTTTATTTGCGAACTACTAATGTGATACCCTGTATGTGGTTTCAATTATTGTCATGATGTCGTCACAACCCTGTATATTAATGGGCTGACATGATAACGATAGGTCTTACCTATATGTATTTAAGTACAAATTAGTAGTGTCCGACCGAAGATTCGGTTTCGGTTTCGGCCAGTTTCGGCTCAAAAATCTAGTTTCGGCACCAGTTTCGGTTTCGGCAGAAAATCCACCGAACCTTTCGGCCGCGCCGAAACTCTGCGTTCGTGAATTATCGCGCGTCACTCGGTTGATTTCGGGAGAGTTCGTGTCTCGCGTTGCATCCGCCATCGTCAGCTGTCAGATCGCCGGCCGGTCCGGCGTGATTGTTTTATGAGTTTAGTGTTATTTCTCGCTTTATTGGCCTTTATTAAGCATTGAAGTTCTTTCCGTTGAGTTATTCACTCGGATTTATGAATGATGAGAATAAAGTATGTAAAAGAAAGAGGTTATATTATATTATATTTGATTCACCCATTCATCATTTATTTATTACTTATGTTACGTACGATACATTTGTTTGAGGTTATTGTTGTTGGATGAGGTTTTAAATTACCCAAACAACTACCAGCTATGATTTAGCTGTGTGTGACATTCAGATACATATTTTTTTATTGGTAAAATAATTTGCTGTAGCCCGTATATTTTTCGAGAATTGATCTGAACGTGATATACCTAATAACTTAAGTAGAAAATGAAAACGGGGGTTTAATATATTACAATTACGATTGCCATCCTAAATTATAAAAAAATATGAAAATCCCACAAAACCCAAAATTACCAACTGCAATTAAAATTTAAAATGATCTCAATTAATGTTAAACTTAGTCTTAAACATGTTGTGATTATAAACGCAAACGAAATACTCAAATAATGAGGTTGAGGTAATTTTATAATGTAAATGTTGATTATTGGCAAATTTTTGTTCCAAGAAGTGTTAACATGATTGTTATTTTGTGTTTATTTTAATCAGAGCAGTAATATTAAAATAATAATATTATTATTTATAATTATATTTTCACATACTTCAATTATTGTTTTTATTTCATTTAACACTTTCTAACATTTCTAACTGTCAATATAAGGGTATAAAATAAGCCAAATTTCAGTAAACAAAAGATTTTTAACTTGTCTGAAAAAGGTTCGGTTTCGGTTTCGGTTTCGGCCGAACCTAAAACAGATGCCGAAGATTCGGTTTCGGTTTCGGTTTCGGCAGAAAATCCTGTTTCGGTCGGACACTACAAATTAGTTATTCCCGCCCGCTCCACTCCTCCGCTCCGCTCCGCTCCTAGGATTTTGTTGCAGCCACAACTTTTGTTGTAGTTGGTAGCTACTAGGTATTCTTTTATTGATTATTGAAATCTTAAATGCCTTGAAGACCCTGGGAATAAATGTATGGAAAAAATTGTTTTAGTTAACCATAGATTTGGAGCTGACGGGAATAAAATTTTCTGACTTTGAACCGTCCTGAACCGGGCCCTACCACCACCTCTTATAGCAGTATTATTTTAACCTGACAGCGACTTTTTGTGTCCCTTATTGTCATGACAACAAGGGACGTCATATTACAAAAATACTGCTACAAGGATCTTTTAATAGAGGATAGTCTAGTTGAGTTTTTGGTTAAGAAGAAATTCAACTTTATTCTGCTGCCTTAAGGTATATTATACCTAGACAATTCTTAGACAGAAAAACGAGCCGAGCGAGAGGCCCTAGTTGGGACCGTGTCCCTCTCATTTCGAGTTGCCATGCCAAATAATATTATAGTTGGGTAGTGATTTTTAGTTTTTAAATCAAGCAAATAAATTAATTTATTATTTATCGTGACTATTGTTTTATCATATTAATAATAGTCACGATAAATACTAAATTAATTTATTTGCTTTATTTAAAACTAACAATCACTACCCAACGATAATATTATTTTGGCATGGCAACTCGAAATGAGAGGGACACGGTCCCAACTGGGGCCTCTCGCTCGGCTCGTTTTTTGTGCAGTAGGGAACAGTCCAGTATGTATTTACGTTCGTGTACTGCTATAAGAGGTGGTGGTATAGGTCCTGATATCATATCAGTGTCAACTAATAGACTACACTTCTGGAGGTGATGCACACAGATACAACAGTACTTTTGGAGCGTATGCCGAAACACAAATAGTGTTTGATTAAGTAACTACGTAGCATAAGCCGGTACGAATGGGAAGTGGATGGGAAGTCATTAGAAGGTGATCGGGTCCGAGAATTTCGCTCATGTAGGTCTGAGTTGTGTAACATTGTAATATCTGCTATTATTATGAAATACTACGAATTCAAAGCCCCACACAATAGTTGGGTACAATTTCTAACATGATCCGAACCGGAAAACCGTCTTGTATAAATCGCGACTAATCCCCCAAGCGCTTAATGTTTCGAGTCGGAATTATGCATAGCCCCGGGGATTAGCGGGTTGTCATCCCGTGCCCCGGCCCATCCCGAGTCCGCTAGATCACTTTCATGCTCCGGTGTACAGACAAATATATATAGACAACAAACTAAATGAATGTAGTAAAAGCCTTAAGTATACTTATTAAGAATGTGAAAATGTAAAATTGACATGCGATGATGATGCAGTAGTTTTACCACAAGGGCGGCATCACATTGGAGCGAGTGACACGCTAGGATTGCATCTAATGTGTATATTTCTAATGACACCGACAGTAGTAAAGTGACGGGAAACGTCACTCAGTTAAATCAAGCGAAAGCTGATGAGTTGTCATTTTTTTCCACCATTAATTAAGATACACTCAAGTATGGGTTTATCGTAAGTTTTCAATTTTTTAAACCCTCTGTGTACTTTCAAATGTGCACTTATCGCTTTTTGCATTTGAAAGTAGATCTCGAAGAAAGGTTCTATACAGGGTTATTGGTAAAACACTAACAACCTTGCAGGGGCGTATTACTGACATCAAAAACAACGTACGTACGTTTAGGTACTTTAGGGCAAAGTGGAATACAACCACGTACCATGGCTTTCCTCCAGATGAGAAAAAAAAAATCATACATTTTAGAAAGTGATTTATTGTTATTTTTTTTTTTGTCTTGGTAAATGTCATAGAATAAATGTTGTTGTTTAAGATGTCAGTAATACGCCCCTGCAAGGTTGTTAGTGTTTTACCAATAACCCTGTATAGTTTTTCAGTAGAAAAAATGGCGTCCACATACTACCAAGTGTTCAAGAATACGAGGTTTGTCCTACCAAGAAATCTTAGAAACTTGAAAACTAATCAACAAAGTTTACACTTGCTCGCATAAACACAAATAAGGGCGTAAAGTTCAAAAGAGGAATAGGTACCACGAAGTTACCTTTGCCATTTTGTCAAGACTGGGTACACACTACCTAGTACAAACTAACATCAAGGTAAATCCACATACAATGACGTAACGGCGAAGTTTCTAAGACAAAGGTCAGGTTGAGGAAAACGTACTGGAAATAAATTTTCCTTCCAAGAAATAATTTTCTTCGGGACTCGGCAGTGTTATTTTTTTCTAGTTGATCTCAAAGACTTTCTACTAATTTTTAAATTTGGGAGTAATTCGACTTGATATAATTAAAAAATAACGCTTCATAATCACTAAAATTGAGTAATGAACCATCTACTATCAACAAAATAAATACCTGATTCATGATTACAACAACGGCCTAAAAGCATGACTGTCTAGATTGTTGATAGAGTTATCTATCCTTAAAATACTTACTGGGGTCTTAATACGCCTTTGTCGACGGCACGGGAGTTAAGAACAAGTAACTTTGGCCGAATAAGTGACGTGGAATGATCAATATGGCCGGGCTGAATTCTGCTACGATAACGTAATTACGAAACGAGGCTTGCCCAAAACACTAGCTATATAGAACTGCCTTTACATTGTTAAACATCTAATAAGCAAAACTTTTAAAGAATATCCAGCGTAATATATTAGATAGCTTTTGCCCGCGAATTCGTCCGCGCCGAATTTAAATTTAAAAAAATCGGATCTCGGATCCCATTTCCCGGATCCCGTATCCCATATCCCGGATTTTCTATCCCGGATCTCGTTTCCCGGGTCCCGTATCCTGGATCTCGTTGCCCGGATCCTGGATCCCGTTTTCCGGATCCCGTATCCTGGATCCCGTTATCCGGATTCCGTATATCACGGATCTCGTATCCCATATCCCGAATCTTGTTTCCCGGGTCCCGTATCCTGGATCTCGTTGCCCGGATCCTGGATACCGTTTTCCGGATCCCGTATCCCGGATCCCGTATATCTCGGACCCCGTATCCCGTTTCCCAGATTCCGTTTGCTAAATCCCGGATTCCGTATCCCGGATATCGTGAATCCCGTATCAAATACCCTAATTTCATATCCCGGATCTCGTTTCCCGGGTCCCGTATCCCGGATCTCGTTTCCCGGGTCCCGTATCCCGGATCTTGTTCCCCGGATCCCAGATTCCGTGTTCTGAATCCCGGATCCCGTATCCCGGATATTACGGGTCCCGTATTCCATATCCCGGATTTCATAACCCGGATCTCGTTTCCCGGGTCCCGTATCCCGGATCTGATTTTCTGAATCCTGGATCCCGTTTTCCAGATCCCAGCTTCCGTTTGCCGGAGCCTAATCCTGTTTCCTGGATCCAAGATCCCGTATCCCGGATCCCGTATCGTATTAACCCGTAAGGCTGCGTTTCTATTGAAGCGGAGCGGGGCGGAGCGGGGCGGAGAAGAGCAGTGAAAAGTGGCAACTGTTTCCATTGAAGCGGAGCGGGGCGGATAGGGGTGGAGCGGAGCGGGGCGGAGCGGAGCGGAGCGGGGCGGAGCGGGGCGGAGCTGGGCGGAGTGGAGCGGAGAAGAGCAGTGAAAAGTGGCAAATGTTTCCATTGAAGTGGAGCGGGGCGGAGCGGAGCGGGGTTGAGCGGAGTGGAGCGGAGCGGTGCTGGGCGGAGTGGAGCGGAGAATAGCAGTGAGAAGTGGCAAATGTTTCCATTGAAGCGGAGCGGGGCGGAACGCGGCGAAGCGGAGCGGGGTGGAGCGGGAGCGCGTGTTCATATATTGTATTCGAAAGTCCGCTCAGCTCCGCTCTGGTCCGCTCTGCTCCGCTCATCTCCGCTCTGCACCGCTCTGCTCTGCACCGCTCAGCTCCGCTCAGCTCCGCCCAGCTCCGCTCAACTCCGCTCAGCTCCGCTCCGCTCTGCTCCGCTCTGCTCCGCTCTGCTCCGCTCCGCTCCGCTCTGCTCCGTTCCGCTCAGCTCCGCTTCGTGCCCACCACTCGGCACCACAGCCGGCTCGACTCGGTTCTGTCCGGCTCGGGGCCACGTGTTCATTTGTTTTATTCGAAAGAACGCTCAACTCCGCTCCGCTCCTCTCCGCTCCGCTCCGATCCTCTCCGCGCCGCTCCGCTCCGCTTCGTGCCCACCACTCGGCACCACAGCCTGCTCGACTCCGTTCTGTCCGGCTCGGGGCCGCGTGTTCATTTGTTTTATTCGAAAGTCCGCTCAACTCCGCTCCGCTTACACTGTTTCCACTGATGCGGAGTGGAGATTTCGAGCACTATGATTGGCCAATTCACGGCCCGCTCCGCCCCGCTCCGCTTCAATCGAAACGCACCCTAAAAGTCCCGTCAAAATCGGTCCAGCCATTTCAGAGATTAGCCCGAATCGGTACCGCCATACAAACTTTCATTCCCTATTTTACACCCTCAGGGGATGAATTTTCCAAAATGCTAAAATTAATCTTTTTTATTTGTAAAAAGAAACCTAAACAACAATTTTCATCATTATTATAACTTTAAAATGAAAAATTTCAATACAAACTTTCATCCCTGTTTCACCCCCTTTGGGGTTGAATTTTCAAAGACCATGACATTAATCATTTTCATTATTAAAACACACCTAGTCAGCAATTTTCATAATTCTAACTTTAAAAATGACGAACTTCCATACAAACTTTCATTCCCCTATTTTACCCCCTTAGGGGTTGAATTTTCAAAAACCCTGAAATCACACTTTTTTACTTTTGAAAAGACACCTAATCACCAATTTAAATAATTCTAACTTCAACAATGACGGAACTTCCATACAAACTTTTATCCCCTATTTTACCCCCTTAGGGGTTGAATTTTCAAAAATCCTGAAATCCATATTTTTTGTTTTTCAAAAGACACCTAATCAGCAATTTTCATAATTCTAACTTCAAAAATGACGAACTTCCATACAAACTTTCATCCCCTATTTTACCCCCTTAGGGGTTGAATTTCAAAAAACCCTTTCTTAGTACACCTCTACACATCAAGACAAACCCATCCTCCAAATTTCAAGTCTCTACGATCAGCGGTTTAGGCTGTGCGTTGTCTGTCAGTCAGTCAGTCAGTCAATCAGGACTTTGATTCTTATATAATTAGAAGATGACATAGCTACTTAATACGCAATGAGTGGGTTAATCTACTAACTTAGTTTGTTGTAGAAATGCCTATCCCACCAAAAACATTTTCATGTAAAATGTTGGCCAGACGAGACCAGACCGCACTGTCAAAAAGTTATGAGATCTCATGTAGATCCCAGCTTCTAACTCTACACGCCCTAACTTCACAAACTCTACATCTTAGTCAAAATATGTGGCCTGTCCGTTTGTTGTGCTCCCAGATAATAAACCTCTAAAGAGGAAGGGCGTAATAATCTAAAAAACAGTCTCTTTTTCCATCCTATCCTCTTTATAAGAGTCTGTTAGTACGAATAAACATCACATAGCATGGCACTATTGTTCTGAAAAGTACTATTATTATATAGTTTGTAATTTCTATATATTTGGGATAAATATGTGTTATCAATGACGTCACGAACTCTATCTATTTAACTCATATAGATTTTCGTTGCCAATATTTTTAATATGTTACTATCCCATCCCATCCATCTCATAGTCCAATCGAAATTTAGATTGGCCACCGTACCCAAAATTCGGTCAGGAGGACTAGTTATGTACGTTATGCTTTTGTCATCAGGTCGTCCAGCCCCAACAGTGATGTGGCTGATAGACGGCACCGCAGCACCCCAATACGTCGGCGAGAAGACCGACACCCACGTGGTCGTGAACCGACTGGAGCTGCCCCACGTCAGGCGCAACCACCTGAACACCACGTTCAAGTGCCGGGCATCAAACACTAACCTCGTCAGCCCGCAAGAGAAGACTGTTAGATTAGAGATGAATTGTAAGTCATAGTTTATTGTTGCCTAAACCACAAAATCGTATAGGATCTTGTGACTTTTCATAATATTTTTTCTGTATGTGGTACTGTGCTATCCTTCACCGCTCTAACTTACCCTGTACCTACCCTAATTACTCTCGATAAGGCCGGTTTTAAAGTAACACTGACGGCCCGCGCGTGCGGTAAGCGCGGTCAAGCGTGTTTCAAACGGATACCGAACAAACGGGAGTAGAATACTACATACATTTTTGCCCACACCAGTTGTCACACGCGCAGCTCATAAGTATAAAACGATATTCGCGCGATTAAACCGCGGCTGTCTGTTGAGGTCCCATCCCGGTTTGCAGATTAGGCTTACAGCATAGAGTCTGGGCGCCTACTCAGCCGAAGCATTTCGTTTCGTTATTCGGAGTAGACGCCCTATTCTATACGGGATGGAAACTCTTATCGTTTCCACCCTGTATAGGAGTACCTATTACACATACATCCTTTATACTTTAGACAATTAAGACTAATGTTAGTGCATATAAACCGTTTTAGTCGGACACGCCTGACAGAGAAAAACTGAAAAATCTATCATTGCATGCAAACGTCTTAACGTCAGACTAATATGTCGTTTATACGACCCCCGGATGTATATAATACTAAAACGTAACTACTTCAAGAAATGTATAGCGATAAAGCACAAAATTTACAGCTTGTAGTAGTTAAACTAATGACAGGTTACCAGGCGATCGCCAAAGCCAGTATAATGGCATTTTTCTTTAGCAATGTATTCCGACTACAAATCCTTTTACACAAATTGCGTAACAGAGAAAATAAATTACAGAATATCTGAGAACACGTTTAGATAAGTCGCTTTACACATAAAAGGGCTCATTTATGCAGTAGATTGCATATATAAATAAATTGCGGCGGCATCTACTCTTAGAAAGTCCTATGCACCATGTCATCTAGAATAAAAAAGTTGGGCTTTCGGCACTCTCACTCATCGTACGAAACGCAGCTGTAATAGCTACTTTATGTCGATTTTCCGTGAGAGGGTGGTACTTCCCTGATCGAGCCGATCCATATATGAGTGGCAGATTGGCTCTACAAAATTATCCACCTCCACTATTAATATAACCATACTTGGCATTTGCTTATTTATAATCTTGTTCTGTGAAATTAGCCGTAAGCTCCCCAAATAACATAAAATAAAACTTCATAGGTAATTTCTTCATAGATTATTCCCTTTTGTGTTAACCTTTACCCTTTTAATAAAGAATTAATAACAAGAACCATAAAGTCCACTAATTAATAGTAACAAATCGAAGTTTGACTACCGAGAGCATACAAAACTTATTTCTAATTGACCTTTCATGTTACAAAAATAAAACTATAATTAATAGAAAACTTGAAAGGAAATACAAAATGAAGTTAACGCCCACATTACAAACTTTTATTCTAATTTCTGTTCAGTGGTGACTACCATAGACCAATTACTAAGGGGACTGGCCCTAAGCAACTCGGCCGAGTGGTCGGCCTAGTAACTAACATCGACATAAAACGAAGCGAGTAGTTCAACTATTTACCGGTAGATAGAACAGTGAAAATGAAAAAACAATGACCACGTTTTTTTTTCATACTATCTAATAAGGGCACCTCTTACTTTAGTCTTTAATCTGTGGTGACTACCATGAATGCCATCCCCTGATGTTACCATTAGTGATCTTCAAAGCCTTCGTCAAAGAATTTTATTCCTAGAAAAACCAAATACGTATTGGAGTCATCCCTTTTGTTGCGTTCCATGGATGACTTGGGGTTCTTTTCATCTTGTGACCCGTTCCGTTTCATGTTATCTTCGCATTAGTGACCTATTTCACAGAACTCTACCTATGACCCTTAAAGTTTTTGAAATGTTTTTAACACCTACACAGGTGCTATTATTTATTCATTGTTTTTTTATGATTATTTGAGGCTCCGAGTTTATCGGAATAATGCGTTACGTGTAAATAAATACTAGGAACTCGGATGGAATGTGGCTTCCCCGCCCGCATACCGCCCGCACACCCGCCACCGCCTGCGGCTTCCCGCCCGCCACACCTTCCGCACCCCGCCAACGCCTTTTTGTGCGGCCGACGTCACAATTGACAGGTTCCTAGTTGGCTTGGTGGAGTTGTAGCATGTTTTTTGGTGCGATTAGTAATAATTATATTTTGTTGCAGTAAAACCTACTCTAGTGGAAATACTGAATAAGCCAGTAACGCTATCATCAGAGCGGTACATTACACTGACGTGTGTGTCAGAAGGCAGCCGGCCGCCTGCGCAGCTTACTTGGTTTAAGGATAATAGAAAATTTAAGAGGGGGAAGGTAAGATTGTATTGCTCTAAACAAGTATATAATTACTTTAAAAAATATGCACTACAGCATCAAGTTGTAAAGGCATGTTAACAGGTCCTAAGGGTGCGTTTCCACTGACGCGGAGCTGGGCGGAGTGGAACGGAGCGGACTGTGAATTGGCCAATCACAGTGCTCGAAATCTATTCTTTGCCCATCACAGTTGGCCAATGACAGTCCGCCGCTCCGCTCCACTCCGCCCAGCTCCGAGTCAGTGGAAACGCACCCTAAAAGGTCGGCACCGCGACAGCTCCTCTTAGTTGCAGATGTCTGATGGTTTACTACCTACCGTCAGGAGACCGTCTGTCCGTTTACCTACCTAGGCAATAAAAAATACCTAACGTATTTTCTCTGAACTTAAGTCTTTCTTATCATAATACATTCAGATTTCACTAATTCTTAAGAATGCTAAATTATTATCTCTAATACAATTGTTTATTGTTTAGATAACAGAAGCGTTGAACGAAACTTGGGTAAGCAGTCAGGTTCAGTTCATACCGCTACCGGAGGACGACGGCGTCCAGCTCAAGTGCCAAGCTGACAACACTGCACTACCAGGACAGAGCTTGGAAGACTCATTCAAACTGGATGTCGTTTGTAAGTCCACTATCTTTATATAACTAGCATGGTCGTGTAAAATATTGATCGAAATTCGAACACATTTTTTTTTGCCAATAATAATAATATCCTGGGACATTTTTGTACACACGGTTACCTGATCCCAAACTAAGCAGAGCTTGTACTATGGAAACCAGATAACTGATATTACTACATATACTACTTTTTTATTTGTAAATACATACTTATTATACATATACACCCAGACTCCGGACATACAGACATGTTCATGCACACAAATGCATGTCTCGGGTAGGAATCGAACCTACGGCCTGCAGCGTGAAAGGCGCCTCCGCGCCAATCACGCCAACGGGCCCGTCAAAAAAAACAACACAGTAATTACATAATACCTATATCTCGAGAATCAGTTTACACTGTTTTTCTGGCCCTCTGGATATATACGGTCACAACCCGAAAGTTGTGACAAATACTCAAAGGCTCGAACTTGAGCTTGAATATGAAAGTTACGTACCTTTGCTAGGCACCTACATTATCAGTTACCCTGTATGTACCTGAATTATTTTGGACTTTTGAGACGGAATGTATAACTCTTAATTACCTATGTACATGGCACAGGAAGGCAGTATTAATGTTTAATAGAAAACTCCGGATCTCCAAGTTACCTACCTAATAATTTCGACTTGAATGTGTGATAGAAAATTCTTCAGTCAAACTTTGAATTTCTTGATACTGGCCCCGCTCTCCGTATTTGCAAACGTTAGGCCAAGTTTATATTTGTTTGTCGACGTCTTTTATTTCAACTGTGAGTGAAGCGTCGAAGTTCACGCTTGGCGAACTTGGGAAATGCGCCATCAGGACGCAAAGTGAAACGACCGTGTACGAGGAGTTCGTTTCGAGATAGAAAACGAGCCCTAATTGTTTCTACAAATCAACATCTCCGTCTCTGAACAAACGCCTACGATGACGCAATTAGGGGAACTTCTTAATTCGTTAAGACCCGTTCCCTCAACGAATATTGCAGCAAAATAAGCGATAAAGGAGCTCGGCTCAACCAGTTTGCACATCTCCAACATCGTTAAGCTTAATTATCATTGCTACTTAAGTATTTGCTCGGAACGCGAACGCCCTCACGCATGACACACTGCCTGTGAAGTGCTGTGAGTGTTTGATTATTAAACAACGTTACATAGTAACCACACATAGATAATCCCCGGGATTTCCCATTATTCCCCAAGTTTGAATCTATTTTCCATTAAAGACAAACGATTTGAACGTTGTTTAACTTTCTAAGTTTGCTTACACCGATAAAGTTTCGGAAGCCTTGAAATTCTGATAAAATTAATTAATTACAATAAGTTTGTCAGTTCGACTTGCTTAAAGTTACAGATATCTTTGATTCTAATAAAATTATCTTCAGTATTTATGTGGCTCATTAAAAAAATACCCGTTACATTTTAAAAGTAATTTTCTAAAGCACACATTTTCAGCAGAAAGGTTTGTTAATCTGCCTCAATCTTTTACGGTTCTCTCAAATCCTTTCAGTCCTCAGTTTCAGACGATATATTCAAGCCATAAACCAACACGATGAATACTAATCTTGGCAGATAATTTAAAATGTCTCTACGAGAAAAACTCTTCAAAGAAAAATGCGATGTCATTTACCTTCTGATACTGAAATATAAAGGCTCATGCACAATGTTTAAATATATTGGTGTGTCTCGCGAGAGCATCTTTCATTGCAACGTTATCTAGGTACTTATCTAACGTGTCGGATACCGTAAGCCCCGTGACACAACAAAGCTCGCGGATCCCGCCCAGCGGAGACTTGCCGGCGTGTACCCAGAGCCGAACTTGCTCACTGACAGTTTATCCAGCGCTCCCAACTTGTTTGGAACTAATTCCGTCTAATTTAGTCTGTGGCGGGCAGCACTCGCAGACGCATGGCTTAAGCAGACTCCACCGTGACACCTTCCTGTCTGAAGGGTTTATTTGGCTTTGTCGGCCTTAGTTCTGCCGAGTTTGACATGCAATGTTTTGCTTCTACATCGGTAACAGGTACATAAACCGTGGATTTACGCATAAATTATAATTCACCGATATTATTCCTAAATTCCACGTAAATCTACACACAAAATAACAACCTGTGTGCCATATCAAATGTCATAAATCTGACATTTTAATTAAGTAAACGCATTATTTAAAACGTACTGTTTAAAAAGGGCTTGGCGAACAATTTCGTCAACTCATTTAACAGCTAACAGGGCTCGTCCCTTCCTAACAACACCCTATCTAACAATATTAAATGCTTGTATGGCAACACGAGAAACTCGGTAAAACGTAATTAAAACCTTGTTAGCGTTGGCAAGCACACAACATCAACACTTAACATCCGCCGAGGACTCGCCAAAAACTAGAGGCTGTTTCAGATAGAACCCAAATCTATGAGCAGAAGAGTAGTTTCGGATGCAAAGTACCTACTTTATGTTAATCATTAAGATATAACACAAAAAATTAGGCATCCTGCCTTCTTAAATCTTGCGTATTGGGCAACTCGCTCATAAACCATGAACTCAAATATATTCATTACTGTTAAATTTTCAAGCATATACAACTTGAGTCAGGGTTTGTTTGTAATCACAAAATATCAATAATTATAACACTGCTTAGAGCCTTTGTTTGTTACCCAAAACGTTTTGAGTTTTATCCAAAACAGGCCTTATTGGAACCCCTTGAACATTATCCTCGTTGCTAAACGCTCCAAAGGATTAAACAGGCTTACCTACTCTGGCCAGTGCGTTTACCTATGTTCTGATGCTAGGCGTACATTGCCAATTTATTTATTCGCCACAATCCTATGTGAAACAGTCCTAGTCTCACTGTTAGAACAAAACGTGTATACCGTGAAATTCAATTCTTGAGCCAAACGAATGGACTTTTTTAAAAAAATCCACAAGCTTTTCACGTTCTGATGGGCAGAATGGTTGCATTCAATGTTTTTAAAATCTGAGAGAGAACAAGGTTTCAGCTTCGAAGCAGTTTTGTTTAGATTTTGTTTCTGATGATGTTATATCCTGTAAAAAGGTTTTCAGAAGTATTGAACGAGTAGTTTTCAACTTTCGTTGCTTGCATGTAAACTAACATTTTTATAGTCCTTAATTGTATAATCACAGACTATAGTATAGCAATAAAGATAGCAACTCACCAATCATAAACTCGGTTCATTAAACCAACCGAAACTGCTGCCCCTGTAAGCAACTACCGACATAATCCACGTCCTAAAAGCTCAATAAAGCTTACAAGGCCAACCCAATCCCCTTCGACATACCTGTCGAAATTCAATTTCTTCCGCGGTCGGCCCACTCCATCAATTCGTTAATTCTCCAACGGGCCGGTCATCTTCCAAGTGCGCAAGGAAACGCGCTGACTCTATTACGACAGAGGAAATTAATTTCCAAATATAAATAAATTCTATTTACTTCTGCTCCGCTGAGTGTAACGCATTTAGAGCGGGGAGAATTACGCCGCGCTCGGCGTGAATCGTTTTGGCAACAATTTAAACGGAGGAATCGTAAATGTTTATTTGGAGAACGGGCGTTTCCTCCGGCCGCGGGGCGACGTCGTTATAGGTCTTTAATGGCCAATAAAGTGTCAACGCCCGCTCCTCGCCGCAGATAAGTGTTCACCTGAAGCGAAACAGCACTAGAAAAATAATAATTACCTACCTCTATTTTGTTTCAGTCAATATTTTTGTTACAAACAATGTACGTACAAAGTCAAAGTCAAAGTCAAAGCGTTTATTTTGTTTAGGCCTACGGGGGCACTTACAAATTGTCATTTTACATTTTTTCCTTAAATTCTACTGCCGGATCGGAAACGCGACCTCGACTGAGAAGATCCGGCAAGAAACTCAGCGGGCTTGTCTTTTTTACATTGTTTTTTTTTTTATCGCCATTTAAGTATTTTAATACAATGTAATTTGGTAAATAGCTCCAGTGTGCTGCCTTCCGAAATAAGCAAGGCAAGACACGCTACACTTTAACATGACACTGTTATTAACAAAGTGAATTTGAGCGATCAGTCCCAAGCTGATTTATCTTCCAAGTAATCCGAGATTTTGTAATAGGCCTTTTGACAGAGTTTAGTTTTAACTATAGTTTTAAACTTATTAACAGGCAAATCTCGGATTTCTTTAGGAAGTTTGTTGTAGAAGCGTATGCATTGTCCTACAAAGGAATTACTTATTCTGTGGAGACGAGTTACATGTACGGATAGCTTGTGTTTATTCCGTGTGTTTATCGAATGAGCATCGCTCCTTTTTTCAAAGTTGTTGTCATTTTTCTTAACATAAATTAGGTTTTCATAGATAAATTGTGACACCACGGTTAGAATATTTATTTCTTTAAATTTTTCTCTGAGGGAGACTCTAGGAGCTAGGTTGTAAATAGCTCTTATAGCTCTTTTCTGCAGTACAAATATAGAATTTAAATCTGCAGAGCACCCCCAAAGCAGTATGCCATACGACATTATGCTATGGAAGTAACTAAAATAAACAATTCTAGCCGTGTCTACATCAGTTAAGTGCCTAATTTTTTTAACAGCATATGCCGCAGAACTCAATTTATTGCGATGGTTCGACGGTCGATGTCAAAGCTAATGTAATTTATATTAATGTGACTTTTGTAAATAAATCCTTTGTTTGATGCCTTTGCGCTTTGATTTGTTTGTTCAGTATGGAAAATAGATTTCTAAAGGTTTCGTTCAACAAATACTCATGAATAAAATAGTAGTTTCCAAGGTTCTTATAATACAAAAATATATATTTTAAAAGAATACCTTGAAGTTTGGAAGTTGGAGAGTTTCCAATTACTTGTAACTGAATCAGGGCCAACGCTCGCTATTGGAAAGCTAAAACTTGTATTTTAAGTCGGTGTACTTGGGTATGTTTATGTGCTAGCTTACCATATCTTAGCCGAGATTGCAATGGTCGGGATCGCATGGCTCGTTTTCCGGAAATAAAATACTTGAGGAAGATTCTTAATTTCAGATCGATAGCTACTTTAAAGGAGTGTTTTTAGAGATTGAATAGAGTAATGTGCGAAGTCTAACGCTTAGAAATAAGGGAGAGGAGGTTTAGTGCCGTTAGTTTCTTATTGAAAATGTTAAGCGAAAACCAAGTACTGATTGATACACGCCAGTTTTAAAAAACGAGTAAAGATCCCATAACCATGCTATGAGCATGTAATATGGTCCAAATTAGGTACTATACCTAATTTAGAACTGGCTTTTAAAACTTGTCTGAATATCTTAACCATTCCATTCTTTTCAGATCCACCAGTAGTGTCTCTTTCACTGGGCAGCACATTGAACCCTAACGACATCAAGGAGGGCGATGACGTGTACTTCGAGTGCTCGGTGCGAGCCAACCCTAGGGAACATCGAATATCCTGGTACCACAACGTGAGTATAAACTACTTAATTTACGTTACATATGAAAGTGCCAAGAACTATAAATAATTGAAAAACTCTTATCTAACGAGGTACATACAATCCTGCACTACTCCACCAAGCCAACTAGGCGCCTGTCAAATGTGACCTCACTCCCACAACAAGGCGGTGGCGGTGTGCGGGCGGGAAGCCGCAGGCGGTGGCGGGTGTGCGGGCGGTATGCGGGCGGGGAAGCCGCATTCCATACGATCGCCTAGTTGGCTTGGTGTAGTAGTACCTATGTCAAGAGGTCCAGGGACCAGATAAAACGGACAGCAAATCTCAAAATGAACACAGTCCAGGCAAACCTTATTAAAAAATAATTGCGTACCAAATTATTTACAAGGGATTCCAGCCATCAACAAAGTAGATGGTTATGTTAGCTGTACCTTTTTGGGTTCAGGAGATTTACTGAGATATAATATTGTATATTCCATCCTAGACATACGATACTATATACTGTGATTATGCTTACATAACGTACATTTCATAATTATCATCGATCATTTACACTCCTTCACCCCAACGCATAGTCTTCATTCTTCACCATCCAATAAATTGAATATAAAATAAACTAAATTTAGAATTGATTGAGATAGATATTTGGCGAGGGGATAAATAAGGGGATGATGAATTAGATTAGCGTGCAGGAGGCGACGAACTTGATGAATTGCCTGCTAAAGTTGGGGGTCTATTCATTATCTGATCCCGACTAGATGTCATCGCGAACCGATATAGTGCCTACCTATACTATCCCTACGTTAAAGATAGTGCCCAGGAACTAATAATTAATCACTTGAAACACTAACCCTATCCGAATTTAATTAAATTATTACTAGAGTGATAGAGATCTAAAAACTGAGATCAAAAGAAGATCTTAGAACTAGATTATACCTAGCAATCCTGTTCACACCTAGATAGAGAGATATGTTACGCGTCAGCCAGACAAAAATATTACAACACGTGTACGAAACGAATCAACGAAAAAAAGTTTGTGGCCATAACGTCGTTACAATATTGGACGATAGGTGCTTAGCATAAACTGCATCATGGAAGTCTTTTCTCTCAAGCTGATTCTGTGTCCAGGACAAACCCGTGCTGCACAACGTAGTGTCGGGCATCATAGTGAGCACCAAGTCGCTGGTGCTGCAGAAAGTCACGCGCGACCACGGTGGAGACTACTCCTGTCGAGCGACCAACGCGCTTGGCGAAACTGCGAGCCAAGCCACGCACCTTAGCATACAATGTGAGTGTCCCATGCAGAGTGCTTTTCCCATCACTATAACAGAAGCATCAACCATATTAAGAAAACAATTGAAGTGAAAATATAACAACGTTGTCTTTTCATATCAAATATTTAGCGAACATGAAATAAATAATGAAAATACAATTAGAACCTTCCTTTGATATAATATTTCTTGAAACTACAAACAGAGTGAAAACCTATAAATAATTTTCCCTATGTAGGGGAAAGTTGGATAACTTGTACTAGCAGTTTTATCGTACCCCGTGGCTAATTCCTACTTATTGCGTTTATTTTTTTATTCTGGTAACACTAACACAATGCTACCAACATACAATAGGCCCTGTCAGTAAGTCACCCCGCTCCGGTCACTACACGTAAAAAAAAATTTAAAAACATTTATTTGTGACGTTTGAAGTTATTTTCCAGCCAGGCAACCTAAGCCTTTGTACACCGAAGGTAAGCTTCCAGAAATTAGTTGTATTACTAAATTGCATCCATGTTAACGTCCTTTATTTCTGTAGAAAAGAATCGTCGAAATTCTTTGAGGTTATGAAATGACAACGTTTTTTTTTGCAAAATATAGCTAGTTCGGCAAATTGTACCGGTCGTGGGTTTTGAAATCGTACTTGTATAATGGGTATAGAAAAGCAGCTCTTCTCTTAAATACTGTTTAGCTGATAAATAAAACCTAAAAATATACTTAATAAACATTGATCCGTTAAATACTATACCTAAAGTTAATTTTTTCGATCATTTGGATATAAATTAACACTATTGATTTTTCCTTGAAATTTGTGTATTCCGCACTTAAGTACTATTTAGGAACCATATGGTACGATTTAAATAACCGGTTTTTAAATTGTACCGAAAGGCACTTTTTTTATAAACTTTATTTGTGAAGAATGGGGTTGCTTAAGCTCATAGTGGTCTATGGCGTGTTGAAGTTAAATAACCAAAGTGTGTTCTAAATAAAAAAATACTACAATACGACCAATCGTTTTCTTTCAAACTTGGATCAAAGTTAAGGGGTACGATATCGGCGACTTTCCCCTAAAGTATGAAACCCGCAAATACACCGAAGAAGAAAGTGGATCACAAGTCATCACTTTTATTCAAAAAAAAAACAACTGCTTCACACGATACAAAAAATAGGCGCGCCCAAAAAATAAAGTACACCAATAAGTAAATTGTTGCGTTAGATAAGTTCTCGGGCGGGATCGACGAGTCTTTTGTTCCCTATTATGAACAGAGTGCTAATAAATTACGTTTCATTCCGCTGGAGGCTTTTCGTCGTCTGCTGACTGCTGTATCAATCATTCTCAGAAAGATCTTAACAAAGATTTGTTACAGTCAACGGAGTGGCACGACGGAATGTATTGAGCATGGAATAATTCCATTTGCTGATAAACATGAGCAATAAATTACAATAAAGGCGCTTAGGTATGCTGCATACATCTGTCTTACGAGTCGGTTGATGTATGTAATGTGCTCGGCGCCGGAATAATGCGTCTGTAATGAGCTCTACTTACATTCACACGCTCTATTAATATTTTTTTGTGAATACGAGTTTTGTGATATTCTTACATTAAGATATAGGTACCTTATTCGTTTATGAAGCTGTGAAAAATAATATTACTTAATATGTAGCTACTAACCTACAGAGATTTTTTATTATTAGTAAAGATAGGTACGTAAAAACACCGAGTCGAAATAATAATTTTACCGTGAACCTAACTCTATAAAATCTTTAGCATCAATGCACTTGATAGGTTTTCAAATGCAAGTCCTCGCGAAGCTAAATGAAAAAGTTTCCACAACTTCCAAAAGTGTCAAGACTATCGATCAATAGCTAAGTGCAAACTATATTACCCGCGGGGATTAATTTACCACTGCCAACAACACTGATCAATGCGTCTACAAACGAGCCAAGTTCTATTAGTGAACGCGCCGCGGGTGTATCGGCGGGCACTCCTCGCAGTCACCGAGCGAGCATCAATCATCGCCGAGAAGCTGCCCCGGGAAGATTTACGTCGTCTCCGTCACCGCGAGCGCCCGATCTCCGACAAATGTACCCGCCGTCCCCTCCGCTATTTGTTACATTCCTTGTTTCATTTTTGTGCCTCCAGTATATTTCAATTCTATTGATCCTTACACAAATCAGAGGTAACACAAATGTACGCTGTTATTCGCACGCGGCACACGATCGCCGTCGCCGTTATATTAATCCATATACATATTTTCATATTCCCGCTACAGTAATCCTCCAGAGGTAGGGCTGCTTAATGCGAGCAAATATTTGAGAATTTAATGAAAATCTAAGGCAGCTCGGGAACGCAGTTTTGCAAGTAGATATCTAAATGAATCACAGCCGCCGACTGCGCCCGCTCGGGGGGAACAGTTGGGCGATAAAATTTATATATCGTCTAACTTCTGTTATGATTTAACGAACTGTGTTCGGGGCTCGGGATCTCTTTGTTAATTATTGCATTCCCGCTTCAAAGCACAGAGTCGCGTTCCTTGTAGAGCCTCCGTCGGACTCTTCATTTGCGTACAATATGAATGTATTTGAGTTACGTAATACGCATACAGCGTTTGTATTACTAATGAGAAAATTCTTAGGGAAACAGTACATCGAATTAGGCGCGATACGAACTGAGTAATAAAAGCGATGTGTGATGTTGATTGCTGATATTTATATTGATAAGTATGTCACGTACTTGCTCTGCGAATCATTAATTGGTACTCTCACGGGATTCATTAGAACTTATTCAATACCAATTTGGTACTTTTATTATAGAAGAGTAATTACTGGACTATATTGAAACTATATTGCTGGGCTATTTGGAGGGTGGGCAGCTCGACCCAACCTAAAAATCTAGTAGTCTTTCTTAATCAAATCCGAAGTAAGACGCAATAGGAGGTCCCGTATGTAAATATGCAATTATTTTCTTTGTTAAGTCGATAGGGTAACATTTGAATGGTAACAGATGCCCCAGTGTGCGCACACCCATCCCCTCAAGTGCTGGGCGCGCAGCTGGACGAGGCGCTGCGCGTGCGCTGCTCGGTGACCGCCAACCCGCCCGACGTCACCTTCTTCTGGCAGTTCAACAACAGCGGCGAGAGCCTCGACGTGTCACCACTCAAATTTGGTAAGCTTAATAAGGAAGTTACTACATCAATCATGTTTTATTTAAATTTTCAATTATTTCTTCATCATAATTTAAGATTAACCGCTCGCCTCAGTAAATGCACAACCTCTGCCCTAATTGCTTACCGTGAAACCTTAATAAGGTAAATCACCTACGTCTTAGGGCCGCCATAGACGGACTGCTTGGAGCAGATATTGGAGCAGTCGTGTTGCGGTCGAACACAACTGCACAACAACTCATTAGAGCAGTCGAGTTAAGTCGACTCCGACCGCAACACTACGTCCCCCGTGCATTTGGTCTCGACTGCTCTAAGCAGTCCGTTTATGGCGGCCTTACGATAATTTAAAAAGCCTTATCTATATGGTTACACGGTGGGCAAGCATAAATCAAATCCAGCACATTCATTTACCACTTATTCCAAAAATGTGTTATATTTTTTTGTATCACATGTTGATATTTGTCCAGGGACCGCAAACGGCAGTACTAGCGAACTGAACTACAAGCCACAGAGTGAGCGAGATTACGGCACGCTTAGCTGTCGCGGGAGCAATACTGTGGGGAGACAACTGGAGCCGTGCGTCTTCCAGATTGTGCCAGCCGGTAAGACCATAGACAAAAGAAAAAAAATCTTTCGATAAGGCCACGTTCTATTATAATATAAAATCAAATCAAAAAGTAATAGTTAATAATATTAACCCTTTTAACCCCCCCTTCCCTCAATGCGAAGGGGATTCAGGCCATAATCCACCATGCTGACCCAGTGCGGATAAGTGGATTTCAAATTTATTTCTAAAATTGGTTAGATTCTTAAAGACATGCAGTGCACATCACTGGATATCACTGCTTATGTTAACGTTAATGTACCGAAAAATGTGTTCCAATACCTAGTCAATACGCCTGTATCAAAACCTCGTAACATACGTTTTCTAATAACAAGCAGTAGCCATGTTAAAAACTAAATACAAAGTAGCTACGGCAATTTTTTAATGTTCGTTTTCATTTCAAAATGGTATTATTTTACTCTAACAGCATTTTGTAGCACGTGCCCAACATGTTTTTATATCCACTGGCTGCAGATTCGCTCGGACTTTCATAAACAGCAATTCTGTCCTTTTACTAGACATTGACCCTCACCTCCGTGTTTTAACGAAAATGGTTCACAGCAGTCTCAGTATCTTGTTACCGAATTTGATACTCACAAGATTCTAGCAAGATGAACCAACCACTAAGCCAAAACAAAAAAGTGCTGAGCAACGAATGCTCCCCTACCGGCAATCTATATCCCCACAGTTTATTAAAGCACAAATAACGTGTTAAATTGTCACTCGGCGGCTATAAGTCAACGTGAAATTAGTGAGTTTACCGTTTCCCCGCACTTAATTTTCATTACTACGCACGTGGCGCAAGCTACACGTAGCTACATTCCTCGCGAGTTGCCAACCGCTAACTACTTGATATTAAAATACAACGCTTCTGAAACACTAACTCGCCAATTTATAGAAAGTTATGATGGACTTACAAAAACACAAATCTGTATTACAAATCACTTTTGCTTTAGAAATGCTTTGTAAAACCATTGTAAATTGGCGGTAACCTTGATTCCACAAGTTTGGTGACGAACAAAATCTCGCAGTTTCATATTATATATTTCATAGTTTTTCCACGTTTGAAACAAATTATTTGCAAGACTTTTCTGTCAACCTTTATATTCTGTCCTTGTGTAAGATTTCTGATAGAAACGATATAACTTTTGATGTTTCTTAGACTTCGCGAGAATTTAAAACCGATTCAATAACTGCTTTTAGATTTAACTCTAGTGTTTCCAGTCACGTCTTGAAAATATTAAATTTGAGATTTCAATAAGTCTGAGATATATTTCTTCTCCTCTCGCGGGTTCGTTTGAAAATCGTTTTAAGTGAAACAATAATATCTTTAAAAAATCAAATCCTGACCTTTATTAAACGATGCCATAAACGTATCATTATCCGGTTTTTAGAAACAATAGCCTGTATTTTATAAGTGGGTAGTAGGTATGTTTCTATCTACCATAGATATAATGAAATCATACCTTTAATTCTGACCAGGTAGCTTTGAAACCACCTCTTATGTCGTTTAAGAACACTAGACAAGTTTGAAGTGGTGCTGAATCATCATAATTCTTTTGTTCTGGAATTGTAGATTCTTTCTCCCCAAATTAATCTAACTGCCTTGCCTTTAAAGCCATAACACACCGGGACGCCATGGCGACGTAGCCGGCCACGTATCCCATCAATTTGTATTGACTGGCGACGTCGCCAGTCCGTCGCCTGGTCTGTTATCCCCCATACATTTCAATACGAATAGTTGGCTACGGTGGCTGGCGACGTCGCCATGGCTACCCGGTGTGTTATGGCCCTATATTTGCCATATTATTGACCTGCCGCTTATCAAACATTTTCTCCGCCAGCGCGGCCCTCCGCTCCACGCAACTGTTCGCTCCAAGCCGGCAACTACAGCATAGATGGTGGCAGCTGGTTGCGCGTGCGCTGCGTCGCCGGCTACGACGGTGGACTGCCGCAGTTCTTTGTGTTGGAAGCTCTCGATCCTATCACCGGGAAGACCAGGTTTACCGGCAGCGTTAATGAGACTGGTAAGTAAACATTAATTCGCTTTCATGGGGAAATGCGGTAATCTCATTCTCACACTACTGTTAAATGCCAGCACTCACTATTAGACGCACTTAAATCAAAATAAAATAAAATAAATGCCGAACTAACACACCAACTAAGCAAAGCTTGTACTATGGCTACCAAACAGTGGACTGGGGGTGATCCCAGTGACACCCAGACCCGGGCAAATTACGAAAATTTGCATCTGGCGGGAATCAAACCCGCAAACACCCAATGCATGCTGAGCGGCCAGCACTTAAACCACTGCGCCAAGCGGTCCTCATTGTCGTCAACTAAATAATTAGTTTTTTGTTCTGTTAGATGGTCTGGCGGTTTTCAAGCTAGACTTGTCACAACTAACCACGACGGGTGAAGGTCCCGGAGCCACCTTTAACTTGCTAATTTACGCGAGGAACCTAAAGGGAGAATCAGAGAAGACACTATTGGAGAACATCGCCTTCAACGACGCTGCCAGGAGGACTGGTAAATATAACTATTTCAATAGCAATAAAGTTCAATTAGCCAAATATCCCGAAGAACTGATGGCCGTTCGGACCGAAAGGTTGAGTTTCGACCACGTACCGGAAGACGCAGCGTGGGTAGGCCCTACACAATGTGAACAGACGAACTAGTGAGGGTTGCGGGAAACCGCTGGATGCAAGTGGCACAGGACCGGTCGTTGTAGAAAACCTCGAGGGAGGCCTATGTCCAACAGTAGACGACTTTTGGCTGACATGATGATGACGATGATGAAAGTTCAATTTGCAAAATACACTTGGCACCTTGCATCTCAGTGATAAGGAATTTTTGATATTTTTTCAAAACTTCAAAGAAGGCATCCTATAATGTTACAGATACCTTGCCTACTAATTTGCCAATTTTATTACTGAATAACCCGTTGGTCTGGAAAATATTCTGCTTGGTTTTATTGCATACTCGTATTAGGTATTCTCTCTCTCATTGGGTATGCAAAGATATGCCAAACATTGCAATCACTAGACTTGTTCTCAGCGCACCACTACATGCAACGAAACTCACACACTTTGTTTATCGCACTCACAATTCGATTTTGATGCATATTATTCACCAGAAAATGAGCCGTATTTGCAATACCAACATGTTTTAACCATTATTTTCCGTAAACTGTGTCCATGGACTCCGTTTAGTAGAACTTACTATTTTTGACAGTTACATGTCTCCTTCTTTCTTGGTAATGTTTTTGCAAATTTAGTTCAACTTCATCATCAGAACTTGGATTTTTATTCACTGGCCGCTCAATAAAGATAACATAGTACTTTTTCCATAACTTATCTAAACGAACAACTTTAGATTATAACAAGAATTTCTATTAACTTTCAAATAATTTCTCTTACAAAAGCAAAAGTTAGATTTAACCAAAATGGTTGTGATTCCATTACTAAGCGAAGTTTCGAATAGTTAGTACGATTGGTAAATGTCCTCTAGAAACAATGTTTGGTATTCAGAACTACTTTGGAATAATAGTAGGATTTACATGCCCATTTAATCGTTAATTCAATGAACGCTTGCATAAGCAGTAGCTACATACGTTTTCAATTTAAATGTCAGATGCAAGTCCAGATATATTGGCGAACGGATCAAAGAAATAATAAGAAAAATGATTTTATCTTTCATATATAAAATTGAACTTACAAGTTTTGAAATACTTATTTCGTTGAAAGTCTTTATTCATTCGTTGACCCTATTCAAGTATAATTTTGGAAGGTCATGATTATTAACTCGTGCTCTCAACAATTTTTCGTTTTCGTCCAAATTGACGTTCCGATTGATCCTATCATTAAATATGTTTTAGAACGTTTACTTTTAAACACACGCCTCAATTTCTTTTCATATTCCTTCCAGTATTATTATACTCACCTATACTTGTTATTTTTTATTATTAAGGTATACAATCTGGGGATAATCAGTAGGTATCGTTGACATCCGGCCGAATTCTGATTGGATGTTAAACACCATATTGACATCAATTTGGTTGTTTTAAATCTACGGAACCTAACAAAAAAGATCCAGCAATCGTTGTGAAGTGACAATCCCAATTTGCTGTAATAATTCAAAACATCCCCAACAAAATATACCTATATTTTGGTCCACGAGGAAGAAATTTTCGAATGATGCTCAGACCGCTCGTAGGATGCCTCGGCTCGGGTATGTGGAGTTACTCACTAAAACCACTAGCACGTTGGAGGTGATCCAGAAACAAAACGCACCGATGCCTCTCATGTGCCGCGCTCACAATGGGAGCTCGTCCCGAGGGCAGAAGATGGTCACTTACTCCTACACCCTCGCAATATACGGCGGCGGGAAGCCACGCTTGCCGCCGTCCTCCTATATGAAGTCCTATCTAGCCCCTAAAATACTCTAACTGCAAATCTTCAACAAATATGGTCTTCTTGCAAGGTGGTAGAGCCAAGCTGTAGCCAATTGACTGCAGATCCTATACGGGCTGGCTCGACCGGGGTAGTACCACACCCCCACACCACACCGCCCACACCTCTCACAGCACATCGGCGTAAAGCAGCTATTGCTGCTGCGTTTCGTACGATGAGTGAGAGAGCCGGAAACCCAACCCTCACCCCTCCCTCCGTTCCACTCCCCACCAGGTCAACAACGTGTGAGCAAGCATCAATAGGCTACGATAACTGCCCAACATCAGGCGGGCCGTAAGCTTGTTTGCCACTACAGCTTTTTTTATTTTTTTTAAATTATAACGTCACGTCTTTTATCCCCATTCGGGGGTAGTCAGAGGCTTGAGTGGCCATACACCACCACATTGTGGAGGTATTAAGTCAACTCAAAGCCCACGTTTCACCTGATAGTCAGAACCCAACGTGACAGGTGATGAACCTTGTCGCCGTGTATACAGGAACTGACTATTACCTAATCCCGAGGGATAGGTAGGATTCCTCACGATGTTTTCCCTCACCGTCAGCGAACTGTAAATAATGCACATAGATGAAAATTCATCCATTGATGCATGCCCCCACCGGGAATCGAACCTGGGACCTTCTGATTGCTAGCCCAACGTGTTCGCCCCTAGGCTACAGTCGCATACCACTACACTACACCACCACCACTACAAAAAAATATATTTCTAAATAAATTTAAACAGACGGCAAGGGTGCGATGGGCGGGATACCAGTCGGCGTGGCGGTGGCCGCCGCGCTGGGCGCCACGCTGGCCGCCGGCGGCGTGGCGGTGGCCGCCCTGTGCGCGCGCCGCCGCCGCGCCGCGCCACCGCACAAGCATCCCCCGGGCGACATGCTGGAGCTCAGCGACGGTGGCAGGCGGTACGTGGTGGCGTACACTATCAAGCCATCCCCGGATTCAAAGACGCCAGAACCACAGCCTGATATTTTGAATGCGCCTGGTGAGTTCACTATTCTTAAGCCTGTTTTTTTTATCTGATTAAGTGGGCGAGAAAACCGCAAAGCTGAAGTGGGATTGGGCCGGCCACGTGTCACGAATGGATCCGCAAAGGTGGGCAAATCGCATCAATACCTGGACGCCCAATGATGGTCACCGACGTCGTGGCAGACCACGGCGAAGATGGTGTGACGATTTGAACACCTTTGCGGGTAAAACGTGGCCATTACAAGCCCAGGATAGGGACCTGTGGAGACAGAAAGGGGAGGCCTTTGCCCAGCAGTGGGACATTTAATAGGCTATAAAAAAAAAAAAAAGTGGTAACCATCGCCCAGGACACACACATACAGAATGGGACAGGGTGATTAGTCACCCTGTAAGAGCGATAAGACACATTGGAGTATGCCTATGTCTAGCAGGGCACGTCTTCCAGCTTATAAAACGATGGATGGCGAGTCAGCTTTGAACTGAGCGTCTCCGTGCTTCGGAGGGCACGTAAAAAGTATGTCCCGGTTGTTGTCATCTAGGCCGCAGTCGTTAAGCCTTGTCAGAGGCCTTTGGGCGGCTGAACAACTCTGACACTAGATTGTCCACTAATCATACGATAAGAAGATGATGGATTAACCTCTTTGCTGACAATATCAAAATCAAATATGTACTTTTATACAAAATTGTATTATCGTTTCTAGATTCTGAAAACCAGCCATCAGCACCTTCAATAGAAGAAGCAGATGAATGGCCTAGTATAAAAGAAGTTAGAGGTAAGCCTTCAATTTTAGAAAAAAACACCATCTACCGCTTCTTAATTATGAACCCCCTATATTTTTACTATCAGGAGACTGGAGTAAAGCAGGGGCTGTATTCTCAGCGGAAGACTTAGCGCTGCTCGATTCCACTGGACGACCACAACAAGTGAGTTGCATTATAACATTACTAGGTTTAATAAACAGGGTCGGACTTTGTATATAATGTAGGCAATTGTCTATGTGCCGGCGAACGCGGCCGCAACGGAGCACCGCAACCCGTGAAAAAAATAAGAAACATTTCAATTTGTTTAAACATTGCGTTGCGTGCGATCGTAAATGAGGACATCCAGTCCAGGATTTTTTGCCACCAGGGAGGCACCACGTTGGACTGGGCAGATACTTGACAGATCAAATCAAAAAGTAAGAGCATTATTAGGGAAAAATATGGTTTTAATATAAAGTTTTACCCATCTACGAGAAAAGGGACCCGAGACTTGCATTGCCTAGAGTCCTCTACATGGCTTAATCCGCCCCTGATAATAAATCGTAAAACACTGTAACAATTAAGACTTTCTTTCCAGCAGTTAACACCAGGCAGCGATATGATTTCAAATAGCAGACAAGAAGACCTCCTAAACCAGAATTTACAGCCACTAATAGCTAATAATTTTAGGCCTAACTACGTAGTCACGAACAGTCCCACATTGGGTAGTCCAAATTTTGTATGCCCCAACGGCAATATGAACTCGCCCTTCGGAAGCCAGACTTTAACTCTTAGTGGGCCTACCTTGAGTTCAGGGAGTCTAGCTACGTCTACCTTACATAGGACCAAAGGAAAAGGGAATGTGAGGAGAAGAGAACACGTGCTGGCAGAAAACCTGCCGGGACCCGAAAGTTGTGTGTAAAGTGTATCTCTTGCGCGTCAGGATTTGATATTTTTGTTGTTTTAGGGAAACTGGTTAACTATTAGTATAATTGTACGGTAATGTTGCTATTTCTTTTATCGTGAAAATTTGTGTTGTTTTACTATTTACTACAGATGTAAAAATATTGTTTTGCCATAGTTACACCTCCATGTTTATCGGCGTGAGAATTCTGTAAATGTAACAAATTGTAATGGTTTATATTACATAGATAAGTATTGCTTGGCCTGTAATTAGTAGAAATACTTGAAACATGACTGTAATATATTGAAATTACATATACCTATTACCAACCTAGGAGTTATGTGTCCTGCTCGGAATAAATAACGGCCTATATTTTGTGTTCCTAATGGCCGGCGCGCAGTGAGCACGGCATGGCATGGCATTTTAATTTTTATCAATCGAATTTAATACTTATCAAATCGCAATAAGGGATATATTTCAATGCTCGGTGAGCATCGCGGAGCATTTTCTCGATGCACCCGCTGGAGCACCTTATTTTGATTAGATAAGTATTAAATTCAATTGATAAAAATTAAAATGCCATGCCCTGACGTCCTCACTGTGCGCCGGCCATAATTTGATCAATGTTAGATTTATTTAATAAACTTAATTTGAACTTAATCCTTCCAAACTAGATTGAACCAGTCAGTCAGGTGGCTAACCTTATGTCAGAGTTGTTCAAGAAGGTTTCCCTTAAGTTTCATAACTCACTTTTGTATTCAATGTAAACTAATTGTTACGGATTACTGAATTACTAAGTATTTGACGACATAAATGGCTTGTAGAAACTCCTATTTATTTAAATAAACTCGGTTGTGTGAATGTAAATAAATAAAAAAATAGTTTTGTAAACATGAATTGTATGTATAGATCAAATATATAATAACGTAAGGCTTTTGTTGTCGATTTGTTTACGTGGTATTTAGTGAAATGTAAATATTGCATAGAACAATCGGAGCTGAGGCTTACGGCTCGAGGGGATTCGGGTATTTACATGATTTGTTGCTAAGCTTTGGAAACCGCAGTTACCGATACACCTTGCAGTTTACCGATGCCCGCATTAGTATTCCTTTATTCTTGGATAAGTCTATGGATATAAATCGCAAATAGAGTTAGGCAAAATTTAATTGCAATTAATTAATTGCAAATTGCATGTGGTGTCACAATTAACAATTAATTGTGATTTGTTTGTCAATCGCATACAAATCACAATTAATTGTGACACCACAAACATCACACATCTAATTCCAATTAATTAATTGCAATTAGATTTTGCTCATCTTTGCTCACAAATAAGTAACGAGTAAAATCGATGTACGCTCGATTCGTTAAAAGTACCTAATATCATGCGAAAAAAACATTTTGCAACTCACTGACGCTTAAAAAATTGCGTTGAATAATCAAATATCTTACTTTTTTTTTATTCGCGCAATATTACCCTTTCGATTGCCGTATTTGATTTCTTTCAGTATGTATATTGAATACTAAAAAAATATCCGTTAGTAATTTAAAGTCTAACGCGGAGAAGGTATTGCAATTTCATGGTAAAGGTTCTATCGTCTTGGGCCGTAAGCATTGATCAACCTCGTAGTGCCATTTTATATGATAGCAATTGTAAATGTTTCCATTTTGTGTTGATTCTATTATATAGAGTTTAACATTGAAACTGTGGGATTCATGTGTAAAATATATCGATCGAACTGTTAGTAGGTGTCATAATTTCCTGTGGTCCTAACATTCTGATGGCAATTTTATATTTAATGAATAAATAATGGTTTATATATGATGCGTATTATTTTAAACCACCGGTTAGTTATTAATTATTAATTAGGTACATAAAAGCTAAAGCAAAACATGTGAGGATTCCCTATAGTTTTGAAAACAATGGTGCTTATTATGTTGGCTGCAAACTAAATTTCTCTACTGTCATGATAACGATGGCGATACAATTAGTTAAGTCAACTTTAGTCGTTCACCAACATAATCAGCACCCTTATGTACTTACGATAAAATACACTACTCAAGTCATACAATCTGTCTCACTGTTACTTCTTCATACAAAATTATCAATACTGCCTAGGGAGGGTGGACACGGGTAGCAAGGGCACAATGTCCGAACAATCTAATAAAACCCCACCCGCCACGAGTCACCTGCCTTCACCCTAAGTTTAGTTACTTAGGTTTCTATATCGGATTAGTAGGTACGCGGTGCCGCCGAGGAATACAGCTCCGACGTCTAGACTGAGCTTAAACAACCCACAATCGTTCTTATTTGCTTTGGAACCGCAATTTCTTATGTCACTTGAGGTACATTTGTGCTTATAGATAGCTATTGTTTCGGTAACAAGCGGTTTCTCTTACAAGTAATTTTTAAAAAATGGTGTTGACGCTCATGATAACTAAAAGTCAGTTATATCAGCGATGATCAATAGTAGATAAAAGTTATGAGAATTTAATCAAAAACATATTTACCTTAGGCAAATAAATTATAAGTACATAACTGCTACATATCGGGTGCTTGCGGGTGAGGTTCCCGCCAGAGGCAAATTTTCGGTTACGGCCTTTTCGTAATTTTCCCTGGTCTGGGTGGCACTGGGATCGACCCCAGTCCGTTATACCGTACCCATAGTACAAGCTTTGCTTAGTTTGGGCCCATACAGTTGGTGTGTTTGTCTTGCAACATTTATTTATTTATTATTATTATATACGAATCGCTTCATTAAGTTCGCTCAGCAGAATTCAATTGCGTAAAATAACACAAGCGTTGTACAAAAACAACACCCGCTGGATGCTGAACTCCTGGGCACAGCCGCAAGCTCCTCAAATGTTGACACAAGCCTAACAAATCGACTGCCGCCACCTAAGCGCTGTTTGCCGTAAACAACGCCTAATTATAGCCCCGTGAATTATTCAACACTAGTTGAAAGCTTACACAGCGGGTGGCTTAGACGAATGAAACCATGGAGCACGCGTTTTTTTTCTCAAGTCTCAAAGGTATTCTTTCCTCCTCAAACTCGACGGACAACATCATAAGGAAAGATATACAATGCAACGAACATTTTGAAAGGTTGAAGCCAAGTTTTACTTTAGTGACAATTTTCTTAGCACAATGGTCACGCATGTAGTAAAAACCCGGTTTCAAGATGGTTGTTAAAACGCATCCTCCATACTTCTAATGTCTACATAGCGAGTAGACATTGTTTCCCCACCTAGAAAATGTATATAAACCACTTTCTAATTACTAGATTCACGAATATTGAAACATATAATGGTGAAACATAGAATAAACAAAAATAAATATGATTGAGCTCGAAACGCCGAAGTTTTAAACTCGGTCTATAAACGAATCTAGACTGAATTAAAGTCTCGTTTGTTATTTAGAAACTTTGTTGGTTAATTAAAAAGGCGGCTGTTTTATTAATTTGTAGTATGGTATGGTAATTATTTGTGTGATAATATAAAAATATATTACCTATTATGCATCACAGGTAACAGATAGTTAAGTTACAGATATATTTTATGAATCATACAGATTTATTTTACTTTGAAAATATAACGTAACATGAAAATGGTCGTAACATAAACGTCAGAAAGTAACATATTACCTAGTTTCGTGTTCACACAGTTAATGTTAAGTTCTGGAGAACGTGTAACGAGATTTTAGCACGAGAGGTTTAAGTTAAATATTCTTAAAACAAGTCGTTTTACTTACGTTAATAAACACACATCATTTAATAGAATTTACAATTTTACCGCAACACAAAATCGGTACAAATTTTCATCAAATGTGGTTGTTAATCTTTAAATCAGCAATTCAAATATAATTCTAGGGTTAGACGATTTTAAAACGTGTTCGTGTCAATTTCACATTCCACAACGTATTGTTACATCCATTACACATTACTAAACATTCATCGCCGAGGGTGTTACAAATTAGTATCGAGGGTACAAACTAGTCACGCAGCAGTAAAGCGGACTCCAACATAAATCCCTGCAGAACAGTGCCGGTACTACAGTTTATTTATTTAGGGAGAAGTTAAAGCGAGCGCTTCAAGGTAGACGTGCAAACTCGCCAAAGACTCTCAAATGAAATTAGAACACAAAATAGGCTTACTCCACTGGCTTATTCCTCCTGATTACGCTCCTCTGCCTTCAAGGACTGAAATTAAAATTGAGTGCTATGAGTGTAACGTTATTAATGATTTTAGACGCCTCTAGTCTCTCGACAGTGCTTAGTTTTAATGAAGTAATTGACTTTGTTGAAAATGTTTGATATTATACGGATTGGTCTTAATTATTTTATGACCTGAGAGTAATAGGGGTAGGTTAGTAGATAAACATAAAACATAGGCTGATAAATATATGCTGATATGGCACCTGAGGCCGATCCTAGTAACACCCAAACCAGGACAAATTACAAAAAGACCATTTTCAAAATTTGTCTCTGGCGGGAATCGAACCAACCACCCGATGAAGGAAGCTGAAAGACCTACGCTTGGCCTAGCGGTCGTATGCGGTCGTCAAATTTTTTAATGCCGTAGTAAAGGTTCCTAGTCTAACAAGTCGTCGCTTATCTCGCAAATTTTTTTTCGTCCGCATTATTTCACACTGAAACAAGAGTAAACTTGAAATACTGAGCAAATCAAAAGTTGCCCACTGGTCCTGTGGAGTGTAGAGTTTGCTCTATGGTCCTAGTAAGTAGTTACGTAAGATAAAATTTGCAACCGATTATTTCTTTCCTACATAAATGTTGAATGTGAAAAATGCTGCCTAGGAACCTATTTATCACCATTTCTTGTATGTAAAGCGTGCTCTTTCTACGCAGTGAGCACCAAGAATCGCCAGAACGCGGCAATAGTATCGGTACTATATTCGCTGTTGCTGAAACAATTCTTGTGTAACGTAATCACGTTGTTAAGTGAAAATTGTTGCACATTTAAGGTGGAATGTTTTGTGTGTTGAAGAAAGGTTATTCTTTCCACTGTTTAAGGTTTTCCCGAAAAAGCCTTACAAAGTGTTTGCTACGTTTGTTTTCATAAGATGCAACATCCCGAAGCCTTACTTCACAGAACTCTTTAACTTACGTAAAGTTTCATTAGTCAATAAGAACTTTTAAATCATTTTGATATTTAATAAAAGGAGAAACTGGCTGTCCGATCTATTAATAAACAGCCTAAATCGCTGGGGTTAGCATAAAAAGTGACATTGTGCAACTGAAATTGTAGTGTGTCACTATTTTAAATTATGTGCTTAATTTCATAGCAATCTTATGTATATCCATGCTCCTTTTATGTATGGAAAAATAAGAACTGGAAAAGTTAAAAACATCCTGTGTTGACAACAAACGAACCGTAGGCCAATGTATAATATCAGTAAGTACATTATTCATTGCGATTTTGCGAATACAAGGGTCGCACATGTGTGCCGCATTAACGCGCGATGGACCTCGCTTTCTGCCCGCCGCTGAATATTCAAGGTGTATTACAGGGGTCATTTAATGCCATACCACTCCACTTGCGGCGCATTTTTTTTTAATCCCTACCTTTTTAATATTAGTTAGCTATTAGAGCTGCGTTTCGTACGACGACGAGTAGAGCCGGAAGCCCAATCCCCTCATCCCCTCCCTCCGTCCCACTCCCCTTCAGGTCGGCAAAATGCTAGCGATGCCTTTGGTATTGCAATCATCTATAGGCTACGGTAACTGCTTAACAGGCGGGGCCGTACACTTGTTAGCCAAGGTTGCAGCTTTTTTCGAGCTTAAACAGATCAAAGAGCCACATTCATATTTTAATGGTTTTCTTGCTGGCGTACCGATCATACCGATCGTGATCGTACCAAGTTCGATTCCCAGGTGAAACAGTTTGTTTAGTAGTCTCGCCATTTGTACATCAGAAATTTGTACCATCAGCAAAGTGTGTACAAAAACCATGATATTGTACCGGTATGATATTGTATTTATTTTTCACATAACACAGAATAGGTATGTGTGTGGAAAAATACCGCGAACTGGAACGAAAATAGTAATCGTGGAAATTCACGCTTACTTGGATAGATAAATATTTATCCTTCTAGCAAAATTGGGGTAACAGTAGGAAATCTTATTGCTACCCCTTACGGGGTAAACTGATATGCGATCGCGGGTGACGTTTTTTCTAACTTTTTGCCATTATTATTTACTGGACATAGAGTGTGAGAAATAGCAGTGATAATTGGTTAAGCATCTTGTTTAAGCGTCTTGCGACACCTAGACGCGGGCAAATTACGAATAGACCGTTTCCGATATTTGCTTTTGGCGGGAATCGAACCCGCAACCACCCGATGCAGTGAGCCGAGCGGCCAACGCTCAAACCACTGCGCCAAGGTCGAATACAGAGATATTCGTCGAAAATATTACTTTATATACATTTTAGTAGTTGAATATTGGCACAGCAAACCTTAGACCCAGATCCCCCATCCCCCTCGCATTGAGGGGAGGCCTGTGCCCAGCAGTGGGACGTTAAAAGGGCTAAATTATTATTATTATTAAACCTTAGAGCCACGCAAATTGCGAACCTCGATGAGCGTTAGAAATATTCAAACCGTTATCTGTAATTGAGAGCGATCCCATTGGTCCGGGGATCGGCGGCCGCGCCATAGGATCAGATAGCGCCGCCACCGAACACTTGTTTGATTTGAGGCTTTGTAAACCGGCTCCGGCTTACCGGATCGTTTACAAGCCGATTTGTTTTTATATTAAAGACTGCTGTAGAATTGATTGACTTAGGGAAGTAATACTGTGTTATTATTGAGAGTGTATTAATATTATTAAAGAGTTCAAATTATAAACTAGTTATATTAACCGACTTACATTATGTTCTGGTAGCAAAAAAAAAATTTTGGCGTACTAAAAAAGTTATTATTCTATTTATCATTCATAAAAAAAATCAGGGTGCTGAAAACGCTACAGCAATTCTGTAAAAGCAATTCATTTTTCTGATTTTCTAGATTTTCCGAAAATAGTCACACATTTTACGCCATTCGTGACCATTTTACAGAACTACTAATGGCCGGCCACGAGTTCGCGCGACTGCGACGAGCGACAGCGTTTTTTGCTAAAATGTTGCATGACGCCACGAGCTGCCGCTCTCGGCGGCAACGCGCGCGACACAACATTTTAGCAAAAAACGCTGCCGCCCGTCGCCGTCGCGAAAAGTAGTGGCCGGGCTGTAAGGATTCTACTAGGAAATCAGAAAAATGCATTTGCTTTCGCAGAACTGCTATGTGGGGTTTTTAGCATCCCTGGTTCTGACAAAGTCCTCAACATAGATGTGTCTTGTCTTTCATGTATCCACAATCAAAATTTACACAGCAAGTCTTTACCACAAACGCTTGCCAACATTCAAAGCGTTATCTGAAATTGAGAGCGATCTCATCGCTTTGACCGCTCGAGATCTGATAAGCGGGAGGGAGCGACGGATGGAGCCGACGTACACTTGTTTGGCGGCGACTTTGCCCCGCCTCGACCGAGGCCAGGCTGAGATCACTTACAAGCCGATTGTTGTTATTAGACGCACATTGGATGGCCTTGTATGCCTTCCATCAATTAATTGGCTATCTTTCTCGTCTATGATATCAGTTTTCTATTTATCGGTGTGAAGGTACTTTGACACGGTGTGGGGTAGAAGAAAAGTGGTTCATTTTTTATTATTATTACACGACCACCCAAAAGGATGTGTTTTGAGGGTTCATGTATGTATGTATGTCAGATTCTTTATTCCACCATAACTTTTAAATGCCTGAACAGATTTGGATGTGTGGGGTATCGTTAGAATGATTATATCATCCCGAGGATTTTTTTTACCAAATCAATATGGCAGTATTATGGCCCCATTCTCAAAAACGTAAAATTTTTTAATTATTACAAAATATGAAGAATAGATAAAAAAAAACCTGAGACAGATATTTAGATAGGCTACCTACCTGTTTTATAGAAAAGTATGGTATTGATTGAACATACTTACAGCCTTCACCCTTCCAATGAAATACTAACCAACGCACTGGTAAAGTTAAGTAACTACAATCAAAATACTATTACGTGTAGATGTCTATTCAATAAATACAAGCTAATGCATTAATAAAACTCACAAGTAATATATTTCAAACACAAAACCAGTGTTTGGTAGTGATATTGTTATTGTAATTACTGATTACGATCAGATACCGTTTAAAACGATTATGTATAAAGATCGTTATTCAATAGCTACGTCCAGAAGTGTCACATGCCGCGCGAGGAAAATTTTCCTCGCCAAGTTTGACTTGCCTCACGTGAGGCAAATGCGCGCCCTGCCTCACCTGAGCACTCACATTTGCCTCGCCTAGTTTGGCAGTCGTGAGACAGAACGATGTCAAACGTGTCAAACTGATTGATCGGGTATACCTTTCCCTGTCTAGAGTGTCAGTTGCCTCGCCATTTGCCTCGCGCGGCATGTGACTGAGGCAAACGTCGTGCTTCGCGAGGCATGTGGGTGAGCAGCCTCGCGCGGCATGTGCATGTTGTAGACACGTCTAATAGCTACGTCCAGAAGTGTCACATGCCGCGCGAGGAAAATTTTCCTCGCCAAGTTTGACTTGCCTCACGTGAGGCAAATGCGCGCCCTGCCTCACCTGAGCACTCACATTTGCCTCGCCTAGTTTGGCAGTCGTGAGACAGAACGATGTCAAACGTGTCAAACTGATTGATCGGGTATACCTTTCCCTGTCTAGAGTGTCAGTTGCCTCGCCATTTGCCTCGCGCGGCATGTGACTGAGGCAAACGTCGTGCTTCGCGAGGCATGTGGGTGAGCAGCCTCGCGCGGCATGTGCATGTTGTAGACACGTCTAATAGCTACGTCCAGAAGTGTCACATGCCGCGCGAGGAAAATTTTCCTCGCCAAGTTTGACTTGCCTCACGTGAGGCAAATGCGCGCCCTGCCTCACCTGAGCACTCACATTTGCCTCGCCTAGTTTGGCAGTCGTGAGACAGAACGATGTCAAACGTGTCAAACTGATTGATCGGGTATACCTTTCCCTGTCTAGAGTGTCAGTTGCCTCGCCATTTGCCTCGCGCGGCATGTGACCGAGGCAAACGTCGTGCTTCGCGAGGCATGTGGGTGAGCAGCCTCGCGCGGCATGTGCATGTTGTAGACACGTCTAATAAACCGAGTTACCTTGTAGAAATAATTTTAGGTAAATTTAAAGATGTATTAAACCTTTAGATGGGACTTACCGCGCTTATTTCGGCAACATAAATGCAAGGTAACTACCCGACATCCACTTAGCGTATATGGCTTGTATTCATTGATATGTATGTATAGTTTAATGAGCTATTATTGAGAGCACTAGTGTTTGTGTATGTCAGGTCTATAATATAAAACGTCATTGAGTAAATACGCTTAGAGTAACTGTACACTCATATAAAAACACTTAAATATTCAAATCAATAAGTATTCTATTACGTAATGATCATGCTTCTAAGGTTTGGTGCTCAGAGCTCGCCGCCCGTCTGTCGGAATGGCCTGGGGGAGATAACAGATTATTATAACTGACATTGCGGATGATAGGGCTACGGTACACAGGGCGTGACCACCTCGCTAATTTGTTTATGTATCAACAAACATGTATTAAACGTTCAGCTCCCCTAGCCTGGCTTCGTCTACAAGCGTTTGAAACGCTACGCTTAAATGTATGGAAATGACATTACAAGTCGATAATTAGATCACGAAACTTATGTCATTTCCATACAGGAAGCGTGGCGTTTTGCGGAAACGCTTGTAGACGAAGCCACTTGTCTAGGGGAGCAGGTGCGCTTTGCTGCTTTTATTTTGGAAACATTAATGCAAGGTAACTGCCTGACTTATGCTTAGTCACGCACAACCCAGTGTCGCGGCTGCACGGCTGCAGGCGGGCTCGTAACAATCATTATGTACTTAGTTAATAACGCTACAATTTATATTCATCTCTTTCTGGCGTATATGGGTTGTCATTGTGAGGGGAGTGGGATAGAGCAAAGGGAAGGAATGACATCGAATAAATGTAAAAAAAGCCGTCTTAAGTAGGTAGCTTTTTTTATAAATACCTTGAAAGCAAAGACAAAATCATATTCTATGTCATTTCTATTCTTAAATCATATTCTACCTATAAAATAGTGGCTATATCTAGACCTTGATGAGCGAGCTCCAAAAGACTAACAACCCAAGTTCCCAGTGTAACGCCCGCGCATAACCGCGCTAGAACGCGCCGTAATGTCTATAGAGGCCAACAGATGCTCTCGCTACCAGAATCATTACCCTTTTGTCTTATATCCTGCAACCTACAACACGTATACAACCCTAACTGTGAAGCTACAAGGTTAAATTTCGGTTGGGAGAACACAATCAGCGGCAAACGAGTGTATTATTGAGCCGGAAAATGCTTGAGAACTCAAAATTGCACATTTTCTTTTCTTGCAAGCTTGTTGGTAGAGCTAAAGTATAGTCACAGGTATAGTTTTTTTATCTGAATAAGATGGTAAAGAAGTGTATGGCCCGCCTGATGTTAAGCACGTAGCTTATAGATGCTTGCAATACCAAAGACATCGCTCGCGCATTGCTGACCTGAAGGGGAGTGGGACAGAGGGAGGAAGGGGGAGTAGGGCTTCCAGCTGTCTCACTCATCGTTAACGTAGCTGCAATAGCTACTTACCTATAGCCTAGGGAACTTATGGATTTAAAGCATTTGTTGTGCGCTAGGTGAACTCGCGTGCTTTTGCTGCTGTGCACATTGTGAGTCAAAAATTAACACACTAACGGACCGTTAGAGCAGTAAACGGTTACCATGTATATCAAGCAATCAGTTATTGCTCTTCGTTCGTTAGTATGTTGATGAAATTGGCACTAATTTAGAACTATTATTTCTTTAAAAAAATATGGTGCTTACAAAAACATATCATAAAAGTCTCCGAAGGCACAAAAGTAGTGTTCAGAAAACCATTTACCACGTTCGCCCCTTAAGCGGGTCGCACACGGCTCGGATATCGCCCGAAATTGGTCTAATCTTTAGTTATGGCCTCTCACAGGAATTCGCTTTTCAACGGGAACGTCGAACGTAAAGTTTACTTGAGAATAAAAAGGGGGGATATTCTCAGTGCGATGGGAATGTATTGTCACACTAACTTCGTATAAACAGATACAATAAAATGCGTCTGGTTCGCGTTTCCGTTGAATTTCTCCCGGGGGATGGGAAACAAGGCCGGCGCGGAGATATTACCGTTTTTATTCATTTTTGATTTCGACACGTGTAAATGGAGTTATTGTAAGAATATGTTTTCTTATTTAATATTCTGGGGTCTTACCACAAGCTCTTATTGCGATTCAATTATAGGAACGTTTTAACGACGTTTTAATGACGTTTCTTATTGTCATGACAATAAGGTACGTCATTGCACAAAAAGTCGCTGAAACGTTAATACGTTCCTGTAATTGAGTCGCAATGGGAGCTTGTGGTAAGCCCCCTGGTACCAATAGTTAACTGCTCTAACGATCTGTTACTGCGTTGGTGAACTCGGTTCTGAGACACTTGACGGTGTAGCTAATGGAACTCTCTCTATCTTTCTCTATCTAGGGCAGTAACTCCTACCTACCTCCTATGAAATGACCCATTCCAACTCTACCAAAAATGGCTTTGATTTTAATATTAATTAGTTTAAGCTATTCCAGTGCATAATTACTTAAAAACTACCTAGTTTTATACTATACCACGCCATATCTCCTCCCGCGATAGATAGAGCGATAAATCAATAGCATTAATATTATGTACTTAAACAACTACTTGTTGCAAACTCCGACAGCTAATAATTCAAATTAATTCATATCAAAGACATCAATTTACATATAAAGAACATTTTAAGCGGCTAAACGTTGAACAGTGACGACGTAGACGTAAGTTATTGAAATGGTAAAGTTTAAAGTGGTAGAGTGTGAGGCGCGGGGAATGATTTCCATATTCCACGCGTTTCCTTGCCACTGTAGGCTCGTAGGAAATTATTTGTCATATTAACGTCACTCCGGCTCGAGTTTCGACGGCGAGATGTTAATATATTGAATTACACTCAGCGGTATTTTGAAGAAGTAATGCGATATCAATACTGTGATGGGGTGTTTGTTGAAAGGTTTTGTCGTTGGTTTAAGGTGGATTGAGGAAACTGCGAGGTGAGCCCGTGTTTGCTTTTTGTGATTACATTTTTATTTGTTCACTTATTTTTTCCTGTACAACTTAGGACCGGGCTCCATTAGCGCGATGCGTTGCGTCGTCGCAAGATTTTGTACTGGCGCATCACCTTACCCCGCTTCGTCTCTCGCCCGTCGACCCTTTGATCCGTTGCGACGAGCAGCGCAGCGCACTAGTGGAGCCGCGCTTTTAGGTGCGCCCACAAGTCGCCCGAGCTATGACGTTATGTCTTCGTGGTTTACGTGGTCATAGTCAAAACTGATTACTCGGGCTCGCCACTCGGCAATTAGTGGACGCCACTAATTTAGTACCAATCGCTTTTTTTAATGACACTATTGTATTTCTGATATAGGCACATTTCAGCTAAATTGCTTTACTACTTATTTAAAAAACCCGTTCACACAAATATATATATATATTTTTTTTTTTTTAATATCTCCATCTGCGATCGGTCGCCAGACCATGAGCAGGTTGTTTCAGAGCCTGGGTTGACGGTATGGCGGAGCGGCCAGCGCCGCGCCTGCCATTTAGAGTATGTGGTCCCTTTTTAGTCTTCTGACCACCACTGACGGGTCCAGCAACTCGGCGATGAGTGGGTTCGGGTGGGTCGACAAGCGCTCGTGGCCGTAGTAATCGTGACTTGCGGTACTTAGAGATGATCTGATCCCTCTTCTGTTTGATGTGGTGTTTCCATGTGAGTCTTCTGTCGAGGTGAAAGCCCAGGTACTTCGCACAATCAGAGTGTGGTAAGGTGTCGTTACCGAGTGATACTGAGGGACAGTTCCCTGTCCTCAGTGTAAACGTGGTATGGATGGATTTGGCTGCGCTGGCGCGTATGCGCCATTTTAGGAGCCATTTGTGTGTCTCGTCCAGTTGCCGCTGGAGTTTGCTACTAGCAATTGCTGGGTTGTCGTTGACTGCCAAGAAAGCCATAACGTCAGCATATGTCGCTACGGTGATGTCGTCGTTAGTAGGAAGGTCCGAAGTGACACACAAATGTACCTAGGTAATTACTTACATTGTATTTTCATTATTTTACGACCGCTTGGCGCTGTGGTTCGAGCGTAGGCCGCTCGGCTTCCTGCACCGGATGGTTGCAGGTTCGATTCCCGCCAGAAAATTTCGGAAAGGGCCTTTTTTAATTTGCCCTGGTCTGTGTATCACTGGGATCGCCCCCAGTCCATTTAGTCCATCCAGTTACTTCGTTTGGAACATTCAGTTGGAGTTTGACTGGCGATATTCATTGGGTGCGTCTACATCAGGCGCATGTCGCGCCCGAGCACTCAGTTTTGACGTTGGAACGCATAGATCTCATGTCATAGCATGAGTGCTCAGACGATGCATGCGAGGCATCTGCATGCACCAATAATATATTAAAATTAAAATTTGGCTTTCATTAAAAAAAGTTAGGAATCAAAAAACAACCGTCATGAATATATATGTTTTACGTTTTAATTAAACCGCAGTCGCCGCACCAAACACAAACCACGACGGCAACAAATCAATTTCGCGTCAGGAAATTACTTTGTAAAGTTGAAAGGGTTGCGATACGGTACCAAATTGAAATTCTTTTGTGCCCGCGCCTTTACATGTCCGAAATGTTACCTGTTTGAATCATATCGCCAACATTTTTCAATCAAACTTTAGGCCACACACTCAACTTACCATAGGACCGAGAAGTTTCAAATGTATATAAATAAATAATATAAATTGATTTAATTACCTTATAAGTTTTGGTTTATTTTATTTGACAGGTATAATTTAACATATTACTTATATTAACAACCATGGAAATATTATATTAATAAGAGCTCCTAGCTCCATAGACAAAACAATACTATTCATTTGTTATAGCTATTAGAAAAATATCGGCCTATATTTAGCCGGAAAATGCGGGAGATAACATAGAATACACCGGCCACGGATACCTCAAAAACATTGAGATATTCCCAAAGACTTTAAAATCCTAATGAGATTAATTATTCAATATGAATGACTAGGCCCGCCGCATTCTCCCACCACTGTTACTCCTGTAAGCCAAGATCGACAATGATGTCCAACCCTCGACGGTTTAAAATTCGTGACGTCACACTAAAACTCCACCATTCACCACAAATGCTTAAATAATTACTTTATAGATAATTGTATCATTAGAGAAAGGAAAACCAAAAAGTTGTGAGCGCGAGTTCATTAACAAAATAAGCAATCTGGCTAAAAGCACGCGCCCACCGACATAAAAAGCAATTACAAAGTTATGGAGTACTCTTGACGATTATTTACGTATTATAGAAGTTGAGAGCGGTGTTATGATTAAGGGAATTAGATATTTTGGTGATTCTACCTTAAGACGATACAAGAAAAAAATGAATTTTAGTTTCGGGGTGTGGCTAGCGTCGCGTGAGCTGCCGAAGGATATATCCCTCTCGCTTAGCTAGGACAGAACAGCTATGGAGTAGACTATAGTATAGTTATTTTTTGAAGGAACAATATTGTTTAATTCGTACAATTAAAATAATATGTCCCAGTGCACCTTTTAAAATAGATGAAATGGATGAAAATATTCAAATATTTTTTTTTCGTTTTATATGGGATTTTTATGTCGAGTGTATTTGAAAAAAATAATTTAATTTCTATGTTGTTTTTATTGCTGAAGACAAAGTAAGTCAAAAGAAGACAAACGATACCTACAATATGCTGATAGATACGTATAACTATATTTCGATCGTATAATAGCCTATAACCAGCGGACGATCCAGACGCGTCCAACGATACCTCATTAGTCAAATTATTATGATAAAAATAGTTTGGACGTTATACGGGAGCAGATGAACATACATACATATCGGTCAAAATCATAACCCTCCGCCCACCGTAGTCGGGTAAAAATGTACATACTCTGTGTCAGTGACTGACTGCCGGATATGAGTATCTTTTTCATGTTTCGTAGGCAAAGGAATACTTTGGTACTTAACTTCGATGCCGATCATGAAGTCATCAGCGGTGTCATAATATTTTTTTTTACCATATTTAATTTATTTTTTAATTTAATTTTCAGTTTTTATTAATTTTATTGATTTAACCATGCATTTATTTTTTGTTTATCTTTTTATCTTTATTTTTTTATCTATCAAAATCACCCTTAGACTGGTTACCGCCACAGGTGACAAGAGGGCTGGCTCTTTCCTTGCTCAAAAAATTCGCTTGACAACAGGAACAGCTTGAATACAGGGAGGACATGCAGCCAGTATCCCACGCGGACGGTATTTGTTTAATTAGGGGTAGGTTGTTATTTTATTGTATTTTATTTTAATTTATGTTATATTATATTGTATTTTAATGATAAAACATGAAAAATATTTTTTTTTTTTTTTTTTTTTAATTTAATTTTACTTTTATTTATTGTTTTATATTTATTGTGAATTATAATAATTTTAAAAATCAATATTGGACTAAACTGAAACAAATACATTGAATTGAATAATTTAAATACAAAAATTATCACATTAACTCGTTAAATCACGGTTTACACCCGCTAGAACGAAAAAGATCCTAACATGGTAGGTAGGACCTGAGGGTTGGCCAGTTAATTACTTAAAATACACTATATTTATTTCAAGAAAACATTCATAAGATCTGAAGGCGTCGGACTCGCACATAAAGGGTTCCGTACCACCGTAGAATAAACACATCAAAAATATCAAGTTTGAGACTTGATATTTATTTTTAAATGTTATTATATTTTTAGTATTTGTTCTGCACCGGCAACAGAAATACACATTCAGTGAAAATTTCAACTCTCTACCTGTTACGGTTCGTGAGATACAGCCCGCGCTGACAGACGGACAGACAGACAGACGGACAGGAACGTGATGGTGTGTTATCGAGTATTTGGGGTCGGTGCCAATCTATCTTCTTACTTTTATAGTAGGTAGACTTGGCATACCAAGATTGGCACCGACTTCAAATACTCGATAACACACCATCACGTCTGGTTTTCCTGAAGGGGTAGGCAGAGGTGGTAATATAAATATTATTTCAGGCTTTTTAGTGCATCAGGTTTTTTTGAAGTCGGTTTTTTTTTTATAAAAATAATTTTATTTCACGATTTTTAGTGGCGCCATACCAATGAACATTTTGGCATATTGAACCGTATGAAGTAAGCCCAACAAAAGGTAACTGCTGTAAATCGTTGAAGAATTCCCTCGTCTGTGTATGGTCTCCATCATCAGACCTGTAATGGCACTTATAAACGATATGGATGCAAAGTTCCCATCAATAGAAATGAATTAAGCCCAAACACCAGGTAATTGCTGTAAATCGTTAAGGAGTTCCCTTGACTGTCCTACGTCTTCATCATCAGACCCCTAATGACAGTCACAACCCATCCAGGTGTAAAGTTCTCATCAATACAAATTAATCAAGCCCAAACACCAGGTAATTGCTGTAAATCGTTGAGGAGTTCCCTCGACTGTCTTTCGGCTCCATCATCAGATCGACTCCAGACCTTCATAAAATAGTAGTGCTTTAAAATAGTTTAAAATTATAAACGCACTAGTCGCCCCTACGATTTTCGAAGGTTCCCCTCGATTTCTCTGGGATGCCATCATCAGATCCTGGTTTCCTTATCATGGTACCACCGCTGGAATATCTCCTTTCCAACAAAAAAAGATTCATCAAAATCGGTTCATAAAAGACGAAGTTATCCGCGAACACATATAAAAAAATATATATATATATATATATACGGTCGAATTGAGAAACCTCCTCCTTTCTTGAAGTCGGTTTAAAAAGTAGCCTATGTTCTCCGCCAAGACCCAGTCTATCTCCATACCAAAATTCATCAACATTGGTTCAGCGGTTTAGCCGTGAAAAGGTTACAGACAGAGTTACTTTCGTTTATAATATAATAGATTGAATAGGACGGACAAACATTTTCCTATCCATATCTGTAATGTTATTTTTTACGATAATTTATTGATGTATGATATATTTATTACTTGCCCATCCATACCTACAACAAACGCAATAAAGCGACTCCATTGTTTTGACAAGCAATGTATTCCCACTGTCGGCCCAAGACCATGCTGCAAGTATATAACAGTAAGCGAAATAGGGAGTTTTTACAGAAATGACACGAATAACTATGAAATGACAAGAGATGACACAAAATGACAAGAGATGACACAAAATGACAAGAGATGAAAAGAAATTACACAAGACAAGGAAAAGCAAACGAAAATCACGCTGCAGTGCAGGTCGTAGGTTCGATTCCTGCCCAGGACATGCATTTGTGTGCATGAACATGTCCGCATGTCCCGATTCTAGGTGTAATTAAGTGTATATTTAGTTTGTATTTACAAACAAAAAGTAGTATATGTAGTAATATCAGTTATCTGGTTTCCATAGTACAAGCTCTGCTTAGTTTGGGATCAGGTAGTCATGTGTAAAAGAATTTCCAAGGATATTTATTTATTTATCATAGGCGTCGGCGGACTGTAAATACTGTACTGTACCTGTAATGTGGCACGACCGTAATATTTTTTCGTAATATTTTTAGAAAAATCCTTCACAGGTCCGACGTCGAACAAGTCCCAGCGGACACTGACAATACAAAGTTAGAGAGAGACATGGTTAGTTCAAGTACTTAAAATGTGAGATGGCGATATTGTGCGCGCGCTCGGAAATAAACAACGTAAGCGCCAAACCACATTTTCTTGAATTAAAAAAAAACTACTTCATGAATTAAAATATGGTTGAAGGGTAGTTTAGATATCATTATTTGCTATGTTTTAGAAATAATTTCGTGATCTAAATCGTAAAAACATCGTGGTAGCAAGGAAAATTGTAAATAATTAGAGCTCATTTCATAAAATTTTTTTATCGAGAAAATTTCATCAAATCGTGATTTGGATTTAAGGATACTCAAGATAATATAGTCAAAAATCATAATCTAAATATAAGATTCCTAGTCCACATACTTACTTAAAGAAAAAGTAGAATAGAAAATCAACCAAATTTCGAACCCTCGTCTTAATTTGGTATATAGCCAGCCAGATAAGAGGGTATGCTGGTCGAGGGACACGGTGCAAAAATCCCACAATTATCTTTTATTTTTTACAAATGACCAGAAAAGCCTAACGAAATAAAGTCTCCCGAACGTAATTCATGTCAGTCAAAATTCCACCAAGAAACTCAACGGGCGTATCTTTTTTACATTGAATGTTAATTTTTATTTTATCGCCACTTACTTAATGTATGTTTTGGTTGATCACAAAATCCGAACTGATTTTATTTCCGTATGCATCTATGCTTTACACCAACCAGGTGCCCTACCACCACCTCTTATAGCAGTATTGTTTTAACGTTTCAGCACAAACGTAAATACATACTGGACTGTTCACTACTGCACAAAAAACGAGCCGAGCGAGAGGCCCCAGTTGGGACCGTGTCCCTCTCATTTCGAGTTGCCATGCCAAAATAATATTATCATTGGGTAGTGATTGTTAGTTTTAAATCAAGCAAATAAATTAATTTAGTATTTATCGTGACTATTGTTAATATGATAAAACAATAGTCACGATAAATAATAAATTAATTTATTTGCTTGATTTAAAACTAACAATCGCTACCCAACGATAATATTATTTTGGCATGGCAACTCGAAATGAGAGGGACACGGTCCCAACTAGGGCCTCTCGCTCGGCTCGTTTTTCTGTCTAAGAATTGTCAAGGTATAATAGACCTTAAGGCAGCAGAATAAAGTTGAATTTCTTCTTAACCGAAAACTCAACTTGTCTATCTATCCTCTATTAAAAGATCCTTGCGTTTCAGCGACTTTTAGTGCAATGACGTTTCTTATTGTCATGACAATAAGGTCCGTCATTGCACAAAATGTTGCCGTATCGTTAAAACGTTCCTATAATTGAATCGCGATAAGAGGTCGTGGTGGCCCCTTGTACCTCCCTACATAGTTTAAATCATAAAAATAGTGCAAATAATTATATGTAGACGAAATCATAAAATTCGAGAACAAAACGATTGGTTAAACAAGACTTGTTTAGTTTCGTATCGAATGTTTTATTACATCTACGTTTTTACGCCCAAACTTTTTAGACACGAAACTCGATAATTGTGATCTTACTTTGCAAGACACTGTTGCTGGAACAGCTCGCAGCCAATAACCGCAATTTACAAGCGTCTATCCACTCAACATTGTTCAGAGTTCAGTTGCGCAAACATTTTGTAACGAAAACTGTAAACAGTGGGTATGTTTGACGAAATTAATTATAATGAGATTAAATTAGTTGAAAGGTAACAGACGGGTCGGCACATACACCGCCAATAGAAATCGTTATCTCACATTGTTATAGTCACTTTTGTCTGAAAAATAATTGATCTAAGTATTTGAAATTTAATTTGGGAAGAAGATTATCCACATAAAATTAATTTAGATTATTTCTCCAATGCTACTCTTACCTTTTAGCCTTAAGTCCTCTTTACAATAAAATGCACTGGCACTAGGACTTGTTAGATAAAATCTCTCACAGAAGATCGGCGTAAAGTAGCCATTACAGCTGCGTTTCATACGATGATTAAGAGAGCTGGAAGTCCAACCTCCCCCTTCCCCTCCCTCTGACCCACTCTCCTTCAGGTCGGCAACGTAGGAACGATGCCATTGGTATTGCAAGTATCAATAGGGTACGGTAACTGCTTAACATCAGGCGGGTCGTACGCGTATTTGCCACCTTATGCTAAGGATACACGACGACACCACTAGACACTCAGTGTATCTCAGTGTACCGACACCACCACTACAACTGTAACAAGGTCTGTGTCGCGATAGTGGACACACCGAGTGTTAGTGTCTAGTGACGTCGTGGATTCTTAGCATTAGTCACATAAAAAACACAATTCGTAAAAAATACTGCTTGCAACAAATACGTGACGTAATTTCATGAAGAGGTAATAAAAGCATAGACGTAATGCCGGGTAGAGTCAATAATTGGGAAATATTGTAGGTAGAGTTTTACGAGGGCCCTCGCAGCGGGCGGCGGGCGGCGTAAACACGCCCAATATCCGGCGATATTATGTAACTGAACGGCCGTGCGGATTTACGTGCGTTAAACAACATATCCTGCTACAGTACCATGGCCTCTAGTCTGTTCACAATTGTCCATTGCGAAACCACTGTTCTCTAATTTTCTTCATGTGTCTCTTCAGTGTAAAAAGGTACGTAAGGGGGGGTAACTTTTTCCCACGAACTGGCCACTACATAGACGGTCGAGCCATCAGTAGTCACCATACATGGATGCGCGTGGCACGCTGTAAAACAAATACACACGAACATTCGCGCAAGCGCCCTGCGCAATCTGACGAATTTTCGATCAGGACACGTGACCCTGCGCGAGTTTAACCGTTTTTACCCATCCCAAGAAAAGTGCACAACGCCGCTAAAGAAGTTTTCACTTAAAAAAAAACTTCATTATAAATCGTCAATTCTTGTCGTTCATCATTCTGGCCACCGATCTCTGTTACATTTTATAATCTTCAAGCTATACCTCAAACAAAGAAAATAAAAACAGGCCCGAGAATCCGCGATAATAGCGGGTGTTAAATCATAAATTACCAGGCCAGTACCCACTTGCGCAGTATAATTATTAGGCGTAGTGGTTTATTCACATTCCCTATATAATAGCGAATGCTTGACGGATTATCCCGAGCTACAAAAGGCTTTTGTTGGAACATCACCCTTGATTATACGCAAATTGTTCTTGTTATGTCTTAATCCCGCTTAAAGCTCATGTAAATTGATAACTTGTTTGATATCAAAGCTTTGAAATGAAAGAAATGAGCTTATTCCAGCTTTCGGATGTTGAGGCGAATTAGGCGAAATTTCTGTGCGTCTAATTTAGAGTTTTGTAATATTCTTTGTAATTCCTTCATCAGCTAACTGTCAATTACAAAGTAAGGGCCATAATGAATTAGTTGGCTACGGTGGCAGCCAACTAATTCGTATTGAAATGTATGACAGATAACACCTAATCAATAAAAATTGTTTGGATACGTAGCCGGCAACATCGCCATGGCGTCCCGGTGTGTTATAGCCATAGAGATTTTAATTAGAAGAGACATTCTTAGTAGATATCTCTATGAAACAACGCGTGGTCATTTTACCGGGATGCGTGGCATGTATCTACCGGTAAATAGCTGAACTACTCGCTTCGTTATATATCGATATTAGTACTCGGCCGAGTTGCTTAGACCCAGTCCTCTTAGTAATTGGCCCATGGTTATAGCTGTTAATAAATAAAATATACCTCAAATATATACGGTCGGCAACATAAGTCGCTTAACATTCTCAGTTTTTCAAGTCGCTTGCATATTTTTATTTTGCATAAAATCCATAATTTTTCTTAATCTAAACGAGACATCTAATGTTTGTTTTGACAATGTTCGCCAACGTTTGTAAAATAAAGAGTATTATCGATTTGAAAAATTGAGATTGTTCAGCGACTTATGTTGCTGACTGTACTTCAAACTAAAGTGAAAATGGGTAGGATAACGGCAGGTGTACTAGACCGGTAACAGTGATGTAGGCTAGAAGTAAACAAAGAATATAATATATTATTGAAATATATAATTTAAAAAAAAACCTATATATAATAAATATATTATTATTATTGGTTGATATTCATAGGGCCGGCATAGGCTGGACAAGACTAGCACAGGACCGGAACGAATGGCGAGAAATAGGAGATGTCTAACCCAGCAGTGGGTGGATACAGGCTGAGACAAGAAGAATATGTCAGTGTTCTAAAATTGATGGCCAACAATATACAGTAGAAACGATTATTGTGAAAGGTCAAAATATGATAAAGGCCGTCCTAAACTAACAAGAGAGGGCTTTTTTGTGTGCGGTGCACCACTCGCATCGCTGACAATGTACCTTTCAGCAACATTAAAAACCAGTTAGGGATGACCCATTTGGATAAACAGTGGATGATAATACAGTCCCTTGCATGTCTATAGAAACATTTCCAACACCAGCTGAGCTCTATTAGTTACGGGTCTCAATAATAAAGAGAGCTCAACTTATTTGGGAATTGTTACCTCAGACGTGCAGGCCACCGTACCTACAGCATAAACCTACCTGCCGTACCTACCTGTACTTGTCTCCGAATCATTGAAATAGAGCCAACCATTGACGGGCCCGTTGGCGTGGTTGGTTTAGATTGCGCCTATCACGCTGCATATTGTCGCTGCTTTCCATATTGTTGACTAATTAAAAGCTATTTACGTGTCCATTAAAAATGCGTAAGCAAGCCTCCACGAGTGAGTAAGTAATTAGAGGAAGTGACGCTAATAGCGCCCTTGCAACATTAAGCGCGATCTTCCCTCGGCTTAAACGCTCCCTTCGGCAAACACCAGTCGGCAAACAGTGGCGTGTAAGTAAACCTTGTAGCGGGTGTTGCCATTGCAAATTATGTAAGTCCGCATAACAATTGTGTGTGTTGCAAAATTATTGGGATGGTAAAATCTGTGGTTAAAGAGGCTACATAAGCTATAAAAGCAATTCATTTCCTGATTTCTAAGCTTAGCTATTCCGCTAAGTTTCAATAAAATGGTCACACATTTTACGCCATTTATGACCATTTTACGGAAATGTAGCGGATTTGCTATGGATTCTGCTAGAAACTCAGAAAAATGAATTACGTATGCACAATTGTTACGTGGCGTTTTTGCCCCCCTGGGTTTCTTGATAAAGAATTTCTAGTCATAGGTAAGTCTTCCTATTTTATTTCGTGTTAAATTATTATTTATGTTTATAGTATAATTATTGTTATAGTATAGTAATTAATTATCGTTCATACAGGTTAATTTATGCAACGTCTAACACGCAACATGTTGCACTTAACAAACATTAGTTCGAGCAATTATTATAATCGCTAAGGCTTGGGCCCAGTGGTTTAAACGTAAGGCCGATAGGCGACGAGGTGGTGGGTTTTATTCCCGTCGGGGCAAATTTCGGGAATTACTTGGCGTTAGCTGTACAGTCCTATTCTATAAAGACAAACTCGTATCTCACGCATGTTCTCCACCTCATCTCATTTCAATTTGACATGTCACCTGCGGATTCAGTTAATCGTTACAGAATAGTACTGTTGCGGTACCCAGAATACGTTTCTGAGTATGGGACTATAGTCGGTGTGTTTATCTGACGATATTAATGCGCCGTTTACATTATGACAGTGACGGGACAGTCCAGTGCTGACTTCAATCACAAGTCAGTTCAGTCAGACTAGCCATTATACTTACCTTGCTTACTTATTCTATAATAATAAGTTTTAAATAAAACGTAACACGTAAACGTACCTACGTTATTTCGCCCCATATAATTAGACAAATTCTCCCCTCGCACGGAGCGGTTTACGGGTTCTTCACGGTTCTTTCATCTGTCGTTTGAGGACCCTCGAATTGACATGTTGTCATCTCGACTGACATCAAAGGCGTAGAGAAAAGACATGTCTCGCGGCGTCGAGACATTGTTTGTATGAGCACCCTAAATTGACATAAATCGACGCATGTTAATTTCATATAGTAAATAAACATTTGCAGTACGTGCATATTGTTTTTAAAATTATATTAGCAGCACGTTATGATGGCGGTTTTGACATGTAGAGGGAGGAAGAGGATGAACGTTATTGCAACGGAATAAGATTCATTTTCGCATTCATTTGTTGACATTCCTAAATTTTTAAACTGTCATTCTTATTCCGTTATAATAAGGTTCATTTTTTCCCTCCCAACCCATGTCAAAACTGCCGTCATAACGTGCCGCTAATATAACACCTACTGCGAAGCAATGAAAAAAAAACATGTCGCTTGATTGGACTGGCAGTTGACTTCTGTCACTGTCACTACAACCCACACCAACATCCGGGTTTTTTTGGCATGAAGTGGAAAAGTGATGTTCTCAATTTTGTTTTAATTTCCAAAACATAAGTTTCTTTGAATTTTAATGTGTAGGTAATGTTGGTGGAACATTAATTAACCATTCTATTTTCATAAATATGCGTGAGTGTGGGCAATTGGAACAAATGTGGTGAAATATGATTTTCGGTTCCCAAGAAGTCTGTTCACTTCGCCACTTCATTGATAGGCATTGGGGGGGGGGGGGGGGGTATTATAGGCCTAGCCAATAGCCTTGTGGTTGATGAGCATCGAATACTGAATACCCTCCTTCAATACGTCCGTCGTCTTAACTAACATCCTGAATTGATTTATTTGTTAAAAAAAAAAAATACAAATAATTTGCAAATAAAAAGTGTTAAAATGCAATTACACAGCATAAACCAACCAGTAAGTAACAACTCTATTTTACCCAACGCCCAACGCCATTTTTACTGGCAAATAAATATACTAGCTCGCCGTCTGACCAATTAAAAATTGAACTTTCGTCAAGTTTCATTCCGAATGCCGAGTGCAGCATATTTTAAATCCATAATTTTAGTTTTTTACGGCTTTTTAATTACAAGAACTAAATGAATATTTTTTTCATAACTTCTGCTGAGCTTGTGATGTCATTATCAGTTCACTTGACGCTTACTCAAAATTGCTTTTTCGTTAAAACTTTAGGAAAATATTGAAATTTGCCTTGTCTTTTCTGTTTTTTTTTTCTTTGTTTAGTTTACAACTAATTTAGTTTTTTTAATAACCAACGTCGTCCCCCTGCTAGGCAAAGGCCTTCCGCACAACTTCCCATTTTGGCCTGTTATTAGCCAGAAAAAATATTTAACAAAAATTGATTTTCTAGGGCAGATATACGTTGTAGATACGTCGTACTTAGTATTAAATAAGTCTCTGGGACCACTCAAACCTACGGTTATTTTTTAATTTCCTCGACCTTCCCCCTATTAATCTATTTAGTGAACTTATAACGAACTGAAGGTACTTAATCACAATTACCGCCGCGGTGACGACGTTTTTCACAATTTTTATTACAACTCCAGAGTAAACGAGCGCACGGAAGATCTTAATTTTCCTTAATCCCGTAAAATATCTCTTTATCAACTGTTGTAAAGGGAACACTCGCAAAAAAGCTGTATAATCGCGAGACGCGCCGGAACTCACTGTAAATAATGACTTATAAAAAGTCTACGGAGATTTTGAAATTTTATTACCGTGCTTCGTGAAATGTGTGCGCTGATAATAAATTCAATTAATAGACCAAAATGGTCTAGTCGGCGTATTAAATACTGGCTAAAAAGGCCACATAACAATTCTGAAAAAGCAATACATTTTTCTTAATTTCTACCAGAAACCTCGGAAATTCCGAAAAATTAATTATGAATTGCTTTTGCAGAATTGCTATATGGCCTTATTAGCCCCGCCGACAGATTTTTTGAAGTGATTTCTAGTTGTAACTAGTGAAATAGGCAAGTTAATCTGAAAGACAAGAGCCATTATCAAATACGACGACAAGACGTCCAAACGAGAGCTGCCTAAAATAAACAGAAGCAATAAAGGCGTCAACTAATTTTGTTTCGCGTACATTTTTATTTCAGTTCTAAAACGTATTCCAAACGAGTTTGTACAATCGTAAAGTGTGAAATTCCAAATCCACGACGAGCAACGTGTGTACTCATAAAATGTTCAAATCTCTCACTTTATATTAACAGTGTCATCTAGACATGGTTAATGGCCGTGTTTCAGCTGCCATTCCTACTTTAGTGTGTCGTCAAATCGCGAACTCGAATCTCAATTACTGTTTTATGATGACGTAAGATTTGTGTTGTTACAACTTGGGATACATACGACATTTTAATAAAAAGTAATTACCCTCATTACAGGCATCTTACTGGCTGGGTCTAATCAGGCGCATGCCGCACCCGAGAACTCAGTTTTGACGACGGAACGCATAGCCATAATGTCATAATATGAGTGCCCGCGAGGCATGCGAGGGATTTAGACGCACCGATTGAGTGGTCTTACGGCACATTGGCACGATGGTTCGCTGGAATCAAGACATTTCGGAAAGTTGTAAGTTTCTTTTCTATTTACATAGGTAGGTACTCTAGTTTTTTTTACTCCAAAAGGTCTCCCCATAACTCTCCACTTTTCTCTGTTATTGGCCATTTCTGGTCAGTTGCTATAGAGTGCTTCTAGGTCGTCACGCCAACATTACCTGGACCTGCCTCGGGGACGACACCCATAGCGTGACGACTCTTAACCATCTTTCCGGGTTTTTCGACAAATGTGTCCACTACTCTCTACTATTATGAAAAATCTAATATTTGAGAAATTCCTAACGATCTTCATCTTATTCAAACGAAGTATTTTACTTACGCAGCTCAACTCCACAAAAGCGGATACAAGCCAGAGATAGTTTAAATCTTGAACACAATGTTATCTGGCCAAAAACCGCAGAAGTCGCGCTAACAAGCTTGCCGGGCGCGGCCGAGTTGGGGCGAGTCAGCCGAACTCACAAATAAGCCCGAACTGCCAGTGATGCCAGATTGGAGGACTACCCCAAAATTTCAGGGCTTTTATGGCTATGGAGGAAAATTAAGGGGACATATAATAGAGGGATTTTAGTACAGGTATTTAGTTTAGTTGCAGGGACTAACGGGACTAATATTTGGAGAAAACCTCTCATTGCTAGTATTTTTTATTTAAAAAAATATGTTTTTTTTCATAAAGGTGTTGTTTTTTTTCCTCAAAACATGAATTTTATGGGTATTTTGTGTTCTGTTTTAGGGAACGCGAGACGATCATGTGGCAACACTGCGAACTGCTGCTTAAAGCTGTCCACTTACACCGACGACGCTCCGTACATGGTTATGTAAATGAGTATCAGGGATAGCTATGGGACCGGATGAAATGCGTCCACTATGTACACCGGACGAGATGCTCCGGGTTGAAATGCGCTTGACCCGGATCTTCGATACCGTATTTACCTAAGTGAAGATAAAAGAGCGGAGATATTTCGTAAATAAACAAAAAGGTTTCGTTATTTTCAATGGAGTTCAAGAGTGTGACGATATAGAGAGATGATATGGACATCTTTCCGGGGACAACGTGACCGGACACGTCAGGCAGTTTGGGAAGAGAGAAGGGGAAATCTTTGACCAACAGTGGGACAGTTAATAGCTTAGAAAATGGTTCAAGAGTCGAGATACGCCCAGATCAATAATGTGAACATCAACTATATCTAATGATCCCAGACACGAAAGGCAATTGCATATCGGAAGTATTATCATCCTTATAACCACATATGCTTAGTTTTATTTTTTCAACCTGCGTCTTTCCACTACCAGCCGAAAATCTGTCTTTCCTTCTACCACTACTGTATATGGCTGTAGTAGACCAATTCATGTATAAATCTAACTCATCCCGCCATCTCCTGGGTCTTACACGATGCTGTTTGACTAGTTATAGGACCAAATCGGTCAAATAATATTGTCAGTACCTAATTAAAAAGTGTTCTTCTCAGTAGGACATCTCTTGCTCGAGGTCATAGGTTGCCATTTTCGCTACTTAATTTTAATTTCCTCCACATATGATAAAGTAGCGAGAAGAAATTACCTATACTGCTACGTCGTAGCAACGCTACGCCGTAGCAACGCTATGCAGAAGCAACGCTACTGATCAAATTATTACAAAACCGATGACTGACAAAACAAAACGAACCGGAAGGTAATTAGTACCGATGAAGTCTATTTATTTATTAAGGTTTGCCAATAATTGTTACACCAAAAAAATAACACAAAACTTACAATACAGTTTCCTTAACTAAGTGTAAAAAAAATAAGGTAAACACAGCATGCAAGAAAATAATTTTGCAAATTAGGTATGCCTGAGAGAATATAGATAGGTACTATATAGGTAGGTCTACTTACATTCCAAGTCCATTACGTAATATTATCTCATGTAAGGTAATATATTCAAAATGATATCTACATCTACACGTAAGTAACTCACAAGGGAAATAGGACAATAGGTGAAGGAAATCGATATGAGATTCAATAATGCTCAGCGAGGTAAGCATTCAGTGCCGTGTGCCAGATTTACAAGCGTATTGTACTGCCGAGGAAATTATAGTAATAATAGATTATTACCGTCCTATATAAATGGAATGATAAACATTACAATGTTAAATATTTCAATGGGTTTCTACGTAAATACCGACTTGAGGTGGTGCCTAATCGGTTAATTATCTAAAAAAAAACTATTTATTAATAACGAAAATTTTGTCCCCGTGCAATGTACGTATCCACTTTGTACAAAGGACAGGCGACAAAAATGATACTAAAAATATGTTTCTAAATAAAAACACCCCGAACCTGTTAAACAAAAGGGTATAGTTACATTCGTATCCCGTAATATTTTATCCGAAACATCCAACGCTGTTTTGAATAATATGCAACCAAATACCCGGACAAACATAAAAAATACATAAGAGACGAATTGATAACCCTCTAGCGCTGACGTCACAATAACAATAGGGCCTCACAACCCCGTTATATCCCCTTTTTATTATTATTCGTTTTTATCATACACTTTCACCGCGGCATTTCCACGTAGTTAAATTTTATCCCGTCATCTCGTACATAAATATTGGATAATAAATAGTAATAAAGTAAAAAATATATGAAATTCTGGTTTGGTTAAGGCAAAATGCATATGTTTACACATTTGTGACGAAATGCCACATTATGATAAGGCTTTTAGCTGCATCTATAAAGCCAAATCGTAGATTGGTACCTACAGTTTTAGTTGCGTCCACAAGCACCGAACAGCCACGCCCGTGCAATTAGTTCTGACGCCCGACCACGAAGAGAAGACATAATGACATAAAACAATTGCTCGGGTGCGCCGCTTGCCTTTTTGCATGCACCCATTGGCTGCGTCTAAATGTGACGAGCAGTGCGCTCGAGAAATCAGTTTGACGCATGGTTTGACGTCTGACCTAGTAGACATTTCATAAAAAGATTGCTCGGGTGCGCCACTAGCCTCTTCTGGACGCACCATTTGATGATCACAGTGGTTGATACTTTGTCAATTTTATTTACTGACCCAGTCCCTTCCTGCCCTAGTTTTAGAAGCACCCTAACAATACCTCGACCACTACAGATACAAAACTTACAATCTCCAAGATATCTGAAGCCCGCCGAATTGCAGAGAGGTTACTTAACAAGGCTGTCACAAAGATGTCCAACGACTGTGCAGCAGAGGGCACTTGACGTCCCAGAGACTTGCCTTCACTTTTAAGTAAGTTCCTCAAACTGCAAGAGGAAACAAAAAGGCCGGGAAGCCCCGGTTGCTTATTCCAAACTCTTATTCATAGAAAAGCTATGACTTTATGAGCTCACTGGAAATTCCACGTTAAAGTTTTATGCGGGTTGTTTTGTTGGGAAATATTTCTGCTTGGTGCCGCTTGTTTGGGATCTGGGTAACCGTATTTGTGTAGTAAAATCCCGAGTAATTATAATCAAGTGTGTACATATAAGATTATCCTCTTAAATTATGTTATACACCCTTTTAGAACAGCTTACAAATGGCTTTTTACGTTATCATAACACGGCGTAAGGTTCTGCCTTTTACGCGATCATAGACCTATGCAGGGGCGTACCCAACTTTTAGCCTAGGGGAGGGTAACCTTCCCTAGGCTAGGCTGGGCTGTGGCTTGATTAATCAAAGCTTGTGGCCTAAGGAGGGGCAAAACAGGAATTTCCTGTAGGTAAAGGACAAGGTAAGAGGACTCAGATATAAGTCCTGCATGAAAATTTTGAGATACCTCTAGTACCCTACCCCCTCTCAGATCGCCCATGGACCTATGTATTTTCTTATGCTGCATTCACATTATGAAGAAAAATAACGTTTTTTCTGTACATTTTTGACAGAAAACTGTCGTGTTCGGCATCCGTATACCTTAAAATATATACATTTTAAGAATGAACACATCTTCCAATAATGAACACGTAGCTATGAATAATTTAATCAAAAGTCAACATGCAGCATTGATTCATCGCTCACTCCCAGGTGCTTAATTAAACTTGTTCACCAACAACTCTTCCCTCAACGGGCCGAATTACTTTTTCTCGTACCTTAATCGAGTTTCCCTTATCCCACCTGAAGACAGTTGGTAAGTTTGTTGCGGCTGCCGACTTCCATAGACAACTTTTTATCTGGCTCCAAGCTAAACAAGGCTTTCCTTTTACCGCTCACAGCTCTCCTCACTTTGTCACGAGACTCCATTAAACTTATATTAGTTCTATTAAGCGTCATCGACATTAGCGTCACAGCGTCACAGCGTCACAGCGTCTCCGAGTCCTAGCTACGGCTACATTATACAACTTGACGCTTGCTTGACGCTTATTACGTATACGTCGCCGCTCGCGTCGGCTTCGTCTCATTTATAACACAAAAGTCGGCTTACCATGAATACATTTGGGCCCAAATTATCATATTTGAACGAAGGAAATGGGTTAGAAGAACGAATAAACGGAATTATAATCAGGAGGGAATTAAAGTATAAAGATCATCTATCGGCAATGATGTTTTATATAATAGACACGACAAACATGGACATAAGTTTTCTAA